>CM035109.1:46733980-47099005 GCA_020205505.1 Panax japonicus | reverse complement strand
AGACTTATTTCCTAGAGAATTCGAAGAATCAGATGGAGGTGCAGAGTTTCTAGAACTAAAACAGGGATCAATGACGGTGTCGGAATATGCCACGAAATTCAACGAGTTAGTGAGGTTTACGTCATATTAATTCAACACAGATGAGCACAAGGCTAGGAGGTTTGAGCAGGGACTGAAACCCTAGTTGTACAGTAGGATCTCCCTGTTCTAGCTGAAGACATTCGCAGCGGCTCTTGAGAAGGTAATTCTCACTGAGAGTGGAGGCGAAGCTGTAACAAAGCACAATCAAAAGAAGAGAAAGAAGAAGAGTGAGGGCGAAGTTAAGAATAGTGGTAGTAACGATGGAAATGGTAGCAATAACCTTAAGAGGAAATGGAATGGAAATGTGGGTTCTGGAAACCAGCAAGGTAACCAGCAGAAGAAAAAGTTTGAAGCATGTGCTACATGAGGAAAGTTTCACGCAGGTCAGGAGGGTCACATTGCTCCAAATTACAGTCAACCCAAGAAGAATGTTTGCTACACGTGCGGGTTAAAGGATCATTTTGCTCGTAAGTGCCCTAAGAAGAAGGTTGAAGCGACGACGGGAAACAAATGAGGTAGTAGTGGAGGCACATTGACCATTGTGGGACCAACGTCATCCAACAGACCCACAGCCAGAACCTTCAACATGACGGTGCAGGATGCAGTGTAATTAAAAGATGTTGTGTCAAGTATTATCTCAATCAATGATATTGATGCTTATGTATTATTTGATTCGGGTGCTACATGTTCATTTATATCTCATGAATTTGCTAAGAGGTTAGGATTGCCTAGAGAAGAATTGAATTTCCCTTTAAACATAGAAATTGCGAATAAGGAGGTAATTCCTATTAGGTTCGTATACAAGAATTGTAGGATGAACATTAAGGGAAATGTCATGATGGTAGATTTAATTCAGATAAAACTTGGAGAGTTTAATGTTATTTTGGAATGGATTAGTTGTTTAATTATGGAGCAATAATTGATTGCCAAAAGAAATGTGTAAACCTTATGACTCCGTCAAAGGTAGTTTTCTTTGGTAGCAGATCGCCTAGACATGCGAGATGTCTGACGATTATGTAGGCCAAGAAGTTGTTGAATCAAGGCTGTATGGGTTATTTAGCTTACATAGTCGATACTCAGAGGAAGGGGGTGAAACTGGAAGAAATACCAGTGGTTAGGGAATTTGTGGATGTGTTTCCGGAAGATTTGTCAGGACTTCCGCCTGATCGAGAGATTGAATTCGTAATCGACTTAGCGCCAGGAACCGCTCCAATATCAAAGGCCCCGTACAGAATGGCTCCGATAGAAATGAAGGAACTGATGGTACAATTGCATGAGTTGTTAGACAAGAAGTACATTCAGCCGAGTGTGTCATCGTGGGGAGCACCGGTGTTATTCGTGAAGAAGAAGGATGGGTCAATGCGTCTTTGCATTGATTATAGAGAATTAAACAAAGTTACTATTAAGAATAAATATCCATTGCCAAGAATAGATGACTTGTTTGATCAATTGAAGGGTGCTAGATATTTCTCAAAAATAGATTTAAGAAGTGGGTATCATCAACTGAAAGTAAGGAAGGAGGATGTACCGAAGACGACATTCCGAACTCGGAATGAACATTATGAATTTTTGGTGATGTCTTTTGGATTGACAAATGCCCCTGCTGCATTCATGGATTTGATGAAAAGGGTGTTTAAATTATTCTTAGATAAGTTTGTGGTGGTATTCATTGATGACATCCTGGTGTACTCCAAATCTCAAGAAGAACACGTGGAACATTTACGTTTGACGTTGGAGACACTAAGAAAGGAAAAACTATACGCGAAATTCTTTAAGTGTGAGTTTTGGTTAGAACGTGTACAATTTCTTGGGCATGTGATTGACAAAGATGGGATTTCAGTGGATCCATCAAAAGTTGAAGCTGTAATCAACTGGGAACAACCAAGAACACCTTTAGAGGTCAGGAGTTTATTGGGACTGGCCAGCTATTATAGACTGTTTATTCAGGACTTTTTCCAAGATTGCCACTCCGCTAACAAATTTGACAAGGAAAGATGTAAAGTTTGTTTGGACAGAGAAGTGTGAAGAAAGTTTTCAAGAATTGAAAAAGAAGTTAAGTGTGGCACCTATGTTGTCATTACCAGATAATACAGGAAACTTTGTGGTGTATAGTGATGCTTCACATAAAGGATTAGGTTGTGTCCTTATGCAGAATGGTAAAGTCATTGCATATGCATCAAGGCAATTGAAAGACTACGAGAAAGGTATCCAACTCATGACTTAGAGTTGGTTGAGGTGGTGTTTGCTCTAAAAATATGGAGACATTATCTCTATGGAGAGAAGTGTGAGATATACACAAACCATAAGAGTCTGAAGTATATTTTCACACAGAAGGACCTAAACATGCGTCAAAGGAGATGGATGGAATTAATAAAAGATTATGATTATGAGATCTTTTATCATCCAAGCAAAGCGAATGTGGTTGTAGATGCTTTAAGTAGGAAAGGTTGAGAAAAGTTGATGTTGATAACCATTCTCAGGAGGAGCTTATTTCAACAATGACAAAAGTGGAGTTGGAAATAAAATTTCCAAAAAAATCCAATGAGCGACTATTCCAAATAGAAGCTGGTCTAACTTTGGTGGACAAGGTAAAGAATGCTCAACTACAAGATGAATAATGTAGAAAAATCAAGGAGAAAGTGGTTGAGGGTAGTGAAGTGAATTACAAGATTGATACCGAAGGATTGCTAAGATTCGAGGGAAGAATCTGGGTTCCAGTTGTATCAAATATGAAAGATGAAATCTTGACCAAAGCTCATAACTCAAGATATTCGATTCACCCAGGAAGTACGAAGATGTATCAAGATTTACGACGACACTTTTGGTGGCTAAACATGAAAAAGGGATGTCACAGAATGTGTTGTGAAATGCTTAAAATGTCAAAAGTAAAGGCAGAACACCAGAGGCCAAGCGGATTATTTCAACCGTTGGAAATACCAGGATAGAAGTGGGAACACATCACAATTAATTTTGTGGTGGGTCTTCCAAATACACAGAAATGATACGATGCGATTTGGGTGATAGTGGACATACTGACAAAATCAACACACTTTTTGCCAATAAAGATTAGATTCAATCTTGATCAGTTGGCAAAGTTTTACGTTAAAGAAATCGTTTCGAGACATGGAATTCCAGTATCAATTGTATCAAATAGAGATCTGCGATCCACGTCAAACTTCTGGAAGAGACTACAAGAATGCATGGGAACACAGTTAAGAATGAGTACAGCATACCATTCGCAAATAGATGGCCAAAGCGAACGAACAATCCAGACGTTGGAAGAGATGCTTAGAGCATGCATCATGGATTTCAAAGGGAGCTGGGATGAACATTTACCATTGGTGGAATTTGCTTACAACAACAGTTACCACGCAAGCATCGACATTCCGCCATACAAAGCATTGTACGGCAGGAAATGCAGAACTCCACTATGCTGGGATTAAGTCGGTGAACGCCAACTGTTAGGACCGGAACTGGTACAGCAAACTACTGAGGTTGTTAAACTCATCAGGACAAGATTGGTAGCTACTCAAGACAGACAGAAGAAGTATGCTGACCAACACAGACAAGATCGTGAGTTCTACGTAGGAAATTTTGTGTTCTTAAAACTTTCTCCTTGGAAGGGGAAAATCTGTTTTTGTAAAAAGGGAAAGCTGAGCCCAAGATTTATTGGACCTTTCGAGGTGCTACGAAAAGTAAGAGAAGTGGCTTATGAGGTATCTCTACCTCCAGAGTTGGAACACGTTCATAATGTTTTTCATGTTTCGATATTACGACCGTATAAACCCGATTACAAGCATGTGATAGAGTACGAACCATTACAGTTCGATAAAGACTTGTCTTATGAATAGGTTCCTATTCAAATAGTTGACAGAAAAGAACAAGTGCTCAGAAATAAGGTGATACCTTCTGTGAAGGTAATATGGAAGAACCACAATGTCGAAGAGGCTACGTGGGAACTCGAAGCTGAAATGATGAAGAATTACCCTGAGTTATTTGTTTAATTTGTGTCTTCAATTATGGGGACAGAATCTTTGTAAGGAAGGAAGAATGTGACGAATAATTTGTTTGAGTTGTGATTCTGGGGACAGAATCCTTGTAAGGAGGGAATGATGTAATAATCCATAATTTTAAATTATAATTCAAAATATTTATTGAGTTATATAAATATTTTAATTGATGTGTTTATTGATCGAATAAATATTTGCTTAAGGTGATTTGATTTGATTATTTATTTGTTAAATAAATAATTTATGAGTTAAGAAAATTGATCATCTTGATATAATATTCTCATTTTATTTAATAAATAAGTTAGAGAGTTTATAATGATTAAATGAATTATTATAATAATATTTAATGTGAATTTGTAATTAAAATGATGTGTTAGTTGATTATATACAATTATAATTATAAAGAAAATTATAATTTTGTTGTATTGATTTATGTGGTGAATTAATTTAATAAATTGTTATTAGAATTAATTAAATTGAATATTAAAATTTAATTAATTAAAGTGTGACCATAAACTATGCTATTAAGGAGTTATTAAAATAAGTTAAATGAGATTAATTCAGTTTTGCCAAACAAAGCTTAATGCATATTAAGTCTTTAATTTAAATATGTTTTAGCAAACAAGGTATAAAGATTTAATTGATTAAATTTTTAAGTAGTTAGCCAAACAAGTCTTATGGCTTTTGATTTTTAAAAATAAGATAACTGATATCAGTTATACATATTATATTATATAATTAATACCTATATTATTACATATACGTTATATTTTAATACGTAAGTTAGAATAGAGAAGAAGAACACAGAAGAAGAAGAAAAAGAAGAGAATTGAGAGAGAATTTGAGAGAATTCTAGAGAGGTTTGAGAGAAGAATTGGGAAAAAGAAAGCTTGTTGATCAAAAGAAAAAGTTATCATCTTCTAGAAAACAAGGTATCATCTTACCCCTTTAAATTTTTTTAAAGTTATAGTTTTATTCTTTTCCAAAATTCTCTGTAAAACTTTGTGGGAGATGAATTATTTGTTATATATAGTTTTATATGATAAATTGGTTGTTATAAAGTTGTTTTCATAAGTTTATAGATGAGTTAATTCATGTTATGTATTTATTTCTGAAGGAAACCATATTACAGTGAATTGGTATAAATATATATGACTATGGCTTAGTTTAAAGTAAAATTGAGGTTTAATTATTTGTTTAATATATATATTGACTATTGATTTGAAAGAGGATGAATAAACATAAACAAGGTTTTTTGAATTAATTGTTTTGGTTGAAAAACAAAATCACAGTGATGATTTTCACTGAGAATGTCAAAAAAGTGAAGTTTTATCAAAAAATAGTGAAATTAGATGTTTTAAATTCGATGTTTATATTGTTATATGGGTAAAATCATGTTAAGAGTCCTTAAATTGTGTTTGTGTGAAGTATGTATATGTATTATGTGTTAATTCAGTTGTTAGAAAGTAGCTTGTAGGCCAAAATTGGCTTTATTTTGCTGCTTGCTGAAGTTGGTCGCGGGTACTGTAATTCGGCGCCGCAGCGCAGCCTCGCAGTACAAGTCTCGCACCACAGCGCCATGTATTGGCATGTGACTCGCGCTGCAGTGCCAGCCCATAGTGTAAATTGTGGCGCCGCAGCGCGAGTTAGCAGAATGGTCAGATAGTGTCTTTTAGTTACACAAAGTCTAACAAAAATTGTTATGATTTAATAAATGGACTGATAAGATATGATTTTAGTATTACTATACTAAGAATAAGCATATTTTTAATATGCTACTAGTTTTATTACTAATGTATTTTGATTATGTGATTAAAAATCAAACCTTACATGATGTAAATACTTATTTATATATAGAGTGTTTGTAATGACTAATTATGTCATGATAATATGTGTATAGGATATTGTGAATCGAATTTTTACAGTTTAGCTTACATGCAAGGCAAGTTTCTTACTCTACCTTGTTATTATTGAGCAAGTTTACTTACTCTATCTCAATTACAATTACGCAAGTTTCCTAAACTTTATTCTTATGAATGAGTAAGTTTCTTGTATCTAGTTTGTTTATGATGATGCAATTTTTCTAAAACTTATTCTGATATTGAGCAAGTTATTCTGATATACTAATGTTGAACAAATTTTATCGTTCACTTTACTATTTGTTATGCATGTTTGGTGCTTAATTCTAAATAACCTTGGCTTAATATTGTTCAAGCAAAGTATGTTATAATTATTCAATTTTTATGCTTTTAGATTATTCCTAAAGCATGACCTTAGTATACAATGTTGATTCCGTTATGATTTATTCCATAACATAAAGTTATTACCTTTTTATTCAACTACTTCGTAGTTGATGTTCGTTGAATTCCAAATTACCTTGAAACTTATCCAAACCAAACTTACTTTGGTGCGGACTCGTATTCTAAATGTTGGTATGAACAACCCTATTATTAAGGGATAATTTACGCATAGCGTTGAAATGTTTGTTCACAATACATTGTACGAAGGGTTGATCCCCCTAAGTACGAGGAGTCCCTATAGTCTTATGACTGTTAAAGTTTAAGTTGAAAGATTACTTATAACTATGGACATAGTTCGTGGTCTTATAACCCTCAGATGTATATATTTCAGAATTTTGATTATCATTAATAGAGCATATTGTGCAGTTCTATTGAGCCTATTATCTGGCAATTGTTGTAAAGTTTTATTCATTGTCATTTCAAGTAAGCCTTGTTTGTTCACTCTTGCTTATATAATTATTACAACTAAAATTGAGAAGGTCGATGTACCTAGCACCAGTAAAGGAAATAGAAAGATGAACAAGTATTGAAGACTTGTAATTTTGTTGACATTTTGTTGTCATACTTCATTTTAATTATTGTAATGAGCTTATTTAGTTTTCCGCATATGATGTTTGTATTTAAAGGTTAGATAACCTGGGAGATTTTTATTAATATAATCGTTTAATGGGAAGGTTTATTGTTCAATTTTATTATGATTGGGTAGTTAGACATGAATGTTTTTATTAAGTAAACACCAAATCGTGAGGAAATGAAGTACCTGGATTTGGGGGTGTCACACCAGAGAAATTAGACTTTGACTTATCTGTTGAAACTCTGTTGGGAGAAACCTTCATCACATCCACTGTTTATAAATCTTGTTTGATTCAAATTAACACTTTCACATTACCTGTTGATATCATCTATTTGAAAATATTTGCATTTGATGTGATTTTAGGGATTGATTGGTTAACTATTCACCATGCTAAAATTGATTGTTTTTATAAGGTTGTTAGCTTTCATATTCTGTCAATGAGAGGTTTGGTCACCTAATTGCGTGCCAATAAGGAGAAATCCTTATCGGAAAGCCCCTTCTTTCCTGGGAACGACCTGGTTGTTAAATATTGTGAGTTATAATATTAATGATGAATAAGTTAGTGTTGATTAAAGATGAAATTGATAGTTCCATTGTGTTGGGAGTATTAGTTTTAGTGGAAATCAACATTTATTTCGATGATAATTAATGTCAGGAAGTTATATTGACCAATCAGGTAATTAATCGGATAAATGAGCAATTAATTGTTATTAATTCACATGCTTATAACTATGTGTTCACATGTGTGTACTATTGATTCACATGATTTACTATTAGGGGAGTTGGTGCAAGATTGATAATACTTGCATGACTAAATTAAAAATGGAGGTATAGTTGAAGATACTATACTGTAATTAATTTTTTTCACATGTTTAGAACTATTGAGTCATGTGATTTACTATTAGGGGAGGTGGTGCAAGTTTGATAATACTTGCATGACTAAATTAAAAATGAAGAAAAAAAGGAAGGTATTATACTGTAATATTTTGAGCCCCAAAATGTGCAATTATTGAAACTATATTTTCCTATAAATAGAAGCTTATTCTTCCTTCATTTTTTACCAATTCACTAAGTCTCACAAGAGCAATTATAGAGATAGAAGCTATTGAGAGAGAAGCTATAGAGAGAAAGAAGAAGAGTAGTCTGCTACTTCACTACTCCAGTATTCAGTCTTCTTCTGAGGTAAGTGTTATTATTTTTATATTCTGAAGAGATATTATTTTTTGTATTCATATGAATATTATTATCATTCAATATTCATTATATTTGTTTAATATTCGTAAGGAATATTATTTTCGTTCAATATTCGTAAGGAATATTATTTTCGTTCAACCGTTGTAAGTAAGGGGTTTCTGCCAGGGGCAGTTTTGTAATTTTTTTGACCCTAAAAAATTCTAAAAAAATTTGAAATGATAATTTGATGAGTTTTCTAGATTGTGTCCAAAAATGGCATTTTTTGGATGCATAGATTAAGAGTTATGAATTTTATGGGAAAAGACTATTTTAAAAGTAAACCCTTATAACTCCTTATGGTTAACTCTAAAATTGATGAAATTTTTATTGGGAGTACATCTATATAATAGCAGTATACCCTGTAAATTTTAGAATTTTTGGACAAAAGTACAATTTTTAATAAATGTCTAAATATTCGGCAGTTATAGTCATATGAAAAATAGTAAATGAATTTTAAAAATTCTGAGAAAAATATATGTTCAATATGGGACTATATTCTACTAAATCTCAGAAAGGAAAATTTGTTTGTACTAATTTGGTATTTTTCATGAAAATAGACTAGTTATGAGTAAATGAATTAAATATGTTATGTGAAGTAAGAAAATTGGAAAATAGGAGTTTATGGCTTGAGAATCCTATATAAGGTATATGCAGATTTTTATGAGAGTTTTGATTATTGGTGATAAAATCTTATGAGTTTGGCATTTTAGAATGATTAAATGTATTAATTAGTAAAGTGTAAACAATTAAAATAAATTGTTTATAAGTTTAAGAAATGATTAAAATATTGTGGTAATATTAATAATATTAGATTATGAGATTATTAAGTGATTTATAACATTTGTATTAAGGTGTTATAAATATTTATATGGATTTTATTGTGAAACTTTATCTTTTTGTGCCGAGGTTACTATTCACGTATACGACACTATTCATGTATATGACACTATTTGTGTATATGACATTATTTATGTATACGGTACTTACGGAGTACTATTTACGAGTTACTATTTATGAGTTACTATTCATGAGTTACTATTCACGACTTACTATTAACGCATTACTATTCACGGGGTACTATTTATCCGAAAAATATATTTATTTTCTGTCCAAATTATTTTTGGTACATGAATATTATTCTTGAATTTTACTCCACAAAGCAGTATCATGTTGACAATTTGGATATTTTTAAACTCTGGATAAATTTAAAGTCTTTAATTTTTATCCTTGATTTCGTTTAATTGATGTTTATATCATTGTCATCATCCTAATACTTATATTGTGATGAAAGTCATCTTTGGCTTACGTGCATAGATGGACTAATGATTATTGGTTTTACAGTTGTATATCTTTGGCTTACGTGCAAAGACGAATTGTTGATTATTGGTTTTATAGTTATATATCTTTGGCTTACGTGCAAAGATGGACTGTTGATTATTGGTTTTACAGTAGTATATCTTTGGCTTACGTGCAAAGATGGACTATTTATTATTGGTTTTACAGTAGTATATCTTTGGCTTACATGCTAAGATGAATGGTTGATTGATATCTTTGGTTGTAGTGCAAAGATGAACCGTTAATTGATAGCTTTGGCCCGTAGTGCAAAGATGGACTGGTGTATGACATGATCATGACCACTTGTGATACTAATGAATATCCTTAGTCGTAGTCAGGGATAATTCGATGATGTGATTGGCAGGATCATGACCATTAGTTAACAGTTGAATGTCTTTGGCCGTAGTGCACTGACAGGCAATTGATTGGTATGATCATGACCATTGGTTTTATAGTTGAATATCTTTGGTCAGTAGTGCAAAGATAGACAACTGATTGGTATGATCATTGTTATTACATTTGAATATCTTTAGCCTTTGGGGTAAGGATATTGAGTAAATGTTCTATTAAGCCTTTGTGGCAAGGAGAAACTGTTGATTCACATTATTATAAACATGAATTGTGAATTTAACTAACATCTTTGATGGTTCAGGTGAAGATAGGTGATAAAAGTTCTATTTGTCTTGGGTATAATAAAGAACTGTTGATGAGTATTACGGGGATAAAATTGATGATAAACTTTTAAATCATAGAAGATAGTAGATATCATGCTCTACTTGACTCTTCTAATGGATTGCTTATTCCGCTGCAGTTGTTGATCTAAAACTTATTATCTATTGTATTCTATCAGTTGTTATACTGTTGAAGGCTAATGATAATTTATTCTTCATTATCTTAGTCATTATATTTCTCATTGGGCTAGTTGAGTTCACCCTTTCTTTCACTGTTCTCTTCAGGAAATGAGAATATAGCTGGTACGAGTCGGGGAATGGAGTGATGGTCCGAGATGGTGGCTATATTAGTCCTCACTATTTTTACAAAATAGTGTGATAATAATTGTAATGAGGACTCCATTGAGTGTAGATATTGTCTAGAAGACAATATTCGTGTTTAAACTCTCAGCTATGTTTTGTCGCATTTTGCACGATAATTGTATAATTAAGTTTGTAGTTAAATTCTGTACCATATATTTGGCGACTCAAGATGGGTGATGTATACCTATTTTGGGGGCGTCACAAACACCCTAAATCACTAAGATTCCTTCAAGGCCAACAGCCTTGGAACTTCAGTTCACTAAGAACTCTTCAAGCCCAACAGGCTTGAAACTCCTCTAGTTCCCTAGGAACTCTTAAAGCTCAGCAGGCTTGGAACTTCATTTATTCCCTCCAGACAAGGACCCCTCAGGCCATGGCTTCTTGTTGATAGTTGTTGTTGTTGTTGTTGGTGCCTTGCTGCTAAGATATCCTTTAAGCTCTCCATCTTTGAATACGTAGTAGCTTGACGTGATCATCCTTGAGGTGCAGTTGAGTGTTGCATGATGCTCAGCTTCTTAAGATACTCAACCTCTTCTGATGATCCCTAGTTGAACTGCAGTGAAGATCATTCTTCTTGATAGTTGATGGCTACACATGATGAGTTTGTAAGATGACTGTGGGCTCTTCTGTTAGGTACTTATAAATTTTCTCATGTTTGACATCATGATGACGTTGGTGATTTTCTTCCTTGATACTTGATGCCTTCTCATGATGGACTTGCTAAGATTATTGTAAGCTCTTTTCTCTAGTACTTAGAGTCTTCCCATGATAGACATCAAGATGACATTGATGCTCTTCTTTCTCTTGGCAGTTCAGAACACTCTTTTTATAGTAGAACTCTCACTTTTACATCGTAGAACTCTTACTTCTACTTCTTACTCTATTTATCTCCAAGTGTTCTTGCTGGATCGTAGAGTGAGCTTTCGAAACTTCATTTGTCACTCATTATTTTACATTATTTTGATCAGTCCACCATCTGTCTAACTTCAGCAACTTTTGATCTTTGAAGCTCTGGCTGATATATACTGATTCCCAATCTTCTTGTTGTAATATAGTCGTTGAAAGTAATTTGAATTGCCTCGCAGATCTCGAGTTATTTGATGTAGACTGCAGATGTGACATGACATCCCCTTTTTCATCTTTCTGACACTACAATCTACTGTTTCACCTACCCCATCAGAGATGTCACTTTGATGCCTCGGGCAGGTAGTCTTCTTTATTTCAACTTTCTGACTTCCTAATTAGAACGTCAGGATCTATCCTTTTGCATTGATGCTCTCAATAAGCCATATTCGAATATCATTCTTCAGATTAAACCGTTGTCAATGCTTCAATCTTTAAATGACCGAACTCTGCGATTATGATGTATATTCTTTAACCTGATCGTAGTGTCATGTTGAATGTTGTTCATCGACCGGTTAAGACAACACTACGATCTTGAAGAGTGTTAATTGGATCCTCAATGTAGAACACCTCTTCCTTTTCTTATGCAGTGCTTCAACACATTTTTTGCTTCGACTGATCTTAGACACTGATGGCTTATTCCTTGTTCTGGCCTCTTCTGAATAGCAAGACACTTTAGATTTGTGGCATGCCCAGCTTACTTTCTCCTTGTGATCTCCCGTTCACATATCATCAATGGACTGACCCAATGCTTAATCACTTTAGCCTTGTTCTTCAAAAGCTGAATGGTCTGCTTCCATATGGAGATCAATAACAATGTGAGCTTCATTCATGTTAGCTCAGCAATCTTCAAGGATATGCTTTGACAAAAAAGGATTTTGTCATAAATATTTCTGAAATTTCTTAAGCCTTCTGTTGTTTGAATCCTTTTGACTGAAGTCTTCTGCTTCAACATTCCTTAGTGTGGTCAGATAGACCAAGTACCTGCAGGTTAGATAAATTTCTATTTTTGGTACCCATGATTAAATGGGTCCTGCCAGGTTAGCCTTCAAAATCCATGTTCTTCATATGTTTAAATTTTCATAATATTGATCACCACCAATCATATTCATGCATGTATCCAATTTAGATATTACATTTTAAGATGCATGATGATGAGTGTGTATAAGATTAACCATTTTAACAAGACACTCTTTTTCTTTGAAGGTTTTATCATTTGCTTGGTTATGTTCACAGAGTTTAAATGTTCACAGAGTGAGAATCAACTCTAACACTTATTTGTATCTGATTGATTCATGGAGGTGATCAGTTTCTACGAATCTTCAAGATGCTCTTGTAGAACTGATCTTACTCTATATGTTATCAAAAACTTAGAACATAGGTTTGTACATACATACTAACCCATCAACAAAGATTACTCCACTTAATAATAATTAAACCTTGGTATGCTTATGACCTTTTTCAAACTTCTTTCAAGATGTTATCTTCAACCTAAAACTTGGATGGAGAGAAATTTTGTTAGTATTTGAGTTTCCAACTTCAGTATACTTTCTCTCTTCTCCTTTTTAGGTAGAGTATGACCTTTTTGTTATAGTGCATAAGGTGATGCAATATGATGTACACATTTATATTGATGAGGAATCGTACCTTTACATTGTCAATTTATTGACAGTCATTTATCTTGATATACTGAGGTTAGGCATTGATGTGCATACTTTTTCCTTCACTTCTGACAGCTTATTGCTCCAGTTGTCCTTTGATCAATCAGTCATAGTCTTGAAGATGTAGGCTAAGAAAATCTCGGCATCTTTAGTTCTTTGATAACCTTGAGTCTTCAAGATTCACATCCAGCTTTTGGTTGGCCAAATATAGATTTGAGAGATTCTCTTTTCTTCTCTAAATGAGTACTTCTTAGCACGTATGGCCTTTTCATCTTTCAGTATGGTGGATGCTTGACTCTTTACTGTTGATGCCTCTTGAGCTCCAATATCTGCTCTTCAGACTATAAGATTGACTATGGGCAAGGATTGGTCTTGTTGGTATGGCATTTAAGAACATTGACCAATCGGAGCAGCTTCAGGTGTATATACACATTTACCTGTACATAACATTTCAAACGTGTGAGCTCATCTGCATTTACAAGTGACATACTACTAAACTAAGTTTAGAACAATGTTTGTGCCTAAGATCAGACTTAAAACGATTACCTTTTGAATGTATCATGAGAACCTGCTCTAATACCAATTGTTAGTTCCCAATAACACACAATAGATCTAGAAGGGGGGTTGAATAGATCCTTTTTAATTTTCAAATACTTTTCTCTTTTATTTTGTATTGATAATGAATTAGCATATGACAAACATAAGAATCTTTTCGAGCACAGCGAAATAAGTAAAAGATCCCCTTCATTGATATATTCATAATCATACAAACATTATTCTTAGAGTTAGTTAAGTTGTAAGCAATTAATACATACATGACAGTTATAGCAGTTAAGTACATAATGTAAATGACATAAAGTAAATGACACAAGGGATTTTAAGTGGTTCAAAAACTCAAGCTCCTAATTCACTCTTCTGCTTTCAACTAGCAGGATCTCCACTAAGGAAAGGCAGTACCCTGAATCACTAAGATTCCTTCAAGGCCAGCAGCCTTGGAACTTCAGTTCACTAAGAACTCTTCAAGCCCAACAGGCTTGGAACTCCTCTAGTTCCCTAGGAACTCTTCAAGCCCAGCAGGCTTGGAACTTCATTTAGTCCCTCCAGACAAGGACCCCTCAGGCCCTGGCTTCATGTTGATAGTTGTTGTTGTTGTTGTTGCTGCTGCTGCCTTACTGCTAAGATGTCCTTTAAGCTCTCCATCTTTGAATGCTTAGCAGCTTGACGTGATCATCCTTGAGGTGCAGTTGAGTGTTGCATGATGCTCAGCTTCTTAAGATACCCAACCTCTTCTGATGATCCCTTGTTGAACTGCAGTGAAGATCATTCTTCTTGATACTTGATGGCTGCACATGATGAGTTTCTAAGATGACTGTAGGCTCTTCTGTTAGGTACTTAGAAACTTTCTCATGCTTGACATCATGATGACATTGGTGATCTTCTTCCTTAATACTTGATGCCTTCTCATGATGGACTTGCTAAGATGACTGTAAGCTCTTCTCTCTAGTACTTAGAGTCTTCCCATGATATACATCAAGATGACATTGATGCTCTTCTTTCTCTTGGCAGTTCAGAACACTCTTCTTGTAGTAGAACTCTCACTTCTACATCGTAGAACTCTTACTTCTACTTCTTACTCTATTTATCTCCAAGTGTTCTTGGTTGATCGTAGAGTGAGCTTTCAGACCTTCATTGGTCACTCACTATTTTACGTTCTTTTGATCAGTCCACCATCTCTCCAACCTCATCAACTTTTTCAACATCAGCAACTTTTGATCTTTGAAGCTCTGGCTGATATATACTCCTTCCCAATCTTCCCGTTGGAATATAGCCGTTGAAAGTAGTTTGAATTGCCTCGCAGATCTCGAGTTATTTGATGTAGACTGTAGATGTGACATGACATCCCCTTTTTCATCTTCCTGACACTGCAGTCTACTGTTTCTCCTACCCCGTCAAAGATGTCACTTTGATGCCTCGGACATGTAGTCTTCTTTATTTCTCCTTTCTGACTTCTTGATTAGAACGTCATGATCTGTCCTTTTGCATTGATGCTCTCAATAAGCCATATTTGAATATCACTCTTCAGATTAAACCGTTGCCAATGCTTCAATCTTCAAATGACCGAACTCTACGATTCTGATGCATTTTCTTGAACCTGATCGTAGTGTCATGTTGAATGTTGCTCATCGACCGGTTGAGACAACACTACGATCTTGAAGAGTGTTCATTGGATTCTCAATGTAGAACACCTCTTCCTTTTCTTATGCAGTGCTTCAACACATTTTTTTGCTTCGACTGATCTTAGACACTGATGGCTTATTCCTTGTTCTGGCCTCTTCTGAATAGCAAGACACTTCAGATTTGTGGCATGCCCAGCTTACTTTCTCCTTATGATCTCCCGTTCACTTATCATCAATGGACTGACCCAATGCTTAATCACTTTGGCTTTGTTCTTCAAAAGCTGACCAGTATCTTTGTGTACACTCCATCAGTTACTTATTTGTTTGGCAAACACTACGATCCTGGTTACTTCCAAGATCGTTGTCTTCTGTTCACTTGACAGCTACTGCATTTGCTGACTTTCCTTAGTCAGTCTCTTTGACTGAAGTCTTCTTCTGATCAACTCATGGAAGACTCCATCTTGAATAACTTCACAACTCAATCTATATGTTGATTGGGTTGGTGCTTAGATCTTCTGTTAGCTTGCATGTCATTCGTTGAGTGCTCTCTGGTTTCCCTTAGGTGGAATGTATCTTTGCAACTAAGACCAAAGGCTTCATTACTTTAGATATTCTGGGAGTGCTCATTTGTTAAGAATCGTGTTTGCTCTACAATTCTGCCTTGGCGTTGTGAGCACATCTGTTGAAGCCTTAGTTCTGCACTCCACGATTCTGCCTTGGGTTGTGCAGACACTACGACTCCGAGAGATCAGATCTTGATACTCTGTGATTTCTGTCTTTATGCTCGTTGTCTTCATCTGATCTTGCTCGACTACGATCTTTGTCTCTAAATTGTTTAGTAGACTCTACGACTCCGATTATAGTTTACGATTCTTAACTTGGCTTTGGCAGATGCTCGGTCGGCTAGTAGATAGGTTGTCTCTACGATTCTGAACATGACATGAGCAGACTATGGCTTCGAGGATGTTCTTCTCGACACACTACGATCCTTCCTTATCTCTCCTGGCAGTCTACGAACTCCGAGATCTACTATCTTGAAGACTTCGATTTTGCCTTGATAGCTCTCGAATTTTCCTTGACTTTCCTGGCAGACTACGATTTCTGGTGCAGTGCTCGACGATCAGACAAGCCTATCTATTACATTATAAGATCAACCTAACAAGCTTGATCTTTCTATATTTATAGTTGTTGCCTAATTTTTTAATAGCACTTTACCACGCAAGTATACGCGTTCAATTGTAATATTCAGCAAGCAAGGATATCGTTCCCACGAGGAAATAGACTAATATTTATCAATTACTAACTCTAATGCAATTAATCCTACTTTAAACTAAGAAAATTTTGTTTGTGATTTGAAATTTAAACTTAACAAAACTAATGATTAAAATCAGAATTTCACAAGAATAATTGCAGATTTAACAGGTTAAGATTACAACTTCCCTTGGTATTTCATCTAAATTAACTTACTTCCCATTTAAAATAAATCAATTAATATGAATTGTTATCCAAGAATGCTTTATGAATATTCACGCACTTCTTCCAAAGACACGTGAACAAATCCTCCTAAATCCAATCTTTAAGATGCAGAATTATAAGGAACACCCCAGTTAATCAACTCACTATATTCCTATGTGAATCAAGTTAATTAGGGTTTACGCACAAATTCTTTCAATGGATACAAAAGACACATAGGTATATTCCTATCCTATACGCTAATCATATTAACCCTATTCAGATTATATGAACAGATGTTATCATATCCAGATCTCAATCTATACTCCATCTTCCAATTTTATATAGATTATCACAGTAATTGTTGATCAGGCAATTAATCAATAAGCATAAGATATAATAAACAATTCAATAAAAACTAACTTTCATTCAATGGGAAGCTTGCAATTTAAACTACATACCAAGTTCCGTTGCAATCTTAATTAAAATTTAGTTCATGCTAATAATAAAGAAAAACATAATCCAGATAAATAATCCAAACATCCCAGATAGTTACAAAAGATAAAACTAGAGAAGAGAAGAAGAAACTCTGAATTTGTTCCAATACTCTCTCTTAGATCTTCAGCCTTTGCAATTCTCCTTCGTGTTTTTCTTCCTTGTTCTCTCTGCAAATCTCTTGAAAACTTAGTTGATTCCTTGAAAAATTCGTTCCCCTTGCTTTTCTAGAGTCCTCTCCTATTTGTATTGGTCTCAACCCTCATTCAGACTCCTCTTTGGCTTCAAAAACCCACTTGACAGCTGCAAAACGCACCTTTCTACGCACTAGAGCTCCTAGGCGCTCATCATAGGGCAATTTCAAGCGCCTAGGCGCTTGGGATTCATTATGTTTCTGACTTGGAGCGCCTAGGCGCTTGGTCTAGGCTTGTATGGAGCGCCTAGGCGCTTGCTACTTTTTCCAACATTTTCTGCTCCGACGTCCTTTGGGAAAATGGCCATAACTTCTTCGTCCGAACTCCGATTTAGATGATTCAAGATGTTCTGGAAAGAGGAAAAGTAGATCTACAACTTTCATTCTTGAAGTTTCTCGAAATAATATCCGGAGCTATAGTCAAATTGGCTCTGAAGTGACTGCTATGTAAATAGCAAGCCGAAAACGCGAATCTAGCCACCCTAAACGTCGATCCATGTAACTTTTATCCCAATTCCTACAAAACAATATAAAACATGCATAAATAGACAAAAACACATAAAAACATCCTAAAAGACTTGAGAACAACAATAAATTAAGCTTGAATGTATCCAATTCATGTGTATAAAACTCACTCATCAATAGTCCTTGTACATCATTTCTTTTTAAGGACTTTACAAAACTATTTTGCTTATGTAGGATCAACCTAACATATTTGATCAATTCATTCTAAGTTATTGTACATATGTTCATATTATCTATCAAAAGACTTTACAGATTTTTTTAATGCAAGCATACTTGCATATTTATTCATATATATCATAATCAAATCATATATAAATAGGAATATCATTCACGTGCTTATTCCTAACAATCTCCCCCTATTTGATTATGACAAAAATAATTTTTTGTATATGTATGATATGAATGAATCTTATATACAATAAGCAATTGTATTTCTAAAACAGATAATCATGAATGTCATTGATAATAATATGAAATTATATAAGCTATGACACTTTACATTCTGGATCCAGAACATACCTAACTAGTTAGAGATATACTTCTTTGGCTCCATGTATGTCTTCCAGGATGTCTGCTGATCAGCTATTTATCTGTTTAATCTTTTTGCTCCTGCCTCTTCTTAGATTCATGATCTTCTTCTTTTTTTGGCTCCCCCTCAAACTTTTCATTCATGGGATCATCATCCTTTGACTACCCCTCAGATGATGATTCTGCTTCTGCAGTTGCTGTCTTCTTCTTTGCCTTTCTCTTGGCCTTCTTGTTTTCTTTTCTTCTGCTTTCCTTTTTCTTCCTTGAATGCCTTTTCTATGCCTCTTTTTCTCCCCTTTTTTGTCATTAATCACTTGTGAAAGCTGCTCTATATTGGACATAAGTTGCTCCATCAGGTAAGATGAGTTACCAACATCAATCTTGAGTTCTTGTTAGCTCAGCTCAAGTTATAGAGAGAAAGACTGATTCAGATTGTCAATCTCGTCAAAGAGGGATATGATTTTTTTCTTCATTAGCCTTCTGTGCTCGTAGAGCTTCTTCCTTTTGATCAATCATAGCCTTCAGATAGATTTGATCTCTCTCTTTGATTTTGAGAGACATATCAGTCATAATGGCTTAAAGTTTGTCTTGAACTGCATTTCCACCTACTTCGGTCAATATCTTGGTCTCTTCAGTGATGACAGACATCTTCTCAACGAACTCATCAAAATTCTTCAGTAACTCCTGCTCCGTAGAAGTTTGATCATTTGGTTGAGTAGACTTTTGTTGAGCATCAGAGTCGACTATACGATTTTCATTCTCAGACAGTTTTTCAAACGTAGTGAGAATATGAAAAATCGTTGAGTCCCAATCACTGTTGAAGGATGAAGGAATATCAGACAAGTGTGCTTAGGCAGAGGGAAGCTTCTCATTTAGATCTTGACCATCTTTAGTAGTAGAGTGAGAGGACTCTACAATCATTAGCTTGGGCATAATCCTTTTGCAATCAAACCCACTCTACAATCGTAGGGAATGTAGTGGTTTTTAGCATATCGATAGACTTTATAGTGAGGTTGTTCTTTGATCATCTTGGTTGCAAACTCCTTTACTCTTGGAAAGTTTTGAGATACCAGCTCCAAATTCAGAAATGTTGAGTAACACCAGCTGAAGTAGCTCCCATCTTTATCAGTATGCGCTTTTAACCAAGGCATCCACATGAAGAACCATCTCATCAAAAGATCTTTAGAATTGTATAGTATTGTTGTGCAATCTAACTCCATATTTTTTCAGTTGTTAAGCACCTCATCTGTAGTCATTCTTACAACTCTGAGTTGTTCGTTTCCATGGCTTATCCATATTGCTGCTGGTTCAGCTGGTGGTTCATCAAAAACTTCCTCCACTATTCTTCTGCTAATTTTTACTGGAGAGAGGACTGGATAATGGTCTGTTGATTCCTTTGATTCCTCAATCTCTTTACCTCCTGAGCTTGACTTCTTTCATCTGATTCATCAGTGAATCCTTCCTTCTGATTTTTATTAATGACACCTTCTTCATCATCTTCTCCATTGGATTCAGACTTATCATCGCTCAATTGAATGATTACAGTAGAGTGTTCACCTTGCTTCTTTAGGACAGATTTAACAAGTAGTCTGTTGCTCTTTCTTCTCATTGGAGGTTCATCTATAGGAGGGTCAAAATTTTCTTCTTCTTCAGAATCTAAAGCCTTTGAATCACCAGATAAGCTTTCTTGATGTTCATCATTAGCAGGGGCATGTCCTTCTTCTTCGGACTCGACATCTTTGGAACCATCATGTGGGCTTGTTGGAGCATTTGCAGTAGGAGATGCAGTTGTGTCAACTTGCAACATTTCTTCATCATCAGAGTGAATGCTTTGAGAGTTAGCCATAGGGCTTGTACATTCTTCTTTATTTCCAGACTTGCTCTTTGGGGAGTCAATCTTGAGACTTTCATTTCCCTTCTCATCTTCTGACTCTACGCTCTCATTCATGGAGAACGGACTTTCTTTGGGAACTGAAGCTAACTTCTTTATCACCTTTGCTTTCTTTTTAGATGACCCTTGGAGTAATCTGTTACTCCTTCTCTTTGGGGTTTCTGTAGTTAAGACCCTTTTTTTTCTCCTACTTTCTTGCTGTCAGTGGAGAGACTTCTTGGTGGAGCCTCTATTTTCTTCACACCCTTAGACTTCTTCTTTGTTGGCGTGGCTGCTTCCGGTACAGAGTCATCGAATTGATAGATTTCAACCTCTTATGGCTGCTACTGGTACAGAGTCATCAGGTGTGACTTCTTCTTTGCTGTCAGTGGAGAGACTTCTTGGTGGTTGCCTCTGTTTTCCTTGGGATTTTTCTTCCAGTTTACAAACAGCTGTGGAGACATCACTTTATAAACATTCAGTGGTTCTCCTTCATCATCCTTTATCTTACTTCCCAGTTTCTTCTTCATTACAATGCTCAAGAGTCTTCCATAAAAAACCTTTATGAGTGGTTTATCTGTAGACTTCTTCATCTCTGCCTTTTCCAACCATTTAGTCAACCAATCAATTAGAAGAGCTTCGAAGTTTATCTGTTGCTTCATGACAATTGGAGTCATGACTCTTGGTTGAAAATCACTGACAGTATCATGTGCAGTGTGACAGCCCCAAAATAGGTCCATTCCACCCAACCCATTCTGAGTCGCCAAATACATGGTACAGAAACAACTACAACTTTTACAACCCATAAGCTGTGAGTTTGAATACAAACATTGTCATCTAGACAATATCCACATGCAAATAAATCCCCATCATAATTATTGATACATAATTTTACAAAAAAAATGGTGAGGACTACTAAACAACTCTCTCTAGAACCTTCATTCCATACCCCGACTAGTACTCGCTACATTCTCGCCTCCTGAGAAAAAATGGAACAACAAAGAAAAGGGTGAGCTCAACTAGCCCAGTAAAGAATATTATGACTAAGATAATATACAACAAATTATCGTTAGTCTTCAACAGGGAAAAATCTGATAGAATACAATAGACAACAAGTTTTAGATCAACAACTGCAGCGGAAACAACAATTCATTAGAAGAGTTAAGTAGAGAATAAAATCTACTAACATCTATGAATTTAAAAGTCCATCATCAATATTTATCCCTGTAACATCAATCAATATATATCTCAAATCAAATCAAATATTCATCTTTGCACTACAGGCCAAAGATATTCATCAGTCGGTCATGTTCATCTAAACACCTGTTCATCTTTGCACTACGGGCCAAAGATATTCATCAATTGTTCATGTTCATCTCAACACCTGTTCATCTTTGCACTACGGGCCAAAGATATTCATAATAAAATCAACCATCTTTGCACTACAGGCCAAAGATATTCAGTAACACCATCATTTAGGACTGAGGATGATGAAAAATATTTTAAAGAAAACGAATCCAGTGAAACAAAATAACAAGTATTAAGGATTCGTACTTTAAACAATCCGATTTCAAAAATACTTCATAAATAATCATACTGAAGTAAAATTCAAGAATGATCAAAACATGGATACAATCAAAGCTAGTATCCAGAATAGATATTTTGGACAAAAAGAAGAAATTTCATTTTTCGGTAAATAGTGTCGTATTCGTGAATAGTGCCGTATACGTGAATAGTATCGTATACGTGAATAGTAACTCCGACACCAAAAGATAGAAATTTCACAAAAAACATCTCCACGCTTCGTGAATAGTACTCGTGAATAGTAACTCGTGAATAGTAACTCATGAATAGTAACTCGTGAATAGTAACCCCGACATGAAAAAGTTCCAAATTTGATAAAAAGTTCCAACCAACATTTCAGCATAATGATATTGAAGAAATAATATCATTTTAGAAGAAAATAACATCCCTTACCTCGGAAGACAGTACTTCTAGTTGAAACACCGGATATAGGCTATGACTTGAACTTCCACCGTATAGCAATACTCAAAGTATACTCAAAATACTCACAAGAATACGCTCGATAATATAGAGAGAGAAAACTTCAGTTTCTGGTGTGATTTTCAATTCTAACCTAAGCACCTATTTATAGGAAATTGCTTAGAACACCAAAGCAGAAAATTTAATATAATATTAATATTAATATTACAATTCCTACTCCCACTTCTAAGGATCTGAAAATCTGCATTCCACACATTCAAATCACATGCTAGACCCACAAAAAACGTTTTTCATATTTAAATTATTTTAAACTTCCAAAAATCAATTATTTCGGAGCTTCGGAACTTCAATAATTCATAATAAATAGCCCTTTTTGCCAGAAAATTCGAATCTCGCGACTTTTTATAGGAAATTCAATTCTGTACAACTTTGCAGAAGAAAGTTTTTCCAAATTCCAAACAGAAATTGACCAAAATCCATAAACGGACGATTTTACAAGCTATAGTCAAATTTCAGTCAATAATTGTGCCCACCAACACACAAAATATGTGTTAAACATTTAATGCCACAAAAATACTCTTCCTCCTCGTATACTCATATATCCCACATTCATTATAAAAATATCACCGTTAATATATTATTAAAATAATATATTTAAATGAATTATTTCATCAGAAAAAGATAAAATATTAATTTTCAACAATTGTCACATTAAAAATTTTCTCCATCTATATCCACATAAAATCAATATTTTCCTCATCATATAAATCAATAATTTAATTATTCACAAATAATATTACAGAATCACAATATTGGCAACCAGGCCGTTCCCAGGAAAGAGGGGGCTTTCCAATAAGAATTTCTCCTTACTGGCGCGCAACTAGGTGACCAAACCTCTCCTTAGACAGAACTTTCTAGACATTGCCAATAATGTTATCAAATAATATTATTCAGATAATATGAATTATTGCTTCGATAATGAAAAATACTGTGTAGTGACAATTATTGAAACAACAGTAATATAAAATATCAATGCAGCAATTATTGAATCAATAACATAAAATACTGAACAGTAATTACTGAAACAATTATTGAGTAGTGCCTTCTTACGTAAGAATCAATAATTGGTGCAATACCGTGTGCTACTGTTCAACAACGCGTATTACTTTACTTTACCCACCGGGTATTCCAACAGTGTTAACGGTAACAACTACGCCGTTTTTTATAAACAACTTATATTTGTCGTTTTCTTCATCCAATCGCTTTCCGTTATGGGACCCACAAAAGACTGCGCCGTCGTACGAATATTCCCCGACAGCAAGAATATTCCACGACCAAACGAATATTCCCCGACAACAATGAATATTTTATAACCACCTGCTTATTCGACATATTTGCGCATTTTACCCATAACTTTCCACATTAATCAAATCAACCCTTACTATTTCAAAATAATAAATAAAGGAAAATAAATTTCATTTATTAATAATTTGGGGTCTTACAACCTCCCCTCCTTATGAAATTTCGTCCTCGAAATTGACGTACGTAACTGGTGTTTCGAAAAAGTAAAGATACCTCGCTTTCATTTCCGTTTCCAACTCTAATGTCATTTCCTCTATAGCATGATTCCTCCACAAAACTTTAACTTCTGGTATAACCTCGGTACATAGGACATGCTCCTTCCCATCCAACATCTTGACAGGTACCTCCTCGTACGTTAAGTCTTCGGCTATTTCGTACGGTTCTAACTCAATGACGTGGTTCGGGTCGTCCACATATTTACGTAACATTGATACGTGCAAAACGTTATGAACATGCGTCATACTTAGCGGTAAAACGAGTCTATAGGCCACAGTTCCTATTCGATCGAGAATTTTAAATGGATTAATAAATCGAAGGTTTGAGATTTGCTCACATCGCCAATTCTCGCTTTTGAAATAACAACTTCTTGCACCTCCTTCTTCAAATTCATCAGCTCCAGTGTGTAGCTTGAACAGCTTTAACGTTATCGATTAAAGTCGATTATACTCGTATATCATCACGTGGATACCTAGAGTTTTCATCTCTATCTCTAAATTATACGAAATGAGTCTTTGACAATATCGTACTCGTACTTGTATACGATCTTCTACTCAACACGTCAGCTACCACGTTCACTTTTCCAGGATGGCATGGTCAGAACATGTGCTGAAATGAGTCTCATCTTGAGTTCTTCGAAGCTCTTCCCACATTCCTTGCTTCATTCGAATTTTGTATCTCTACGAGTCAGCTGCGTTAATGGAATAGCGATTCGAGAATATCCTTAAACGAATCTCCGATAATGACCAACTAAGACTAGAAAGCTACGTATTTCGATTATCGACTTAGGTGGTTCTCAACTGTGACTCATATCCCAACCTTGGATAGCACGTTACAATGACACCTATCAGTTTACTATCGTACGAATATGGTGTCCCCTACAAAGAGTCTGGCTTCGGTGTATTCCACAAAGAAAGTCACCAGATAAAGGCTCGGGTATCAACTTCTACAGTTGGGTTTTTAACTCCTGAAGTTCAATAGGAGCCATTCGATATGAGATTTTAGAAATGGATTTTGTACCGGATTCAAAGTTGATACAAAATTTAATATCACGCTCTAGGAGTAAGCCAAGAAATTCTTCAGGAAATACATCAGGAAATTTACTAATAACAGAAATATCATTCCAATCTGACGTATTTTTGTTCAAGTCCATGGGCTAAGAAAACATGACATCCATTTTTCAATAAACGAATGACTTCATGGCTTGATATAAAAATGTTTGACTTCAATGGTTTGATTACTTGAATTCGAATAACAGGTTGCTTAGAAATATGAAAACTAACAACCTTACGAAAGTAATCAATTTCGGCATGATGAATAGTTAACCTTAAAATCACATCAAAAACAAATATCTCTATAGAAATAAGGTTAACGGGTAATGTGATAGTGCCAACTTGAATCAAGCAAGATTTCTAAACAACGGATGTAATGAAAGTTTCTCCTAACGGAGTCTCCATAAATAGGTCAAAGTCTAATTTCTCCGTAGTCAAGTTCAAACGTTGAGCGCAAGCAAGAGAGATAAAAGAATGGGTAAAATCGGTACCTAGTAAGGTATAAACTCCGCAAAAATTATAATTAACTAACCCGTGCTAACTTCGTTCGGGTTCCTCGCATTTTGACCGGTCACGACAAACGCTCTTCCAGGAATCGTTGACTTTGACTTTTCTGGGACAACCTTTTGAATCATCATCCCCGCTGGAATTGGTTTCGCTACCTTACACTCTCGAGCGATATGTCCTTCCTTTCCACAATTATAGCATACCTTGAACTGTTGTGGGCAGTTTGGGCTGATATGTCCCTCTTTCCCGCATTTGTAACATACGACCGGTGGTCTTTCTCCTCCCTTGGAACCAGTTGCTGCTGGCACTGTCGTCTTCACATGGTCGTTGTTAAATCTCCTCTTTTTAAAATCTCCTCCCGACTCGCTTCTTCTATTTTCATGGCCGTGATTACCACCAGAGTGGTTACCACCTTTGCCCATATTCTTCTTTCTCCGCTGGTTATCGTTATTCTGATGACTGCTATCTTCGGTATAATCCTGATTATGGTCCCTCGGTTGAACGTACTCGTTATCTCGCTCTAACAACTGAGCCCTGTTGACAACATCTGAATAGATAGAAAATTTATGAGAAATGAGATACTGACGTATGCCGGGTTTCAAACCTCTCAGAAACATCCGCGTCATACGTTCCTCATTCTCCACCAAATGAGGTGCAAACCTGGATAACTCCGCGAACTTCGCCTCGTACTGGGACACCGTCATGTTATTCTGCTCTAGTCTAATAAACTCCACTTCCTTCATATGGCGAATACTTTCAGGAAAGTATTTTTCGTTGAAAAGTTTCTGAAACGTCTCCCATGACATGCTGAGTGCGGCTGGATGTGTACGCTTCACAGACTCCCACCAGTAGTCTGCCTCGCCACGGAACATAAAGGTGGCGAATGGAACCTTCTGTTCCTCCGTGCATCCTAAGACATCAAATATCTTGGTAATTTGCTTGACCCATGTTTCCGCCATGATTGGATCGGGCTTTCCCCAGAATTCTGGTGGTCCCAACTCTTTGAACTGCTTGGCTGTGACAAGCCGAGCGTTGCTATCATTTCCACCCGTATTCTGTACACGAGTCTCCCTCGTCTGGTTTTGCATGAACTGCAAAAAGCTCCTAAACATCCCATCGTTCATCGTCTGCTCAGTGATGTTGTTCACAGGAGGTACATTGCCAGCCTGTTGCACATTCTCCTCGTTGGTAAGTGCAGACATCTCCACGGTCTCATTTACTCCACTGTTAATATTCTCAGTCGACATTCTCAAATACTGTCATAAAACAAGGGTTAATTAAGCAATTTAACAAATCACATATTACCCCTATATTATTACCAACCAACAAATAAGCTTAGGTAGGACACACTAGCGAAGGATTTACTCGTCTCTCCCCTCCTAGTTCTATTCCCCAATCTCCGCCAGAGATCATATCCCTAAGCTCTGATACCAACTGTGACAGCCCCAAAATAGGTCCATTCCACCCAACCCATTCTGAGTCGCCAAATACATGGTACAGAAACAACTACAACTTTTACAACCCATAAGCTGTGAGTTTGAATACAAACATTGTCATCTAGACAATATCCACATGCAAATAAATCCCCATCATAATTATTGATACATAATTTTACAAAAAAAATGGTGAGGACTACTAAACAACTCTCTCTAGAACCTTCATTCCATACCCCGACTAGTACTCGCTACATTCTCGCCTCCTGAGAAAAAATGGAACAACAAAGAAAAGGGTGAGCTCAACTAGCCCAGTAAAGAATATTATGACTAAGATAATATACAACAAATTATCGTTAGTCTTCAACAGGGAAAAATCTGATAGAATACAATAGACAACAAGTTTTAGATCAACAACTGCAGCGGAAACAACAATTCATTAGAAGAGTTAAGTAGAGAATAAAATCTACTAACATCTATGAATTTAAAAGTCCATCATCAATATTTATCCCTGTAACATCAATCAATATATATCTCAAATCAAATCAAATATTCATCTTTGCACTACAGGCCAAAGATATTCATCAGTCGGTCATGTTCATCTAAACACCTGTTCATCTTTGCACTACGGGCCAAAGATATTCATCAATTGTTCATGTTCATCTCAACACCTGTTCATCTTTGCACTACGGGCCAAAGATATTCATAATAAAATCAACCATCTTTGCACTACAGGCCAAAGATATTCAGTAACACCATCATTTAGGACTGAGGATGATGAAAAATATTTTAAAGAAAACGAATCCAGTGAAACAAAATAACAAGTATTAAGGATTCGTACTTTAAACAATCCGATTTCAAAAATACTTCATAAATAATCATACTGAAGTAAAATTCAAGAATGATCAAAACATGGATACAATCAAAGCTAGTATCCAGAATAGATATTTTGGACAAAAAGAAGAAATTTCATTTTTCGGTAAATAGTGTCGTATTCGTGAATAGTGCCGTATACGTGAATAGTATCGTATACGTGAATAGTAACTCCGACACCAAAAGATAGAAATTTCACAAAAAACATCTCCACGCTTCGTGAATAGTACTCGTGAATAGTAACTCGTGAATAGTAACTCATGAATAGTAACTCGTGAATAGTAACCCCGACATGAAAAAGTTCCAAATTTGATAAAAAGTTCCAACCAACATTTCAGCATAATGATATTGAAGAAATAATATCATTTTAGAAGAAAATAACATCCCTTACCTCGAAAGACAGTACTTCTAGTTGAAACACCGGATATAGGCTATGACTTGAACTTCCACCGTATAGCAATACTCAAAGTATACTCAAAATACTCACAAGAATACGCTCGATAATATAGAGAGAGAAAACTTCAGTTTCTGGTGTGATTTTCAATTCTAACCTAAGCACCTATTTATAGGAAATTGCTTAGAACACCAAAGCAGAAAATTTAATATAATATTAATATTAATATTACAATTCCTACGCCCACTTCTAAGGATCTGAAAATCTGCATTCCACACATTCAAATCACATGCTAGACCCACAAAAAACGTTTTTCATATTTAAATTATTTTAAACTTCCAAAAATCAATTATTTCGGAGCTTCGGAACTTCAATAATTCATAATAAATAGCCCTTTTTGCCAGAAAATTCGAATCTCGCGACTTTTTATAGGAAATTCAATTCTGTACAACTTTGCAGAAGAAAGTTTTTCCAAATTCCAAACAGAAATTGACCAAAATCCATAAACGGACGATTTTACAGGCTATAGTCAAATTTCAGTCAATAATTGTGCCCACCAACACACAAAATATGTGTTAAACATTTAATGCCACAAAAATACTCTTCCTCCTCATATACTCATATATCCCACATTCATTATAAAAATATCACCGTTAATATATTATTAAAATAATATATTTAAATGAATTATTTCATCAGAAAAAGATAAAATATTAATTTTCAACAATTGTCACATTAAAAATTTTCTCCATCTATATCCACATAAAATCAATATTTTCCTCATCATATAAATCAATAATTTAATTATTCACAAATAATATTACAGAATCACAATATTGGCAACCTGGCCGTTCCCAGGAAAGAGGGGGCTTTCCAATAAGAATTTCTCCTTACTGGCGCGCAACTAGGTGACCAAACCTCTCCTTAGACAGAACTTTCTAGACATTGCCAATAATGTTATCAAATAATATTATTCAGATAATATGAATTATTGCTTCGATAATGAAAAATACTGTGTAGTGACAATTATTGAAACAACAGTAATATAAAATATCAATGCAGCAATTATTGAATCAATAACATAAAATACTGAACAGTAATTACTGAAACAATTATTGAGTAGTGCCTTCTTACGTAAGAATCAATAATTGGTGCAATACCGTGTGCTACTGTTCAACAACGCGTATTACTTTACTTTACCCACCGGGTATTCCAACAGTGTTAACGGTAACAACTACGCCGTTTTTTATAAACAACTTATATTTGTCGTTTTCTTCATCCAATCGCTTTCTGTTATGGGACCCACAAAAGACTGCGCCGTCGTACGAATATTCCCCGACAGCAAGAATATTCCACGACCAAACGAATATTCCCCGACAACAATGAATATTTTATAACCACCTGCTTATTCGACATATTTGCGCATTTTACCCATAACTTTCCACATTAATCAAATCAACCCTTACTATTTCAAAATAATAAATAAAGGAAAATAAATTTCATTTATTAATAATTTGGGGTCTTACAACCTCCCCTCCTTATGAAATTTCGTCCTCGAAATTGACGTACGTAACTGGTGTTTCGAAAAAGTAAAGATACCTCGCTTTCATTTCCGTTTCCAACTCTAATGTCATTTCCTCTATAGCATGATTCCTCCACAAAACTTTAACTTCTGGTATAACCTCGGTACATAGGACATGCTCCTTCCCATCCAACATCTTGACAGGTACCTCCTCGTACGTTAAGTCTTCGGCTATTTCGTACGGTTCTAACTCAATGACGTGGTTCGGGTCGTCCACATATTTACGTAACATTGATACGTGCAAAACGTTATGAACATGCGTCATACTTAGCGGTAAAACGAGTCTATAGGCCACAGTTCCTATTCGATCGAGAATTTTAAATGGATTAATAAATCGAAGGTTTGAGATTTGCTCACATCGCCAATTCTCGCTTTTGAAATAACAACTTCTTGCACCTCCTTCTTCAAATTCATCAGCTCCAGTGTGTAGCTTGAACAGCTTTAACGTTATCGATTAAAGTCGATTATACTCGTATATCATCACGTGGATACCTAGAGTTTTCATCTCTATCTCTAAATTATACGAAATGAGTCTTTGACAATATCGTACTCGTACTTGTATACGATCTTCTACTCAACACGTCAGCTACCACGTTCACTTTTCCAGGATGGCATGGTCAGAACATGTGCTGAAATGAGTCTCATCTTGAGTTCTTCGAAGCTCTTCCCACATTCCTTGCTTCATTCGAATTTTGTATCTCTACGAGTCAGCTGCGTTAATGGAATAGCGATTCGAGAATATCCTTAAACGAATCTCCGATAATGACCAACTAAGACTAGAAAGCTACGTATTTCGATTATCGACTTAGGTGGTTCTCAACTGTGACTCATATCCCAACCTTGGATAGCACGTTACAATGACACCTATCAGTTTACTATCGTACGAATATGGTGTCCCCTACAAAGAGTCTGGCTTCGGTGTATTCCACAAAGAAAGTCACCAGATAAAGGCTCGGGTATCAACTTCTACAGTTGGGTTTTTAACTCCTGAAGTTCAATAGGAGCCATTCGATATGAGATTTTAGAAATGGATTTTGTACCGGATTCAAAGTTGATACAAAATTTAATATCACGCTCTAGGAGTAAGCCAAGAAATTCTTCAGGAAATACATCAGGAAATTTACTAATAACAGAAATATCATTCCAATCTGACGTATTTTTGTTCAAGTCCATGGGCTAAGAAAACATGACATCCATTTTTCAATAAACGAATGACTTCATGGCTTGATATAAAAATGTTTGACTTCAATGATTTGATTACTTGAATTCGAATAACAGGTTGCTTAGAAATATGAAAACTAACAACCTTACGAAAGTAATCAATTTCGGCATGATGAATAGTTAACCTTAAAATCACATCAAAAACAAATATCTCTATAGAAATAAGGTTAACGGGTAATGTGATAGTGCCAACTTGAATCAAGCAAGATTTCTAAACAACGGATGTAATGAAAGTTTCTCCTAACGGAGTCTCCATAAATAGGTCAAAGTCTAATTTCTCCGTAGTCAAGTTCAAACGTTGAGCGCAAGCAAGAGAGATAAAAGAATGGGTAAAATCGGTACCTAGTAAGGTATAAACTCCGCAAAAATTATAATTAACTAACCCGTGCTAACTTCGTTCGGGTTCCTCGCATTTTGACCGGTCACGACAAACGCTCTTCCAGGAATCGTTGACTTTGACTTTTCTGGGACAGCCTTTTGAATCATCATCCCCGCTGGAATTGGTTTCGCTACCTTACACTCTCGAGCGATATGTCCTTCCTTTCCACAATTATAGCATACCTTGAACTGTTGTGGGCAGTTTGGGCTGATATGTCCCTCTTTCCCGCATTTGTAACATACGACCGGTGGTCTTTCTCCTCCCTTGGAACCAGTTGCTGCTGGCACTGTCGTCTTCACATGGTCGTTGTTAAATCTCCTCTTTTTAAAATCTCCTCCCGACTCGCTTCTTCTATTTTCATGGCCGTGATTACCACCAGAGTGGTTACCACCTTTGCCCATATTCTTCTTTCTCCGCTGGTTATCGTTATTCTGATGACTGCTATCTTCGGTATAATCCTGATTATGGTCCCTCAGTTGAACGTACTCGTTATCTCGCTCTAACAACTGAGCCCTGTTGACAACATCTGAATAGATAGAAAATTTATGAGAAATGAGATACTGACGTATGCCGGGTTTCAAACCTCTCAGAAACATCCGCGTCATACGTTCCTCATTCTCCACCAAATGAGGTGCAAACCTGGATAACTCCGCGAACTTCGCCTCGTACTGGGACACCGTCATGTTATTCTGCTCTAGTCTAATAAACTCCACTTCCTTCATATGACGAATACTTTCAGGAAAGTATTTTTCGTTGAAAAGTTTCTGAAACGTCTCCCATGACATGCTGAGTGCGGCTGGATGTGTACGCTTCACAGACTCCCACCAGTAGTCTGCCTCGCCACGGAACATAAAGGTGGCGAATGGAACCTTCTGTTCCTCCGTGCATCCTAAGACATCAAATATCTTGGTAATTTGCTTGACCCATGTTTCCGCCATGATTGGATCGGGCTTTCCCCAGAATTCTGGTGGTCCCAACTCTTTGAACTGCTTGGCTGTGACAAGCCGAGCGTTGCTATCATTTCCACCCGTATTCTGTACACGAGTCTCCCTCGTCTGGTTTTGCATGAACTGCAAAAAGCTCCTAAACATCCCATCGTTCATCGTCTGCTCAGTGATGTTGTTCACAGGAGGTACATTGCCAGCCTGTTGCACATTCTCCTCGTTGGTAAGTGCAGACATCTCCACGGTCTCATTTACTCCACTGTTAATATTCTCAGTCGACATTCTCAAATACTGTCATAAAACAAGGGTTAATTAAGCAATTTAACAAATCACATATTACCCCTATATTATTACCAACCAACAAATAAGCTTAGGTAGGACACACTAGCGAAGGATTTACTCGTCTCTCCCCTCCTAGTTCTATTCCCCAATCTCCGCCAGAGATCATATCCCTAAGCTCTGATACCAACTGTGACAGCCCCAAAATAGGTCCATTCCACCCAACCCATTCTGAGTCGCCAAATACATGGTACAGAAACAACTACAACTTTTACAACCCATAAGCTGTGAGTTTGAATACAAACATTGTCATCTAGACAATATCCACATGCAAATAAATCCCCATCATAATTATTGATACATAATTTTACAAAAAAAATGGTGAGGACTACTAAACAACTCTCTCTAGAACCTTCATTCCATACCCCGACTAGTACTCGCTACATTCTCGCCTCCTGAGAAAAAATGGAACAACAAAGAAAAGGGTGAGCTCAACTAGCCCAGTAAAGAATATTATGACTAAGATAATATACAACAAATTATCGTTAGTCTTCAACAGGGAAAAATCTGATAGAATACAATAGACAACAAGTTTTAGATCAACAACTGCAGCGGAAACAACAATTCATTAGAAGAGTTAAGTAGAGAATAAAATCTACTAACATCTATGAATTTAAAAGTCCATCATCAATATTTATCCCTGTAACATCAATCAATATATATCTCAAATCAAATCAAATATTCATCTTTGCACTACAGGCCAAAGATATTCATCAGTCGGTCATGTTCATCTAAACACCTGTTCATCTTTGCACTACGGGCCAAAGATATTCATCAATTGTTCATGTTCATCTCAACACCTGTTCATCTTTGCACTACGGGCCAAAGATATTCATAATAAAATCAACCATCTTTGCACTACAGGCCAAAGATATTCAGTAACACCATCATTTAGGACTGAGGATGATGAAAAATATTTTAAAGAAAACGAATCCAGTGAAACAAAATAACAAGTATTAAGGATTCGTACTTTAAACAATCCGATTTCAAAAATACTTCATAAATAATCATACTGAAGTAAAATTCAAGAATGATCAAAACATGGATACAATCAAAGCTAGTATCCAGAATAGATATTTTGGACAAAAAGAAGAAATTTCATTTTTCGGTAAATAGTGTCGTATTCGTGAATAGTGCCGTATACGTGAATAGTATCGTATACGTGAATAGTAACTCCGACACCAAAAGATAGAAATTTCACAAAAAACATCTCCACGCTTCGTGAATAGTACTCGTGAATAGTAACTCGTGAATAGTAACTCATGAATAGTAACTCGTGAATAGTAACCCCGACATGAAAAAGTTCCAAATTTGATAAAAAGTTCCAACCAACATTTCAGCATAATGATATTGAAGAAATAATATCATTTTAGAAGAAAATAACATCCCTTACCTCGAAAGACAGTACTTCTAGTTGAAACACCGGATATAGGCTATGACTTGAACTTCCACCGTATAGCAATACTCAAAGTATACTCAAAATACTCACAAGAATACGCTCGATAATATAGAGAGAGAAAACTTCAGTTTCTGGTGTGATTTTCAATTCTAACCTAAGCACCTATTTATAGGAAATTGCTTAGAACACCAAAGCAGAAAATTTAATATAATATTAATATTAATATTACAATTCCTACGCCCACTTCTAAGGATCTGAAAATCTGCATTCCACACATTCAAATCACATGCTAGACCCACAAAAAACGTTTTTTCATATTTAAATTATTTTAAACTTCCAAAAATCAATTATTTCGGAGCTTCGGAACTTCAATAATTCATAATAAATAGCCCTTTTTGCCAGAAAATTCGAATCTCGCGACTTTTTATAGGAAATTCAATTCTGTACAACTTTGCAGAAGAAAGTTTTTCCAAATTCCAAACAGAAATTGACCAAAATCCATAAACGGACGATTTTACAGGCTATAGTCAAATTTCAGTCAATAATTGTGCCCACCAACACACAAAATATGTGTTAAACATTTAATGCCACAAAAATACTCTTCCTCCTCATATACTCATATATCCCACATTCATTATAAAAATATCACCGTTAATATATTATTAAAATAATATATTTAAATGAATTATTTCATCAGAAAAAGATAAAATATTAATTTTCAACAATTGTCACATTAAAAATTTTCTCCATCTATATCCACATAAAATCAATATTTTCCTCATCATATAAATCAATAATTTAATTATTCACAAATAATATTACAGAATCACAATATTGGCAACCAGGCCGTTCCCAGGAAAGAGGGGGCTTTCCAATAAGAATTTCTCCTTACTGGCGCGCAACTAGGTGACCAAACCTCTCCTTAGACAGAACTTTCTAGACATTGCCAATAATGTTATCAAATAATATTATTCAGATAATATGAATTATTGCTTCGATAATGAAAAATACTGTGTAGTGACAATTATTGAAACAACAGTAATATAAAATATCAATGCAGCAATTATTGAATCAATAACATAAAATACTGAACAGTAATTACTGAAACAATTATTGAGTAGTGCCTTCTTACGTAAGAATCAATAATTGGTGCAATACCGTGTGCTACTGTTCAACAACGCTTATTACTTTACTTTACCCACCGGGTATTCCAACAGTGTTAACGGTAACAACTACGCCGTTTTTTATAAACAACTTATATTTGTCGTTTTCTTCATCCAATCGCTTTCCGTTATGGGACCCACAAAAGACTGCGCCGTCGTACGAATATTCCCCGACAGCAAGAATATTCCACGACCAAACGAATATTCCCCGACAACAATGAATATTTTATAACCACCTGCTTATTCGACATATTTGCGTATTTTACCCATAACTTTCCACATTAATCAAATCAACCCTTACTATTTCAAAATAATAAATAAAGGAAAATAAATTTCATTTATTAATAATTTGGGGTCTTACATGTAGTGTCCTTGCACAATATGCATTTTCCTGTAATCTCAGCCAGAAATTCAAACTCTTCAGGAAACTCTTTCTTCTTCATATCCTTTAGATTTACATTTCTCTTATAATGCATTAACCTCTTGCCTTCTTCAATGTCAACATCATCGAGGTTTATTAGACCCTAGTTGGGAAACCCTAGACATTGGTTGATGTCTGATGCCCTTATCTTCAGACTTGCTCCTTTTACCTTTATGGATAGAAGTCTAGAATTTATCAATGCATTGGAGTAGAATTGCTTCACTAGCTCCGTATAAACTGAAGTGTTGGCTTCCAAGCTTTCAGAAAAACCAGCATCCTTTACAAGCTCAAGTATATCCTTGAAATTCTTTTCTAATCTTTCAAACTTCTTGAAGCCGAGTTGGATTCTGATTATAACACGCCATTCTTCCATTTTGAGGGTTCGAAACAAATGGGAATTTAGTTTCAGACTTCTTATGAGATATGGTTGAATGTGATTTGGGCAAATCTAGAGGTTTAATCGATTCATGCTTTGAAGAGGTTTTTAGGGTTTGAAAAAGAGAGGGGGAGAGGTTGATAGCTTCTGATAACTATTTGGAGATTTTGAATTTGTCTTTATGACAGTTTCTTCTGACTCTGCATAAGCTGTGATGAGTCAGCCAGTCATTGGTTGCACAATGCCCAGTAAGAAACTATAACTCCCCATAAACTTTTCAGTTTGATATTTCTTTTATGAAAATAGAAATTACTGACGTGGATTGACCGTTGACCTTTTCAGCACGTAGAGTAGCTTGGTGAGGTAGCTATTGACTCTACGATTTTCTTTATTAACTCAACGATCGTCTTCTGAGAGATGCTTCAGTGGATGATTTGACATTAATCCTCATCTTTGAGGTTGCATGGCTTAACCACTAATGTACCTCATAATAGTTTGGGCACTAAACTTCTGAGGTGAGTCTGTAGGGTATCTTTCCAATCTTATCTCCACACAATCTGAGTACTTGAGCATGTGTCTAGTTCTTCTGAGCTCCCCATGAGCCAGTGTATCCTCTGGGAAGACTGCGATCGTCGAGCCTATTCTACGATCGTTGAGGTTGCACTACGATCGTTGGGTTCACTTTAGAATTTATTCCACGATCGTTGTCTATCCTGGTCCTTGAGATGAACTTGACTAAGCATTCCTTCTGGGTTAAGGTAGCTCAGGAAGGACCAACCTCTTAGAGTGAACTAAGAATTAGGTTTGTCCCTGAGGCGCTTTCCAAATGAAAAACTATAAAAGTGATTAGCACTGATATCTCATTTGACCTTTTCTGCTGGGGAGTTAATCTACCAACTTTAGACATTTGCATTGGCTGCAATCGTGGTGTCCTCTTGCTCTCACACTATAATGAGATGTTTGATCATAGGCGCTCCACGATTTTGAGTTGGTTGGTTGACAAGGTTATCAGTTGTATGTTTTGAGACGTTCCTACTAACTATTGATCTTCATTTGGTTCATCACCCACAACGTTTTGGGACTTTGTAACTGGTATATTGCTTCATAGTGTATTTCTGATACTTTCAGTGCTGCTGTTCTTTTACAGATCACTGTTCCCCCATGGTTGATACTATCTTCTTAAAGATGTGTGAGTTATTCTTTTTCATTTGCATTAGAAGGCAGCCTTGCATATCTCCTTTTGACTAGAATCATCTTACGATAGTTTGTCAGAACTACGAACGTAGTCTTCTTTGATGGTTTGAACTTGTGGAGTTCTGCTCCTGTAATAAGTTCCTCATGATTGAAGCTCGATGATCTTATGATGTGAACTTCTTTGAGGATTCTTCTCATATGGTATGTTATGCATGATTGAGCATATAAGACCCTTTTTATCTTAGGGTGAATGGTCTGCTTCCATATGGAGATCAATAACAATGTGAGCTTCATTCATGTTAGCTCAACAATCTTCAAGGATATGCTTTGACAAAAAAGGATTTTGTCATAAATATTTCTGAAATTTCTTAAGCCTTCTGTTGTTTGAATCCTTTTGACTGAAGTCTTCTGCTTCAACATTCCTTAGTGTGGTCAGATAGACCAAGTACCTGCAGGTTAGATAAATTTCTATTTTTGGTACCCATGATTAAATGGGTCCTGCCAGGTTAGCCTTCAAAATCCATGTTCTTCATATGTTTAAATTTTCATAATATTGATCACCACCAATCATATTCATGCATGTATCCAATTTAGATATTACATTTTAAGATGCATGATGATGAGTGTGTATAAGATTAACCATTTTAACAAGACACTCTTTTTCTTTGAAGGTTTTATCATTTGCTTGGTTATGTTCACAGAGTTTAAATGTTCACAGAGTGAGAATCAACTCTAACACTTATTTGTATCTGATTGATTCATGGAGGTGATCAGTTTCTACGAATCTTCAAGATGCTCTTGTAGAACTGATCTTACTCTATATGTTATCAAAAACTTAGAACATAGGTTTGTACATACATACTAACCCATCAACAAAGATTACTCCACTTAATAATAATTAAACCTTGGTATGCTTATGACCTTTTTCAAACTTCTTTCAAGATGTTATCTTCAACCTAAAACTTGGATGGAGAGAAATTTTGTTAGTATTTGAGTTTACAACTTCAGTATACTTTCTCTCTTCTCCTTTTTAGGTAGAGTATGACCTTTTTGTTATAGTGCATAAGGTGATGCAATATGATGTACACATTTATATTGATGAGGAATCGTACCTTTACATTGTCAATTTATTGACAGTCATTTATCTTGATATACTGAGGTTAGGCATTGATGTGCATACTTTTTCCTTCACTTCTGACAGCTTATTGCTCCAGTTGTCCTTTGATCAATCAGTCATAGTCTTGAAGATGTAGGCTAAGAAAATCTCGGCATCTTTAGTTCTTTGATAACCTTGAGTCTTCAAGATTCACATCCAGCTTTTGGTTGGCCAAATATAGATTTGAGAGATTCTCCTTTCTTCTCTAAATGAGTACTTCTTAGCACGTATGGCCTTTTCATCTTTCAGTATGGTGGATGCTTGACTCTTTACTGTTGATGCCTCTTGAGCTCCCATATCTGCTCTTCAAACTATAAGATTGACTATGGGCAAGGATTGGTCTTGTTGGTATGGCATTTAAGAACATTGACCAATCGGAGCAGCTTCAGGTGTATATACACATTTACCTGTACATAACATTTCAAACGTGTGAGCTCATCTGCATTTACAAGTGACATACTACTAAACTAAGTTTAGAACAATGTTTGTGCCTAAAATCAGACTTAAAACGATTACCTTTTGAATGTATCATGAGAACCTGCTCTAATACCAATTGTTAGTTCCCAATAGCACACAATAGATCTAGAAGGGGGGTTGAATAGATCCTTTTTAATTTTCAAATACTTTTCTCTTTTATTTTGTATTGATAATGAATTAGCATATGACAAACATAAGAATCTTTTCGAGCACAGCGAAATAAGTAAAAGATCCCCTTCATTGATATATTCATAATCATACAAACATTATTCTTAGAGTTAGTTAAGTTGTAAGCAATTAATACATACATAGCAGTTATAGCAGTTAAGTACATAATGTAAATGACATAAAGTAAATGACACAAGGGATTTTAAGTGGTTTAAAAAACTCAAGCTCCTAATTCACTCTTCTGCTTTCAACTAGCAGGATCTCCACTAAGGAAAGGCAGTACCCTGAATCACTAAGATTCCTTCAAGGCCAGCAGCCTTGGAACTTCAGTTCACTAAGAACTCTTCAAGCCCAACAGGCTTGGAACTCCTCTAGTTCCCTAGGAACTCTTCAAGCCCAGCAGGCTTGGAACTTCATTTAGTCCCTCCAGACAAGGACCCCTCAGGCCCTGGCTTCATGTTGATAGTTGTTGTTGTTGTTGTTGCTGCTGCCTTACTACTAAGATGTCCTTTAAGCTCTCCATCTTTGAATGCTTAGCAGCTTGACGTGATCATCCTTGAGGTGCAGTTGAGTGTTGCATGATGCTCAGCTTCTTAAGATACCCAACCTCTTCTGATGATCCCTTGTTGAACTGCAGTGAAGATCATTCTTCTTGATACTTGATGGCTGCACATGATGAGTTTCTAAGATGACTGTAGGCTCTTCTGTTAGGTACTTAGAAACTTTCTCATGCTTGACATCATGATGACATTGGTGATCTTCTTCCTTAATACTTGATGCCTTCTCATGATGGACTTGCTAAGATGACTGTAAGCTCTTCTCTCTAGTACTTAGAGTCTTCCCATGATATACATCAAGATGACATTGATGCTCTTCTTTCTCTTGGCAGTTCAGAACACTCTTCTTGTAGTAGAACTCTCACTTCTACATCGTAGAACTCTTACTTCTACTTCTTACTCTATTTATCTCCAAGTGTTCTTGGTTGATCGTAGAGTGAGCTTTCAGACCTTCATTGGTCACTCACTATTTTACGTTCTTTTGATCAGTCCACCATCTCTCCAACCTCATCAACTTTTTCAACATCAGCAACTTTTGATCTTTGAAGCTCTGGCTGATATATACTCCTTCCCAATCTTCCCGTTGGAATATAGCCGTTGAAAGTAGTTTGAATTGCCTCGCAGATCTCGAGTTATTTGATGTAGACTGTAGATGTGACATGACATCCCCTTTTTCATCTTCCTGACACTGCAGTCTACTGTTTCTCCTACCCCGTCAAAGATGTCACTTTGATGCCTCGGACATGTAGTCTTCTTTATTTCTCCTTTCTGACTTCTTGATTAGAACGTCATGATCTGTCCTTTTGCATTGATGCTCTCAATAAGCCATATTTGAATATCACTCTTCAGATTAAACCGTTGCCAATGCTTCAATCTTCAAATGACCGAACTCTACGATTCTGATGCATTTTCTTGAACCTGATCGTAGTGTCATGTTGAATGTTGCTCATCGACCGGTTGAGACAACACTACGATCTTGAAGAGTGTTCATTGGATTCTCAATGTAGAACACCTCTTCCTTTTCTTATGCAGTGCTTCAACACATTTTTTTGCTTCGACTGATCTTAGACACTGATGGCTTATTCCTTGTTCTGGCCTCTTCTGAATAGCAAGACACTTCAGATTTGTGGCATGCCCAGCTTACTTTCTCCTTATGATCTCCCGTTCACTTATCATCAATGGACTGACCCAATGCTTAATCACTTTGGCTTTGTTCTTCAAAAGCTGACCAGTATCTTTGTGTACACTCCATCAGTTACTTATTTGTTTGGCAAACACTACGATCCTGGTTACTTCCAAGATCGTTGTCTTCTGTTCACTTGACAGCTACTGCATTTGCTGACTTTCCTTAGTCAGTCTCTTTGACTGAAGTCTTCTTCTGATCAACTCATGGAAGACTCCATCTTGAATAACTTCACAACTCAATCTATATGTTGATTGGGTTGGTGCTTAGATCTTCTGTTAGCTTGCATGTCATTCGTTGAGTGCTCTCTGGTTTCCCTTAGGTGGAATGTATCTTTGCAGCTAAGACCAAAGGCTTCATTACTTTAGATATTCTGGGAGTGCTCATTTGTTAAGAATCGTGTTTGCTCTACAATTCTGCCTTGGCGTTGTGAGCACATCTGTTGAAGCCTTAGTTCTGCACTCCACGATTCTGCCTTGGGTTGTGCAGACACTACGACTCCGAGAGATCAGATCTTGATACTCTGTGATTTCTGTCTTTATGCTCGTTGTCTTCATCTAATCTTGCTCGACTACGATCTTTGTCTCTAAATTGTTCAGTAGACTCTACGACTCCGAGTATAGTTTACGATTCTTAACTTGGCTTTGGCAGATGCTCGGTCGGCTCGTAGATAGGTTGTCTCTACGATTCTGAACATGACATGAGCAGACTATGGCTTCGAGGATGTTCTTCTCGACACACTACGATCCTTCCTTGTCTTTCCTGGCAGTCTACGAACTCCGAGATCTACTATCTTGCAGACTTCGATTCTGTCTTGATAGCTCTTGAATTTTCCTTGACTTTCCTGACAGACTACGATTTCTGGTGCAGTGCTCGACTATCAGACAAGCTTATCTATTACATTATAGGATCAACCTACTAAGCTTGATCTTTATATATTTATAGTCCTTGTACATCATTTCTTTTTAGGGACTTTACAAAACTGTTTTGCTTATGTAGAATCAACCTAACATATTTGATCAATTCATTCTAAGTCCTTGTACATATTTTCCTATTATCTATCAAAGAACTTTACGGCTTTTTTTAATGCAAGCATACTTGCATATTCATTCATATATATCATAATCAAATCATATATAAATAGGAATATCATTCACATGCTTATTCCTAACAATGTCCCCTATTTGATTATGACGAAAACAATTAGTGCATATGCATGATATGAATGAATCTTATATATAATGAGCAACTGTATTTCTAAAACAGATAATCATGAATGTCATTGATAATAATATGAAATTATATAAGCTATGACACTTTACATTCTGGATCCAGAACATACCTAACTAGTTAGAGATGTACTTCTTTGTCCCGTGCCTCTATCGTAAACTTTGAACAACTTAGATAATTTATTAGAATGAGTGATAAATTCAAAATCTATTAGATAGATTAAAGACTAAAAAACTTAATTTTATTGTATATAAATTTAAATATAGATTTATAATTTACGGGAAAATATGCTATTAACTTAAAATTTTGAGACTCGTAATCATCCAAAAACCTAAAATGAGATTATTTTTGTGGGGACAGTTGCACATTTATGCGTGGGCATTGCCATTAATATTTCCAAATCCGACCTAAGCCCTAAAACACAGCCTCTCAAGCCTCAATTTTGTTACTGTTCCCCCTTTCTGAGCTCTGTTGTATGCACTCTCTAATGGCCACCGAAAACAAATCAAAGCCAAACAACAGCAACAAGGATAGCAAGAAGAGGAAGCAACGGTATCTCCCTCACAACGTACACTCCCTTTCTCTCTCTTCCTCTATACTTGTATATATATATATGTGTATGTATGTGTGTTTTTCAGTATTGAAATGGGTTTACATTTTCGTGTGAATCTGAAGAAATGTGTTTTCATTGTTTTAAAAATCACTAAGCCACTAGGCGTTTTATTAGGCGGTCTAATTTATTTATTTTTCTTTGTATACTTGTTATATTTGTACAAAGATTATAGATTTAATCTTCTAAAAGTTTACGTGAAAAATTATTAAAAAAATACTTTTTTAAGGCTTAACAAATTCATTTCTTAGTATTATAGAGCTTAAAACAACGTTTATTAAATTGATGCGTTAGAGGTCTCATTTTACCTAGACTAAGCTTCCAATCAGATTGAGTCAGTAGAGGACCTAGGCGGAGATTAAGCGTTCCTAGGCCGGGACTTTTAGAAAACTGCTTTCAGTACTGTAATGGGTTTTCATTTTTGTGTGTTTTCAGTACATTAATTTGTTTTTATTTTTGTGTGTGAATTTGCAGAAATATGTTAAGAGGTGTGTTTTCAGTACTGTAATGAGTTTTCATATTTGTGTGTGAATTTGCAGAAATCTGTGAAGAAGGGTGGGTACCCATTACGCCCAGGAGTGCAAGGCTTCTTTATAACCTGTGATGGTGGGAGGGAACGTCAAGCTTCTCATGAAGCCATGAATGTTCTTGATTCTGTATGTCTTTCTTAAGTATTTTATTATTTTTATGTTATTTTAAATTTAAACTTTCACCATTTCCAATTATGATTGTTTGGTACTCTCTTGGTAATTTCTGTATGAGCTGTGGGTAGGTACTCCTGTTATTTACTTGTAATATTTCTATTTGAAACTATAACAAATAAAAAAAGAGGAAGAAGTGGGACTTTATTTTATGTTTGAATTAGTTTTATACTCTATGCGCGTAATTCAAATCGTGAATCGTATTGTGTATTGAAAACCTGCATATCGTGTTTCATGTATCGTATCGTGAATTGTAACGTATGATACAAAAACTAAAGGATGATGCTAAGGGTCTCAAATTTTTTGTCTCAAAAAGTGTTTCAAATGATGTGTTATCATAACATTGGTTGGGTAGATTTTATATGATTGGTTATGCTATGAGGTTATCATTAAAATATTAAATGTCATGTCATTTGAGGTAAAAAATTTGAGACTCCTAGCATTACTCAAAACTAAATGAAAAATATGGTGATATATATTTAAGCATATAAAACACAATTTATTGGACATTCATACACATTAGCTTGACTATATATAAAAAGTAAATACTATTATAACCTAAAAATAAAATTTTAAGTTAAATAGTAGCCAAAATACTCAAAAGTTGAATTATTACATATTATTTTAGCAATATTTATAGATTACCAAGATAAAATGCAAAATTCAGATTCACTTTTGAACTATAAAACAAAAGAGAATAATGTAATTAACAAGTGGAGATTCACGTTTTTGCTTATGGAAAGTGACTAAAGAGACATTCTACAAATATGAAACTCTAGAAAGCATGTAAAGGCTCATCAAGCGATATAGAATATGTTGACGCTGAAAAACCTCTTCATTTGAAATGGTAGCAGGCTTAAAAGTTTTGCTTCTACACTTTTGGATCTACATATTAAAAAAAATATTCAAATATGTTACAAATTAAAAAAATATCGTGCATTGTACCCTTTCGTAAGATATGTGTCGTATCTTAACAGAATCGTATATAATATAGTGTCATTTTCGATTCACCCCTGCAATACGCATCGAATTCTCTCTGTAGCGTAAAGTACAATCCGGTCAACTATGTCCCTACATTTAAAATATAAGAGCAATTTTGGCTATTGATATTGATTTACAAAATTCTAAAATTGACGTGTCATTTAAATTTCGTAAATAATAAATCTTGTAGTTAGTAGCATTTTTTTTAAAGAGTTTACTATCAATTTTGAATTTGAAAATGCCCGAATGTGTCAAATAAGTTTCTACCTTGGAGCGGAGGTATTATTTACTACTCTACCGGTTCCACAAAAAGAGCCTTATGCAAATGCATTCTGATAAATATGCATCATAAACGAATTGGTATTTGGTAGATGATTTCATACATAAATTAGTAATCTATTACTTATCTTTCTTCTTGTTGTCTTGTTTGTGCAGTTTTACGAAGAGCTAGTTCACGGGACAGATTCAGATATATATACAGAGTTACCAAATAAACCACCAAATAAGAAAACAAAATTCACATATTCTGATTCTGATGACGATGAAGATGACATCAATGGTCAGAAGGATGAGGAGGGGGACAAAGATAAATCTGATACTGATAGAGGTAGGGAAGCAAATCATAAAAGTTTTAGACAGGAAATTTCAAATTCTCATGAAGTGGAAAGCTTGTCCTGTGAAAATCATATAATTGGAGATAAAGATGATGTAAAGGACGATGATAAGTGTAATGAAACTCAAGAGGTTGAAGCTGAGGCCCTACCAGCAAAGAAGCAATGTTTAGAGCCAAATGCATCCAAATCTGGAAGTGGCATCTGTTATACAACTGAGAAGAAGTCCATTGACAAGTTGATTGAAGCTGAACTTGAAGAGTTGAAAGACAAGAGCAAGGTGAGCCGTTATATACTGAATATAATTTATGAAACGGATTACTTTTAAGCCATATTCTATTTCTCAACATACTTTTGAAATATGACAAATGAGGATAATCACAGCTAAACTACTCACCCTGTTATCAGTTTGATCCCTGAACCTGAAGTACTTTTTGACTTAAAAAGGATCTAAACTATGTATCTGTATCAAATCAGCCCTTTTCTTTAAGTAGACATTTTTAATGGAAATGGTTGTGTAATCAAGTAATGACCCATTTAAAAGTGTTGAAGCCTCAAAAATATCCTTTTAACTGGATTACCTGCCGAGTCACCCGAGAATATTTATTGAAAAAGGGGATGGTGGTTTTATAAAACGACTGTTTTGCAATACGTAGTTTAGTTTTTTTTAAAAACTCAAAATTGGTAATTCAGGGAACAAATTGTATTGCATTTTTGTTTCTCTGTGTGTTTGTGTGTGGTTATTTTCATGGATTAAATGCACTTGCAGTGGTTTGTGCTGGAAATAGAGATCACTGCAACTAAGAGGGATTGGAAGGCTATCCTTCATTGAGTTGTATTTTTTATCTCCTTAGAGGACATTTTTATCCACTCCTCTTTTTCCTTATGTTTTTGTGCGCATGAGGCATTCCTTTGCAGTTTCCTTATATGTGGAATATTTATTTTTTGGTGCACTTTTATGTGAAATATGTATTTTTTAATAGCATTAGTAAGTTGTCGACGTTGTAAAAAATGAAGTTGGAGGTTTGAAAATTGCTTTGGGTACATGAATGCATCAACACCCAATACTTGTCTCAATTTGGCAAATAATTCACAATCCAACTATGCTTTGAGGATCTGGTTGGAAGTTGTGGCATTTTAATTATGGTTGGTGACCGACAGGCCGAGTAAGAATAGGAACTTCTTTTCAAGTCCACATGTATAGGTACAATCAGCACAAATATTTCTCTGAATATATATTTATCTGCTTTTAGTTCTCTAGAGGATCAAGTGTATGATATTAAAAGAAGGTTAACTTATAACAAAATTGACTTCGACTATTTGTCTGAGTTGTGCTTGAAGTCGACAGTTTCAGTTTTCTTGTCTACAATATATTTTTTTGGGTGGAAATGTTTGGGTCACCAGGTAAACTATTGGCATTGTAAAATAATGCCAAAATAATTGGTAATAACTTGTCTTTTTTTTAATTTTTTTTTTTTTGGCACTGGCAAGTGCTAAACATCCCCAACCCCAAGTATACATATCCTACTTCCTACTCCACCTACTCTTGCCCATAAGCGACGACTAGTTAGTGATTAGTTGTCTGGTCACTGTTGGAAGTGCAAGTCGAGAGCTCGACTTGGTCGCCGTTGTTAAGTCATGCGACTTGAACAGTTAGTCGTTGCCTAGTCGGCTCAAATCGACAATTTGCCTGACTTGGTCTCTAGTGGGACGATTTTGGAACAAACTCAAATTTCAATTTACCCAACTCAATTCCAAATTTCAATAGACTCGTAACCTAGTAACCCACCCAATTAGAGATCCAAACGAATAGACCCAAACAAGTATGCGACCAAGGGTTTAATTCATGTAAGCAGTCGTCCACCAACTCACTTCGACTTAACGACTTGACAACTATGCTCTCGCCTCACGCCATCAGTGTTCTAAAAATCCCCGCCTAGGTCTGCTTAGGCGCTACGCCCCCCTTGGCACCCCGCTTAGGTGCTAAGCCCCTACTTGGCGCCTCGCCTAGGCGCTAGGCCCCCCTGACACCTCATCTACGCCCTACTTTGCGTCTCAAATTTTTTGTCTCAAAAAGTGTTTCAAATGATGTGTTATCATAACATTGGTCGAGTAGATTTTATATGATTGGTTATGCTATGAGGTTATCATTAAAATATTAAATGTCATGCCATTTGAGGTAAAAAATTTGAGACTCCTAGCATTACTCAAAACTAAATGAAAAATATGGTGATATATATTTAAGCATATAAAACACAATTTATTGGACATTCATACACATTAGCTTGACTATATATAAAAAGTAAATACTATCATAACCTAAAAATAAAATTTTAAGTTAAATAGTAACCAAAATACTCAAAAGTTGAATTATTACTTATTATTTTACCAAGATAAAATGCAAAATTCAGATTCACTTTTGAACTATAAAACAAAAGAGAATAATGTAATTAACAAGTGGAGATTCACGTTTTTGCTTATGGAAAGTGACTAAAGAGACATTCTACAAATATGAAACTCTAGAAAGCATGTAAAGGCTCATCAAGCGATATAGAATATGTTGACGCTGAAAAACCTCTTCATTTGAAATGGTAGCAGGCTTAAAAGTTTTGCTTCTACACCTTTGGATCTACATATTAAAAAAAAAATTCAAATATGTTACAAACTTAAAAAAATATCGTGCATTGTACCCTTTCGTAAGATATGTGTCGTATCTTAACAGAATCGTATATAATATAGTGTCATTTTCGATTCACCCCTGCAATACGCATCGAATTCTCTCTGTAGCGTAAAGTACAATCCGGTCAACTATGTCCCTACATTTAAAATATAAGAGCAACTTTGGCTATTGATATTGGTTTACAAAATTCTAAAATTGACGTGTCATTTAAATTTCGTAAATAATAAATCTTGTAGTTAGTAGCATTTTTTTTAAAGAGTTTACTATCAATTTTGAATTTGAAAATGCCCGAATGTGTCAAATAAGTTTCTACTTTGGAGCGGAGGTATTATTTACTACTCTACCTGTTCCACAAAAAGAGCCTTGTGCAAATGCATTCTGATAAATATGCATCATAAACGAATTGGTATTTGGTAGATGATTTCATACATAAATTAGTAATCTATTACTTATCTTTCTTCTTGTTGTCTTGTTTGTGCAGTTTTACGAAGAGCTAGTTCACGGGACAGATTCAGATATATATACAGAGTTACCAAATAAACCACCAAATAAGAAAACAAAATTCACATATTCTGATTCTGATGACGATGAAGATGACATCAATGGTCAGAAGGATGAGGAGGGGGACAAAGATAAATCTGATACTGATAGAGGTAGGGAAGCAAATCATAAAAGTTTTAGACAGGAAATTTCAAATTCTCATGAAGTGGAAAGCTTGTCCTGTGAAAATCATATAATTGGAGATAAAGATGATGTAAAGGACGATGATAAGTGTAATGAAACTCAAGAGGTTGAAGCTGAGGCCCTACCAGCAAAGAAGCAATGTTTAGAGCCAAATGCATCCAAATCTGGAAGAGGCATCTGTTATACAACTGAGAAGAAGTCCATTGACAAGTTGATTGAAGCTGAACTTGAAGAGTTGAAAGACAAGAGCAAGGTGAGCCGTTATATACTGAATATAATTTATGAAACGGATTACTTTTAAGCCATATTCTATTTCTCAACATACTTTTGAAATATGACAAATGAGGATAATCACAGCTAAACTACTCACCCTGTTATCAGTTTGATCCCTGAACCTGAAGTACTTTTTGACTTAAAAAGGATCTAAACTATGTATCTGTATCAAATCAGCCCTTTTCTTTAAGTAGACATTTTTAATGGAAATGGTTGTGTAATCAAGTAATGACCCATTTAAAAGTGTTGAAGCCTCAAAAATATCCTTTTAACTGGATTACCTGCCGAGTCACCCGAGAATATTTATTGAAAAAGGGGATGGTGGTTTTATAAAACGACTGTTTTGCAATACGTAGTTTAGTTTTTTTTAAAAACTCAAAATTGGTAATTCAGGGAACAAATTGTATTGCATTTTTGTTTCTCTGTGTGTTTGTGTGTGGTTATTTTCATGGATTAAATGCACTTGCAGTGGTTTGTGCTGGAAATAGAGATCACTGCAACTAAGAGGGATTGGAATCCTTCATTGAGTTGTATTTTTTATCTCCTTAGAGGACATTTTTATCCACTCCTCTTTTTCCTTATGTTTTTGTGCGCATGAGGCATTCCTTTGCAGTTTCCTTATATGTGGAATATTTATTTTTTGGTGCACTTTTATGTGAAATATGTATTTTTTAATAGCATTAGTAAGTTGTCGACGTTGTAAAAAATGAAGTTGGAGGTTTGAAAATTGCTTTGGGTACATGAATGCATCAACACCCAATACTTGTCTCAATTTGGCAAATAATTCACAATCCAACTATGCTTTGAGGATCTGGTTGGAAGTTGTGGCATTTTAATTATGGTTGGTGACCGACAGGCCGAGTAAGAATAGGAACATCTTTTCAAGTCCACATGTATAGGTACAATCAGCACAAATCTTTCTCTGATCTGCTTTTAGTTCTCTAGAGGATCAAGTGTATGATATTAAAAGAAGGATAACTTATAACAAAATTGACTTCGACTATTTGTCTGAGTTGTGCTTGAAGTCGACAGTTTCAGTTTTCTTATCTACAACATATTTTTTTGGGTGGAAATGTTTGGGTCACCAGGTAAACTATTGGCATTGTAAAATAATGCCAAAATAATTGGTAATAACTTGTCTTTTTAAATTTTTTTTTTTTGGCACTGGCAAGTGCTAAACATCCCCAACCCCAAGTCTACATATCCTACTTCCTACTCCACCTACTCTTGCCCATAAGCGACGACTAGTTAGTGATTAGTTGTCTGGTCACTGTTGGAAGTGCAAGTCGAGAGCTCGACTTGGTCGCCGTTGTTAAGTCATGCGACTTGAACAGTTAGTCGTTGCCTAGTCGGCTCAAATCGACAATTTGCCTGACTTGGTCTCTAGTGGGACGATTTTGGAACAAACTCAAATTTCAATTTACCCAACTCAATTCCAAATTTCAATCGACTCGTAACCTAGTAACCCACCCAATTAGAGATCCAAACGAATAGACCCAAACAAGTATGCGACCAAGGGTTTAATTCATGTAAGCAGTCGTCCACCAACTCACTTCGACTTAACGACTTGACAACTATGCTCTCGCCTCACACCATCAGTGTTCTAAAAATCCCCGCCTAGGTCTGCTTAGGCGCTACGCCCCCCTTGGCACCCCGCTTAGGTGCTAAGCCCCTACTTGGCGCCTCGCCTAGGCGCTAGGCCTCCCCTGACACCTCACCTATGCCCAAGACGACAAAGAAATTCCTCCAGAAAATTAGGCGGGGGCCTAGGCAGAGTCTAGGCGAAGAGGTTTTTTATTTTATTTTAATAACTATCAAAACCAAATCTTAATATATTTATTTTTTTAATAATTTATTATATTCACAATACAAATTGAAGCATATCAAATCACAACAAGTGAACAATATCAAGTCAAAATGAATAATTTTATTATACTTGTAATTTTTTGAACTTGTACTAACTTTAAATTATATAAATGATGATACATTTGTAATATTTAGTTTAATTCAATATAATTCTTAAATTTATGTTTAGTTTTTAAAGTTTTAATATTGAATTAAATTCTTAAAATTTTAAATTTTATTAATTATTTAATAGCAATCTTGTTTTTGAATAAAACTAATACGTTAAAAATATGTTTGAACTGTGAAAAATTGCATGTTTGAGTTTGAACTTTGAAATTAACAATATGGATATATGTTTGAACTTTAAGCAAATGCCTTTATTATCTTAATTATAGATTGTTTTACTTTATATTATTGTTTTGTTTGGATAATTGTAAGATAAAATATTAAAATTGACTTAAAATAAAAACTCCCGCCTAGGCCCCGCCCAGTCTCCGCCTAGGCCCTTTAGGCGCTAGGCCTCCCGCTTCCCGCCTAGCGTCTTTTAGAACATTACACACCATTCAACCTGTCACCTCACTCCTGTGATACCTAGAACTCATTTGTTCTTGTGGGAGGATTTGATACACTCGTTAGTTGGTAACTCAAGGTGAGGGTAGCCATAGCCATTGGACCAAGTCCTCACTTATCTGTAATTTGAAGAAAGAAAATATTAGGCAAGAAAATTCCCATGGTGATATCCTGAATATATATATATATATATATATATATATATATATATATATATATAAATACCATGTTACGACAGAATCACACAGCCTATAGGCATTTAGTAACACATACATGGACTTTGTAATTGGCTGTACTTCTACAATTTATTCCTTTTCAAATTAATTGTACTTTTCTGCATAGTTATAACTAATATAATATATTTACCTAGTTTCTTTGTTTTAATTTGGCTTCAACTTTAGTATACATATTTGGGATACAATCATTGGTAAGCTGCTTTGCATTGAACATCCAATTTTATATTCAGAGTTCAGAATCACCTATGTACCTAGGAACGTTACAGGGAACTTTAAGTTATAATTATTACAATGTGAAGTTTCTGCTTGTGCTGTTATAATTATCTTGTCCTGGGTCTATGTTACTTGGACTCTTCACTTTGACCTAAAGTACCCGTATCCGACTTGACACTTGGACAATGGTATGGGTACTGTACACTTCATTTTAGTGTAAAAAATTGAAAAAATTGAGGAGTACTCGTGTCAGTCTCTTCATAATACTGTGTTCAACCGGACACTCCATCCGAGTCTGTATTACATAGCCCCTGGGGATTGCTTAGATCTTATGCTTGATAACAAATTCTTTTTTCCCCAAACAGAGGCGTTTTATCTACCTGGATTCAGGTTGCAATGGTGTTGTCTTTGTTCAAATGCTCAAAAGAGATGGAGACCCCAGCCCCAAAGACATTGCTCAACACATGATAGAATCTGTTGCTAAGACAAGGAAGCACATGTCAAGGTTCATCTCTTACTTTTAGGGTTGAATTAATACTTCTGTGTGGTTCGTTTATCTAAATTCTTGATACTTGTGGTTCATGATATTTGGTTGCTTAGCTAAAATATTGCAGTTACTATCATTAGGTTCATTTTGAGAGTACTACCTGTTGAAGTATCATGTTATGCATCAGAAGAAGAAATTTCGAGAGCAATCAAACCCCTCATTGAACAACACTTTCCTGTGGAAACTCAGACCCCACTTAAGGTACTATCTTTTTAAGTTTGTCCATACACTGTGATCAGAAGGCAAAAAGTAAATGTTATTTCTTCACTAGCAAAAGTGAAGATCGACCATAGTTGAAAGGGAAAAAAGGAGAAAGAAAATGTGATCATTTTGCAACAAAACAGAGGGTAAATTTAACATAAATGATGTAGGACAATTTATAAATTGAATTCTGCTATTGATTGATATATGAATAAAATTAGGATCTAAGCTCTACGCTTAAATTCTAGGGTTTAGAGTTTCAACTTGACGTCTATTAACTCTAGAAAGATATCTCCACGATATACAAAAAGCCAAAAATAATCTTAATATTTAGAATGTCCTCCCAAGGAGAATTACATCGGTATTTAAACAAAACAACTCTAATTGGACTTGGAGATCAAAAAGACAAAAATATCTCAACTAATTAAAACAAGTTCATAATAATGAAATAAACAAAATAAATAAATAAGACAACTAAAGCAACGATCCTCATCATTTCTCTCCAGCTGGGAAAAATTTTGGTTCTGTCGAAATGAAATCTTCATAACGCGCCAACAATGCAGGATCAATGCGATGAAACTCACCTCTACTAATCCACGTGCAATCACTGTCAGGCTTGCCGCGCCACTTAACCAAAAACTGGCGATAGCCTCCGCGCACCTCTCATCCAAAACATCATCGATACACTGAAAAAACAAGATGTGAAGGTGGAACAGGTAAAGGAAGAACAAGGATAGACTCAACAGGGTTAGTAGATGAAGAAGTAAGAGATGGGGTCAACGGAGTAGAAGGTCCATGATATGGCATAAGATCAACCACATTAAATACAGAACCATACCCATATTACTAGGATGATCCAACTCGTAATCATTAGCACCAACCTTCTTTTTAACACGAAATGGACCCAACCGCATAGCATACACCTTTTTCCATGTGTCGAGACGTAACCTCTCGACACGGTGTCGAAGTATCACCTGATCATTCTCATTGAACTCTTGATACCTAGGGCTGTAAATAGTAACCGAAAAATTCGTATTCGTTCGCATCCGTATTAAAAAAAAAGCGGATATTATTCGTATTCGAAAAAATGGATATATCTGTATTCAGTTTAAAGTTATCTGCAAATAAACGGATACAAATACAGATATAGGTGTATTTGTATTCATTTAACATCCGACCCTAAATATATCCGACGGATATTCGGATTCGGATCCGTATTCAGAATTCGTATAGCTTATATATATATATTAATCACTATATAATAAGCAAAATAATTTTTTTAAAGTGGCCTTGTATATAATTAGTTTTCACTATCATACGAAAATTATTTTAAAAATATATTATTTCACTTCTAAAAAGTAGGAAATAACACTTATTATAATTTTAATAAACTGAAATAAATTGATTTAAGTATAGTTAATGGATTTTTACTATTATAAAGTTAATGTCTAAAATGTATCATTTAAGAAGAAAATTATATACTAGAAGAACAAAATTATAGCTATTAGCTTGTTATAAGTTTTTTACTTTCAAAACTTGCTGGGAGGCGGGAACAATGAACAATATAAATTTATTGTTAAAATGTGTTTAAATCCAAATTAATTTAGAATTAATCTAGAAAGGGGTTGAATAATTAATTCACGTTTATGAATTTTTGGGTGGAGGGAGTATTTATCACTTTTATTTGCCCAATTATTTAGAAATTAGAAGTCCAAATATTTAAAGTAACTCCAAAGTAAATTTGTGATCAAGTTGGATTAACTAGTTGTCAGTTGTCACATATACATTATAACTGGCACTCTCCATAAATATAATGAGATAAAATAAACTTTTTATAACTAAATTGTAATCTATGTATTGAGGATAAATTATAAATAAAAGCCCCCATAAACATATTTATTAATGTTTTAATCAAGTATTTGAGAAAAAATAATAAAAAATATTCAATGTAAACTTTTGAATCTAATTATAAATATTCATTGTGCAATTTAAGAGAATAAAACCAAACAAGTTTTGAAAAATAATTTAGTACTACGCAACGAGTAAGGAAAGTCCAAGTAATTGAAGTACTTATCCTATATTTTGCGAAAATTTTTAAGAGCAATGTTTGTACTTTTTTTTTTGACCTAACTGAAAGTATGAAACAGAGGTGAAAAGTGTCAAGGTTAAAAGTTTAGGGGTTCTTTATGTAATAAGCATGGGTTATAAAGTAAGTTAACAAATTTAGGCTAATACTAAAGGGAGAAAAGGAAATTGGGAAGGACCAAAGTCTAATTTGACAAGGGCAATATAGCTGGTGGTTTCACGAATTAGGAAAGCAGGAAATGCTAGGATTACCTCCCTTGTTTCTAAACAAATGCTGCAACAAGACGACAATGGAAACAGAGAGAAAGCACCAGCTAAGGTTGCAGCAATGACGTTCTCGGTACGTCTTCTTCGATTCTTCTTTTTCATCTCTTCTTCTGCTCTCTGCCTTTCTTTCTTTGATCTTTTTCGATTTTTTTTCCCTCTGTTTCCTTGCTCGGTCTTGGGTTGTTGCAATTCGGATATGATGATGGTTTGTGTTGGTGGTTGTCGATCGATGTGGTTGATGGACGATGGATGGTTGTTGTTGATGGAGATGTTGGGCCGTCCTAAATTGATGATGACGTATTGACTTTGTTGTTGTTGCAACGGTGGTGACGAGGTTTTATTTGGCGGCGGCAGCGTCGGGTTTTGTTGATGATGACGAAGAGGGACAAGGCGCAGCAGATTCAATGTCGATTCCCAATGTTTGACTTTGATATCACAAATAATGTAGGACAATTTATAAATTGAATTATACTATTGATTGATATATGAATAAAAACTAGGATCTAAGCTCTAAGCTTAAATTCTTAAATTCTAGGGTTTAGAGTTTCAACTCGACGTCTATTAACTTTAGAAAGATATCTCTACGATATAAAGAAAGCCAATAATAATCTCAATATTCAGAATGTCCTCCCAAGGAGAATTACATCGGTATTTAAACAAAACAACCCTAAATTGGACTTGGAGATCAAAAAGACAAAAATATCCCAACTAATTAAAACAAGTCCATAATAAAATAAACAAAATAAATAAATAAGGCAACTAAATCATCGCTCCCCATCAATAAAGGTCTTAAAGGACTTCTGTGAGACTGATTAGCATTAGTGGATGATGTTCTTTTTACAGGGAACGGGTGTTTGTGAATATAAATTTCCTTTTTATGCAACAATTATACACGCACACGCACACACACATATTATATATATATATAATTATAAATTAGAATGTAGTGTACTGTTGCATTGAAATAAATAATAGAAATGACCTAATTATTTCGTTAGTTCATTCTCCATAAGGTATTTCTATCTTCCGTCTGCAGGTCTGCTATTGTTTTAAGGTAAAAATAAGTTGTGGCCGCCATGGATCCGCATGCTTAGAATTTTTTGTTTGTCAAGTTATTGTTAATTGATAAGATCTTGTAATATGTTGCAAAAGATGCAACAAATTCTAACTTGAATAACCTTATGTTGCAGTTTGCAGTATTGTATGAAGCCCGCGCTAATACTGGTGTTGAGAGAATGAAAATCATTAATACTGTAGCAAAGTCTGTTCCTGGACCCCACATTGTTGATCTCAACAATCCAGATAAGAACATTGTAGTTCAGATTGCCAGGGTAACAATATTCTGCCTTCCTGAAAATTGGAATTCATTATCTGCCTTCCTGAAAATTGGAATTCATTATCTGCATATTTCAGTAGCGACTGGTTATTTTGGGCTGCCACTTTATAATAATTTAGGCTTATTCGTTGACTCAAAAGAATTTCACAGCATAAAAAGTACACCATCCGTTCCAAAATATAGGATCAAGTTTGATTTTTCAAAGTCAATTTGAGATATTTTCAAATTCAAAATTGATTGATTAATTTAGTTTTAGACAATACAATTGTGAAAATTGTAACTATGTATATAGTACTACCAATTATATTATTTATTGTTTTTAAAAGTTAAACGAATTATATTAATTTTAAATTTGAAAATATCTCAAATTGACTTTGAAAAGTCAAACTTGATCTTATATTTTGGAACAAAGAGAGGATTTAGTATTCCCTCCGTCCCAGGATAAAAGTGCTAGTGGACTTTTTACGCATATTAAGAAGAGGAATAAAATGGCAAAATTGCCCATAATAACATGTCATTAATTATTTTCAATATAGGTGAGAGAGTGACTTTCTAGTTATTCAATTCAAAATATTCTCTTTCCATACTTATTTAATATGGAGAGAGAATTAGAATAAGAAAAGTATGATATATTAATGCTATGGGCATAATAGGGAAAAATATGTAAAAGTTTGGTTATTAAAGAAATGTGAACATTTAACATGGGATAACCCAAAATAGTAATAAAAACTTTTATCATGGGACGGAGGTGGGACGGAGGGAGTATTTTCAACCTCACTAGTTTAAGACTAAATTGTAAATAATTGTGTTTTGCCTTGACCGATTGATTCTCTTGTTTTACAAACAATTCAATTATGAAAATTGTAAATATGTATAATTGTATATAGTATTATTTATTGTTTTTAAAAGTTAAACGAATCATATTAATTTTAAATTTGAAAATATTTCAAATTGATTTTAAAAAGTCAAACTTGATCCTGTATTTTGGAACTATTTTGGAACGAAAGGAGTATTTAGTATTTTCGACCTCACAAGTTTAAGACTAAATTGTTTCTCTTGTTTAACAGACTGTGTGTTTGATTGGAGTGGTTGAGAAGTACAAGGAACTGGCGAAATACAATTTGCGGCAGCTCACATCATCCAACCGGTAAAACATAGTAGAATATTTAGTCTGCAAAGAATAAAATAATATTGCACTATGCGTTAATGTGTTAATGTGTAATTCTGGATTGATGAGTAAAAGATTTGTAGATTATTTTCTTTTTTTCTTAAAATTACCTCTTGTTAGAGGCCAATGAGGTGTTAACTTTCTGCATTATAATGGATTATAATTTGGATATTTATTTTTAATACAACTACTAAAACCTAATTTGTGATGATCTTATTTTGGGTTAAATCTACTTTTTTCCCTTTTTTTCGCGAGCTTGAGCTCATTTAACTGTTGGATAGCTTCTTATTTTGGGTGAATAATTAAGACAACTGTTGACTTTATTTCGATGCAATTTTAGGGGTGATAGATATCTTATTTGTTTTTTTATAAATAATTTATGTTACGTTTGAATTGAAGGAATGAAATAGTGGAGGGAATAAAATGATTTTTTGATATTACATGTTTGGTTGATGTTAGGAATACATTCAAAAATATAATAAATAATTAAAAAGTTACCTAAATACTCCTAAATGTTCAAATTTAACTTAAATCCAATTTATATTTAAAATTTGACTCATATTTTTGTAGAATTTTTTTATAATTCTATATTTCTTCCTTTTTTTCTACTTATAATTTTTCGTACTTTTTTTCTTGCTTATAATTTATTTATTTTTATTATTTCTCTAGAATTAATTTTATTTTAATTTATGAAAACTAAATATTAGTGTAAAATAAAATAAAACCATCAAAATTATATTAACTAATATAGCACCCCACTCAATAATATAAAGTCACGATAAATCCAATAACATATCAGATAACTTCATTCAACAATCAACAACTTAATAAAATGAATGCATCCCATCAATAAATCCTAGACAAAAACAAATGAAATGAAGCCTGAAGGTGGGGCTTGGTCATAGAATTTTTCAACAAATGAAGTGTTGGTACACAGTAAAAAATAGACTTAATGATGTAAATATCAGGTGAGTCAGAGATTAGATAGGGCTTGCACAACATGACATGCTACTTTTACTTGTATCACTAGCTAATCATATAAAAATAATTTAGGATTATAGAATCAGACAAAGATTACATAATTTAGGATTTGAATGAACCAAAGGATAATATGTCTACATTCCACAAGCTTGTCATCCTCATGTTCAACCAATTTGTGCGGACTCTTATCTAGGCCCTTTTGCTTCATCATTTACTTGAGAATCCATCATAAATTGAAGTCTGACCAAATATAAAATTAGTTGCATTTCATTCCAACTCATTACAATTATTATGGAAAAAAATTAAATGAGCAATCACATATCTCGATTAAAGAAAACATTTCAAGAATTATATAAAAAAGCAATAGATTCCATCAGATCTAAATTTCAAAACATAAGTATCATACAAAATCCCATCATCGATACAATAAGCATTGATAGCTACTACTTATAATAAATAACACAATTTTAAACTATAAATTATGGTCAGCCCCCCACACATTAAACATCTCAACGGCAATATTTTTTCTAAAGTTTGTCCACACATGGGATGTCTCAACTGTATTGATGTAGTCTTCATCAACTCTAGTTTCCTCATGGTTGACTTCTATCTCCTCATCTTCGAACAAATCAATAGCCATTTCTTGCCTTATAAAGTTGTGCATTAGGCAACAAGCAACAATTATTTTATTTTGTGTTCGAATAGGATAAAATTAAATGAAGGACTTCTAAGAATTCCCCATCTTTTATTCAGAAGGCCAAAACAACGCTCTATGGTTTAAAAGTAAATCGGGGTAAGAAATAAGAAATATCTTAATATAATTTAATATTTATAGACATACACACACACTAACAAACACAACCCCATGTAAATCCAGCATCTACCAGGTAGTAGTTACCTTAACCAAATAAAAAAGAATGTTAAATTTGATTGTATATATACATGGGGTTGTGTGTTTGTTAGTGTGTGTATGTCTATAAATATTAAAGTATATCAAGATATTTCTTATTTTTTACCTCGATTTACTTTTAAACCATGATTACGATGCATTGCAGAATAAAGTACCCTACCATCTTTCGCGGACCCTTCCCAACCAGGTAAGACGTAGATAAATTACATCTCCGGGGAGCAAACACCTAACACGTTAGTTGTAATCTCATTTTTTCAGGGACATGAACCTTTATGTATGTTCCACCCAAAACTCCTAGACAACCCTAGTAAGAAATACTTAACATAATGATAAATATGTAATTTAAAAAAAACATGTTCTATTAAGATAATAAATATCTAAGTTAAAGTAATACCTTGAACCATTTCCACTTATCGTCAGTAGAGTTTTCATGTATAGGTTCCAATTTCTTAAAAATTTGACCTTCCAATCTTATTACGACATTGAGTACGTTGTTGAAGTGTCTACTAATTGTCTCACTGGATCGACAAAATTATAACATTATGACACAATTTTTCACATGATGGGCTAGCACATACAAGAAAATGGCAACTTGTTCATCTATTTGAAGGTACTTTGTACTACTAAACTTGCCCGTGGTATGTAAAATATCACACAATTTGGTAAAACTCGCCCTATCCATTCTAAGGTAATTGTGGCATATAATGTCACTGTCATACACTAGCTCCCTCATAAATTTTAGCCCGCTCGAGCAAGAAATGGTGTACTTTGGACGATTAAGAGCTCTCATATGTCTATATCGTGCCATAGATATAACAAATTGCATGAATAAGGTAACCATGACAACTATTTCGGACCAAAAATGAAAAAAACAACTAATCTCTTCATCCTCTTCCGTTTGTCTAATTTACGACGAGCCATGGCTGTAATTCAATTGAAAAAGTAAGTGCAAACTTAAAATTATTAATGAGAAGACAATGAAACCAAGACTGCAGCTCCAGAAGCAAGCTCATAATAAAATAGAACTTTTTTTTCACTTGTGTTTGATGTTTAAATTCTGGGAAGGAACTTCCACCACTCCAGTTTGCCTAAGAACTCTCCTTTAAAAATTTAGCATGTAAACTAAAAATTTAGCATGTAACTACCATATATATACATAATACCAATATGGATCTTAAAGGAGAATTATATTAACAAACATATCATCAACTAAATTCAAACCAAAAGCAATAAAGTAAACAAGACTCAAATATTCCAAAGTACATAATTTTGCAAGGAATGTAAAACTGACAGAGTCCATCTCATCTAGATTAATTTGTAGGGTAGGGAAATGGAAGGATTAATTAAAAGAAAAGAAAAGAAAGCTAGAGAGAAAGGAAACCTTCCTTGAAAGGGAGAACAAACATGAGAACAAAGAGGCCAAGTGTGAGGCCAAGGGTGATGCATTGTGTTGGAGACACTACTGTTTCCTCCTTTCTAGATTTCTTCTTCTTTTTAGATCAAGCTTGGAAGAATAAATAGCTATGGACTCTTCTTTTGTCAACCAAACTCTAGGTATGTATGTTATGTTTATAATTTGAGATTTAATTAGCTAATCAATCATAGCAGCACTGTTGTGTCATGTTTATTTTAGCATTTGGAGTGTGATGGGCCATCAATTCTATGGAACCATTAATTCTGTGGAATTATATGGGCTTGGACCAGGAGTTGATTTGGTGGATGGGGGATTTATGGATTGGGGTTCCTAATTATATTTGGGCTTTGAATTTAGAAGGAAGTGTTGGACTATGAATCAACTTCCTTATTTACAGGAGATTTGATACAATCCTGCCAAGGATTAGTCATTGGGTGGGACACTTAATCTGATTCGGAGAATGTGACGCCCCCAAAATAGGTATACACAACCCATTATGAGTCGCCAAATACATGGTACATAACTTAAATACAAACTTAATTCATATAATTATCAACTGTCGTGTAAAATACGACAAAACGTAAGCTGAGAGTTTTAACACGAATATTGTCTCATAGATAATATCCAAACTCAAATGAAGTTCTCATTACAATTATTATCACACTATTTTATAAAATAGTGAGGACTACTATAACCACCATCTTGGACCGTCACTCCATTCCCCGACTAGTCCCAGCTATATTCTCATTTCCTGAAGAGAACAATAAAAGAAAAGGGTGAGCTCAACTAGCCCAGTAAATAATATTATGACTAAGATAATGTAGAATAAATTATCCTTAGTCTTCAACAGTGTAAAAACTGATAGAATACAATAGATAATAAGTTTAACTGTAGCGGAAATGGCAATCCATTAGAAGAGTCAAGTAGAGCATGATGTCTACTATCTTCTATGATTTAAAAGTTCATCATCAATATTTTATCTCTATAACACATTTCAATAAATAATCCCTATCACCGAATTATCCATGCACTACGGGTCAAGGATATTCGTTAGTATCACATCCACAAATTATCCATGCACGATGGGCTAAGGATATTCGTTATTATCACATCCACGAATTATCCATGCACTACGGGCCAAGGATATTCATTATTATCACCAGTGGTCATGATCATGCCAAACAATTGTCCATCAATGCACTACGGGTCAATGATGACTTTTACCACATTATTTGTAACATTACAGGCCATGATTATACTGATACATAATTCATGGTCTTAATCATACCAATCAATAGTCCATCTATGCACTACGGGCCAAAGATGACTTTCATCACAATTTAAACATGAGGATGATGGCAATGATATAAGAATTTAGTTAAGTGAGATTAAGGATAAATATTAAAGATTTATAATTTAATTTACCCAGATTTTAAGAATGTCCAAATTATCAACATGATAACTACTTTGTGGAGTAAAATTCAAGAATAATATTCATGTATCAAAAATAATTTGGACAAAAAAGAAATCAATTTTTTTGTAGTGAATAGTACCCGAGTGAATAATACCCCGTGAATGGTACATCATGAATAGTATCCCATAAATAGTACTCTGTGAATAGTACCCCGTGAATAGTACCGTATGTATGAATAGTGCCCATGAATAGTACTCCGACATGAAAAGGTTAAAATTCAACAAGAATGTTCAGAAAAATATTCTAGTGAAACAATACTAGATAGAGCGCAAATTTTAAGGATATTCTACTAATTTCAAAGAGTATAGAAGCAATACTTATCAAAATAAGTGTGGATTTAGGAATATGAAACGAAATAATATTACTTACATACTACAGAGTATGGAAGAAAATATTTTTTCTTACTAATATTGAATGAAAATAATATCCCTTACGAATTTTGAACGAAAATAATATTCCTTACGAATATTGAACGAAGATAATATCCTTTACGAATATTGAACGAAAATCATATTCCTTATGAATATTGAACGAAAATAATATTCCATACGAATACGAAAAATAATCTCTTACGAATATGAAATAAATAATACCCCTTACCTTAAAAGGAGAGTACTTCTAACTGGTATTGCTGTGACACCCCCAAATTCGGGTATCTTCCAACCCGACATATGGTGTTACACGGTGCTACAGTTCACACATACATTCAATTGAAAAGCTAAAAAAGAACCAAAATGTCTTATATATATTCTAAAACAATATTACCATTCCCCAGGTTCTTTATAATCGTTACATTTGTTCTTGTCATAATATCAAATATTAACATCATTCACCTATACTATTACATAGGTAATCTACAGGTTCGCCTTAGCCTTCCCTTTATCTTTTCCTGATCCTTCGGTCCGTTCGATCTTAGCTGCATTCATATGGTTCAAGCAAGAGTGAGCATAACTAGCTCAGCAAGTATGACAAATTTATTTAAACAACATGCTTGAATCATACAAATCATATATCTTTAATAACTGAACAATAGTTATGAAGTACTATCGATAATTCAAAATATCACTTCTTTTTTCTTTAAAATGTTTTATAATGACAACATTTAATAAAACATCAATTTCGGTCTAAGACCTTGAGCATTTCATACTTTCTTTGTAAAGGACAACCCAACATTAAGTCCGTAAGTCTGACATTACTTACGAGCACATCTAGGTGATCAACCTATAGTACTCTATGTTGTACAACACTACTTTCTTTAAACGTATGTATATTTAAGTTATGGCAACCTCACGTGCCTGTCGTTTGATGACAAAACATTTGTTTAGCATACTCAATCTTTATTTGAAAACCATACCAAAATAGTTTGGCAAAATATTGACAATACTTTGATAGATTATAAGAAATCCAAAACATCTTAAGTCTAGCCGAAAGAATTGGCTTTGACTTCATCATACATCAATTCATGTGTAAGAATACATGAACCACAAAACTTATCTAGATTGAACATAGACAAGGGTTAGAACACTTGCCTTTAGCGTCTGCTACGGTTACTATACTTTCCCTTTAAGTTTTTAGAGTCTCTTCAATATATAATCACATAACATACCACATTAGGTCATAATCAGATATGTATGGTACCTAACTTATCTTACCCTTCTTCTCAATCTAATCATGTATTAGATTTGTTATTATTGGTTCCGGCTTGCCATTATAATTTACATCGTTCTTACGTTCACATTCAATTGTCTTATCTTCAACTTTTAGTATAGTACTTAAGGTTTATAACATTCGAAATGATGTTACATTAAGTTAATTAAGGATATAAATTTTCATTAATCAATTACCTTTTTCTTTTTATATTCAAAAACATTCCTTTCCTGGTCTTGCATAGTTCTGGCGCTGCGGTGCCAGCTTTTCCTCTTCAAGCCGCGCTGCAGCGCCACTTTGCAGTGGTCAGGGTCCGGACTCGGCGTTGCGGCGCGAGTCCTAACTTAATTGGCTGTGCTATGACGCAAAAATACAGTAGGTACTGGCATGGCATGGCATTGCAGCGCCACCAATTTGGCCTTGGGCTGGCGCCGCGGTGCCAGCTCTGTGCACCAGATTACTTTGACAATTTTTGAACTTTAAAAACTTTCCGGACTCCAAATTTGATTATTTTAAGTCTGAATTGGCTCGTTCAAAAGCCATTAGCTCAAAAATCACATACTCTACATGTTCATGCAAAAATTTTACATTTTCAACTTCATTAACTCGAAATTCACCTTTTTAGTTCATTTTAATGGAAACAATAAACGTTCGTGAATGTTCAACGCTAGTTTCTCCGTTCTAAGTCAGAATTCGGTCATTCTCGAGTCCGTAACTCTATAATGGTAAATAAGAATTATCCCCATTGAAAACCAACATTTCTGAGCTCAATGTCAAAATTCGACTTCCATTCCGAGAATTTCATGATTTCGACGATTATCATCCAAACTCGTGAATTCCGCCAAAACTTCGTTACTTAAGATTTGTTCATCGTTTCATATGGATTCATTCCATCATACTAACATCTTAACATACATATTTCATTAACTTATATATATAATAAGTTCTTACTTGTTCTTCGTGAGTTTATAACTTTTATACTTATGATTTCACTTTACATGATTTATCATGGTTTTAGTCTTCTAACAACCATCCTTGCTTCTTCTTATCATACAAACTTCATTAATGTAAACATATGACAAATTCTTACATGTTATTCATAAGTTCATAGCTTAACTAAGTATGAATCACTTATTCATGGCTTATTAAGGTTTAAGTCTATTGGATTAGCCATACTTATCACTTCTTAGCACACATGCTCCAATAATCAACACTTTTCTATCAATCTATAGTTGAAGAGATGGAAGACTAATGGTCTAGGAGTCTTACCCTTGATGATCAAACTTGGTTCTTCTTCTTGCTTTTTGAACTAATAAATTCTAACTTTTCTAACTTTTTCTCTCTAACCAATAAGTTATAAGTTGTTGGTGGAAATCTAACAATTAAGAAATGATCTAGCAAGCTTTCTATTTATAGGATAACTAAAGTTAGGGTAGTTTAGTCTTTAAACCAATCCCACCTCCTTAATCAAACGTCCTTACTATTCATTACTTAATCACCAAGTTTACTTGCTCATCACATCCTTTGCTTGGCCACCAAGATCACCCATGTGATCATAGGGCCCACATGGGTTGCCCCATGTATCTTCTTTACCCATTGAATTCTTAGTTTTGGCTTTAGGTTTAATTAACATAACTATGATTTGGTCTTGCATTTAACAAACACTTGAGCTTTAACATTAGTTTGCATTCGGCTTTATCATAATTCCATTTAGACTTTACAACTTCCTACACAATCCTACAAGTCCATTACATTTGGCTTAAAGCCTTATAACGTATTATTTACGTATTAATCTCTTATTCTGACTCGTATATTTATTCATCATATTATACGACATACCATCATTCATACATACTTGTATAATACTTCATATCATACTCGTATTCATTACCTCGTATAATACGTATAATACCTACATATTATACGATCATCGCTTTAACTAGTTAACACTTTACTTTTCCTAACGTTCTCGAATTAAGTCCGCAGGCAAAAAACTACGTTTGCCATACGTGACTTATTATTACATAATCCATCTCACCTCGATATTCCATCGTTACGTATTTCTCGGAAGTTCAAAAATAATTACCGAGCAGAAATCAGTGAATAGTGTTTTTCAAAAAATTTCTCAGAAAACTTTTATTTTCATCTTGGAAATTCAAACACTTTAATTCCTTCACGTAGTCAAAATACTACGACATTCTGACGTCTCTAAGTTATAGAATGACATTCATCTTACTAACACATAATAATAACAAATAATATAATTTTATTCATTATTTAATTAAATAAAATTATTTTACAATAAATCTAAATTTTTCGGTCGTTACATTCTTACCCCCTTATAAAGATTCTGTCCCCAGAATCTCGTCTTACATTATACAAATAAATGAGGGTAATCCTTCCTCATCTTTTTTTCTAATTCCCACGTTGCTTCTTCGGCATCGTGGTTCTTCCATAACACCTTTACTGAAGGTATAACTTTGTTCCGCAGAACTTACTCTTTTCTATCAATAATTTGAATTAACATCTCTACATACGTTAAGTCCTTCTCGATATGAATAGGCTCATACTCTATTACGTGCTTATAATCTGGCTTATAAGGACGTAACACAGATACATGAAACACGTTATGTATTCGTTCTAGGTCTGGAGGTAATGCTATCATAAGCTACCTCGCCTAGCCGTTTTAACACTTCAAAAGGTCCTATAAAACTTGGACTTAACTTTCCTTTCTTTCCAAAGCGTATCTTTCCTTTTCAGGGAGATACCTTTAAAAACACGTAGAAGCCTACTTCAAACTCCCTATTTACTCGATACGAGTCTGCATACTTTTTCTGTCTGTCTTGTGCTGCTACGAGACGCATTTGTATCAACTTCACTACATCTGCTGTTTGCTGCACCAATTCTGGCCCTAGCATTCGACGTTCTCCCACTTCGTCCCAACACAATGGTGTACTGCACTTCCTTCCATATAAGGCTTTGTAAGGAAGCATGCCTATGCTTGCATGATAACTATTGTTATACGAAAACTCTACTAATGGTAGATGATCATCCCAACTACCCTTAAAATCCATGACACAAGATCTTAACATATCTTCTAACGTCTGAATTGTTCTCTCGCTCTGTCCATCGGTTTGTGGATGATACGCTATACTCAGCTTCAACTGCGTCCCCAACTGTTCTTGCAGACTCCTCCAAAAGTTCAATGTGAATCATGGATCACGATCTGACACAATCAAAACTGGTACTCCATGTCTGGAAATAACTTGCTTAACATAAAGTTTAGCTAACCCTAATTGGAAAAAAGTGAACCGACTTCGTCAACCGGTCCACTATTACCCAAATCACGTCATATCCCTTCTGAGTAATCGAAAGTCCCACCACAAAATCCATCGTGATATGCTCCCACTTCCACTCCGGAATCTCCAATGACTGTAACAAGCCACTTGGTCGTTGTTGTTCGGCCTTGACTTTTTGGCAAGTCAAGCACCTACTCACATACTCGGCTACCTCTCTCTTCATATTCGACCACCAAAAACTCTATCGAAGGTCTTGATACATCTTAGTACTACCAGGATGAATCGAGTACCTCGAATTATGAGCTTCTTGTAACACTTGCTCCTTTAATTCCGTCTCATTCGGAACCCAAATTATTCCTTCAAATCTCAATAACTTGTCGTTATCGAGACTATACTTTAAATCTTTTTCATGTGTTAACCGCTTCTTGATTTGGTCACACTCATCATATCTGAGCTGTACCTTCTTGACTCTCTCTACAATAGTAGATTCAATCTCTATCATAAACAGTTTCTGCCCCGATTCACTCGACAACTTCACCTCTAACTCCATCCTAGCCATCTCTGTTATTAACTCAGTTTGAGCTGTTAACATAGACAACTTTTCCCGACCCTTTCTACTTAAGGCATCGGCAACTACATTGTTTTTTCTAAGGTGATACAGGATTTCACAGTCGTAATCCTTTATTAACTCTAGCCATCTCATTTGTCTCATATTCAACTCCTTCTGTGTGAAGATATATTTTAGACTCTTATGGTCAGTGTATATCTCACATTTCTCTCCGTAAAGATAATGTCTCCATATTTTTAAGGCAAAAACTACTGCGGCCAGTTCCAGATCATGAGTAGGGTAAACTTTCTCATAATCCTTCAACTGTCGTGATGCATACACAATGACCTTGCCATGCTGCATGAGCACACATCCAAGTCCTTTATGCAAAGTATCGCTATAAACTAAAAAATTTCCTATGTCATCGGGTAATGACAAAACAGGCGCTTCACTCAACCTTTTCTTCAGTTCTTGAAAACTGTCTTCGCATTTCTCTGTCCACACGTATTTCACCGTCTTCCTTGACAAATTAGTCAATGGAGTAGCTATCTTCGAAAAATCCTGAATGCATCTCCGATAGTATCCCGCTAACCGTAGGAAACTCCGCACCTCCGTCGGCGTTTTTGGTTATTCCCAATTCATCACGACTTCCACCTTCGTTAGATCTACTGAAATCCCCTCATGGTCAATAACATGACCTAAAGATTGTACCCTTTTTAGCCAAAATTCACACTTAGTGAACTTCGCATATAACTTCTCCTTTCTTAGTGTCTCCAACACTATTCTTAAGTGTTTAACATGATCTCCTGGCGTCTTAGAATAGACTAGAATATCATTGATAAACACCACGGCGAACTTGTCCAAATATTGTTTGAACACTTTATTCATCATATCCATAAATGCAGCTGGTGCATTAGTCAACCCAAATGACATCACCAGAAACTCATAATGACCATAACGAGTCCTGAATGTCATCTTTGGTACATCCTCCTTCCTAACCTTCAACTGATGATACCCCGTCCACAAATCTATTTTAGAAAATACTTAGCCCCTTTCAACTAATCAAAGAGATCATCGATCCTGGGCAATGGGTATCTATTCTTTATCGTTAACATGTTCAACTCTCGATAGTTGATACATATTCTTAATGATCCTTCTTTCTTCTTTACAAATAGTATCGGTGCTCCCCACGGCGAAACACTCGGTTGTATGTACTTCCTGTCCAACAGTTCTTGTAACTATACCATTAACTCCTTCATCTCCACTGGCGCCATACGATACGATGCCCTGAAAACTGGTGCTGCTCCTGGCACAATATCTATGAATTCTTTAACTATAGGTATACCAACTCCATGAATTCTTTAACTATAGGTATTTGTTCTATAGTCACTCCTACTCTTTGGGTATCAACAACATGACATAAATAACCTACACATTCCTTCCTCAATAATTTCCTAGTTTGTGTCATGGTAAGACAACATGAACGCCTCGACGATCTATTATCGTAATATACTACCTGAGGTTGTCTCAACGTTGTAATATTTACACACTTCTTCTGGCAATCTATAATTGCCTCATGGTTAAACAACCAATCCATCCCGAGAATTACATCGAATTCTCCCAAATTTATCGGTATTAGATCTACCGATAATTTACAACCTCGTATATCTACACAATAACTCCTATGAATATCTTCAACAAGAATTATCTATTCATTTGCTACCTTAATATTCAAAGGTATAGGCAAATTTTTGGGAAGTAATCCTAATCGTTTAGCAACATCACATGCTATAAATGAACAAGTAGCACCCGAATCAAATAGCACGTAAGCAATTATATCGTTGATCGGGATAATACCTGCAACTACATCTCTGGATGCTACTGCATCTTGCACCGTCATATTAAAGGTGCGGGTGATAAGTGGATTTTATAGACACTTATCCGGTATCTTTTACTTGAATTAGTTGCTTATATTTATGTGTCTTAGTTACTTTTCATGCATTTTGTGTTCATTTTGTAGGTTATACATTTGGGAGCGGTGTGAGCGACTATTGGTAAGGAAAAACAAAGAAAATGTAAAGAAAAACAAACCAGACATCATTTGGGCTTTCATGTTTACTTCATGTTCTTGGTTTGGAACTTAGCTTACATTGAAGAGCATTGTTTTATCTTTTTAGAACATTTTGAATCATTCCAATCGGAGTTCGGATGCAAGAGTTATGATCGTTGTACCAACGGACGTCGAACGTCATGGTTTTGGATGGTCATTTGCATAGCAGTCACTTCCAGCTCATTTTCAGCCTTCATCCGCCCAGAATTTCTCAATCCTCAAAGAATAAAAGTCTTATATTTCTTCGATATCTTTGATTTGATAGGTTGCAGGCCCCATAACTCCTCCCGGATAAAAAGTTATGGCAGTTTTACCAGAGGACGTCGGAGCAGAAAATGTTAAAACATGGGGCAGCGCCAGGGGCGCCCAAAATAGGCCTATGCCCAGCGCCGGGGCTCTGGGGAGCAGTGTCTGAGCGTCGTGCCCAGTGCTGGGGCACTGGGGGAAGAGGTTGGTGCGGCCTGGACGCGTTTTGGGCAAATTTTGACACCTTTTTGACTCCAAATTGGATTGGGTTTGTTCCTAAGCTCAAAATTAGACTTGTAATCTATAAATACTTGATGTAAGGCATAAAATAAAGGGATATTACATAAATTAGACTAGATTAAACACTCTATTAGATTATAAAATAACTCTAGTTCTTATTAGTTTTGGAGATTGAAGCAACTTGGAGACCATTGAAGATCAAGAGCAAGAGCAAGAGCAAGAACAAGAACAAGAGGGGAGTATCAGATTTACTGACAATAGATTCTATTCTCTTCTCTTCTCTTACTTTTATCTTTTAATGTCTATTTGTGATAACCAGTATTTTGAATAATCAAAAATTTGCAAATAATTTTTTTTAATTAGTATTAATATTAATTATCAATTTTGTGACAAGTTTCTGTGATACGTATATCGAGAAGGTCAATTTATGTATTGCTAATAAAATTAGAGTATAGTTGTGCTTAACGGAGAATAGAAACCCTAACCCTAATTATTGGAACGAGATTCGATAGAAAATATAATTAAAATAATTATATTACTATGTATGTGTTTGAACGGTATAGAATTTTTGATCAATGATTAATTGGATAAGGTTTAATATTATTAAACCCTGATAAGGGATTAGAAACCCTAATCTCAGTTATAGAAAACCCTAATGTGTTGTAGAAAAACCCTAATTTCAAAACCGGGAATTATAAACCCTAAATTTGGAAACCCTAATACTAATGGGTAAGATTATTGTTTTTTTAAACTTAAATATGATTAGAAAGCTCTAATTATATTTTTGTATGTTAAAATTCTATTTTTGAAACCCTAATTTTAGTTTAGAAAATTTAATTTTCTAATTAAACCCTAAATTTGAAAATTATGGGAACTAGATTTTTTTTAAACCTAAGAGGGTTCAAACCCTAAAACTTAATGTCCAAACCCTAAACCCTAAGGGTTTCATCAAATACAAATTCTAGAAAAAATTAGAAATGACCATAATGCCCTTATGTGGAGATTTTATTAGATTTCTTGAAAATCTTACCAAATCAAGAGTTGGTCACCAACTCTCTTGACTTTGTGGCTCTCAAAATCTCAGCAAATCAGCTCCCAGCCGAAATTTGATCTGATCCAACAACTTTACAAGCAATATATAAAGATTTAAGAGAGAGAAAATCACAAAACATTAGCCATTTTGTATACAAGGTCTCACCAACTCTCATTCTCTCTCAACCTTCGAAAATCCATTGTAAATCAGTCACAAATTACCCTGTTAAACACACAGATCATATTCAGAGAGCATAGATCAAGAATTAAAAGCTAGAAAGGTATAACCCTATTTTTATTTTTGATCTTTGATGCTTGGGAAATAATTATGTTTATGTGTTTAGATTCATGCTAGGATATGTTTTTAGTTGATCTATGATGATCTATCATAGATCCATAGCATCAAAGTTAATAAAACTCGAAGATTTTCAAAACTGTCAAGAACACGATCTGTGGTCTGACAAGCTAATGTCAGGTGCCATAGATCGGTGCCTGTGTTTTCGTTTTCTTGTTTTATGTTTTGAAATGGTAGCCTGGTATGTTGTCTTTATTCTGCAAGTGGTAGTACTGGTAAATGATGTCCAGATCGGGAGATATAAACGGTCAAAGACCGTTGACCGGCCATGACCGGGTCGAATTCTGGGTAACCAGAAATAGAAAAACCGAGTCTGACAGTGAGTTCTAATGATCGGATCTGTCAGTATGTTTATTGTTTGATGTTGTTAATTGGTAAGTCTTGTAGCTGGTTATGTGTACTATAAATTAAAGTCTTTATATCCCTTATAACCTCAGCTGATCGATCGTGGAAGGTGGTCAAAGTAGACCACCCGATCTGTTCTTTACTTTTCTGGAAAACCCAGAATCGGTATGAACATGTTTTCTGACCGACTTCGACCAAGTGTTACATTGTGGACCTGTTGTTTTTGGACTGAAATATTGTTAACTAGTTGTTCCTTGACATGAGTACTAAATATTTGAGTCATCAAACCACATGAACCAAGATCGGAACGTAGAATAAATCGTGCATGAAAGTGAGCACTAGAAACTGCTGGGTTTCTGGAAAACCCAGAAACCGTCTGACAGCAACTTTGGAGGCTTTGATCTCCTTGTTGTGATGTTGTTTGACCAAAGTATCGATTAGGTATTGTAGTGTTACATTAATACTACAATACCAAAGTTTTAGATAGCCCAGAACATGATCAGATTGGAAATTAAAGCCGGTCAAACATGACTGCTTGAGCTGCCGGCTGTCAGTGTTCTTGAGCTCAAGAACACCAACAACGACGCTTTCTGTCGCTAAAGACCTATAGCGACGATTTTAATTATTTTATTTTCTGAAAATTTCGGAAATTAATAAAAAAATAGAAATAAATTCTAAAAATTACCAAAAATAGTTTTAAAAATTATTTTAAATTATAAAAAATAATTTTTGACCAATTGGAATATTTTTCTTTAATATTTATAATTATTTATAATATTAAAGGTATTTAATTTATTTAATTAGTTTATTAAATAAATTAGAGAAAAATGCTTTAATATTATGAAAAATCATTTTAAATAAGGAAAATGTATTTAAAAATATCTTGAGTTATAAAATGTAACTTTTAATATTTTTGGAGAATTTTCATTAATAATTTAATATTAATGATATTAGATTTATTTAATTATTAAATTAGATAAATAAGTGAAAAATAATTTTAATGATTTAAAAATCATTTTAATTGAGAATAAAGTGTTAGAAAATATTTTAAATTATAAAATATAATTTTCAATATTTTTGGAGAATTTTCATTAATAAAGTAATATTAATGATATTTAATTTATTTAATTATCATATTAAATAAATGAATTAAAAATGGTTTTATTGATTTAAAAATCATTTAAAAATGAGAAAAATGATTTAAAAATATTTTAAGTTATATTTAATGACTTTTAATATTTAGATAATAATATTTATTTATTAATGGTGATGATTTAAAAATGATTTTAATTATTTTAAAAATCATTTAAGTAGAATATTGATGATTTAAAAATATTTTAAGTTATTAATAATAACTTTAATATTTTGACAAGTATGTTATTAATATTTTGATGTTATTAAATATTAATAATGATAAGATTATTTGATAATTAAATTATTTAAAAATGATTTAAGTGTTTGAAAAATTGTTATAAATTATAATAAGTGTTTATAATTTATTAAAAGCTTTCGGAAAATATTATAAACGATATTTGACTTATCTAAAATAATATTGAAGCTTAGAGACCAAGTTTAATTGACAATCAATGTGTTAATTGTCGGATAGGGTGACCAGAACACCGAGAATGGACCGAAATCCAACCAAACCAAAATAGTTAGATGTGATAAGTGTTTATATAGGTTATAAACACTAATGTGGCTATGTGGTAATGTGCCTAGGAGAAGTTTGACCGTAAAATACAGTGTTATGTGTTATAAATGTATGTACTAATTGTGAGACCGACATTGTTGAATATAGGTCTTACGAACGCAGTTAATTATATTGTGTAGCTATAATCAACGTGGAAGGCAAGTTTCCTAACTCAACCTTGAGTTATATTTCATTCAATTATTATAGTGGTTAATTATTGCTAATTACACCACATCCAGGGAAGTTATTGTTGATTATTCGCAATAGTGCATGCTTAATAATTCAAATTGAATTACTGATTCAGAAATATATATTTGTAGAATTACTGTTATTGAATATTCAAAACTGTAGAAGTTAGAATTGACAGTACAGATAATTCCTGTTCATTGTCAAATTGTGTTGAGAAATGTCTTAGCTAATTATTCTGGCTAGACAAACATTTGTTAGAACTTGATAAATTCAAGAAAATAATTCATTTGTTATTGATAGAATCGATGCCAATTATTTCGGCAAGATTGATAAGTAAGTATAATTTGAAATCACAGTATTTCGTTGAAAAATCAAAAATATTGATTCTAAAACTGAGAAGAACAACCTTTTATATAAAGGGAACATTTTGGGTCGTGAATTCGACCTTTGCGCGCGTTTTGAGTATTATGCATAATATAGGGTACAAGGAGTTGGCCGGCTCCAAGTACTTGCAGAGGGGTATGATTTAATCTTTATGGTTATCTGATACTCCTGGTATATATCAAAGTAAATCTTTGATAGATGCCCGAGAAAATAAGTTTAAAGATCTTGTGTGATCGCTCAGTATAAATCTGGAAATTAATTCACTTTGTTATTGTGTAGAATTTGATTCTTGTAGAATTTTGAAAGCGTTGTACTCTTTCATTATCAAATTATGGTGTTGCATAGAAAAGGAGAAGCCTTGTTATTGAATAACAAATTGTTCAGCTATTTCAAAGTTCCCCGAACTTTGGTTTCATTCTATCAAAATAGATAGGATATTATTATTGATTCATATACATTTATTGTATAATTTTAACTTGCGGGGCAAATTTGTTGCTCACCCTTGCTATAAATAAAACATTTCAGCTAGGAACGAAGAGACCAGCGGGTCAAAGAAGAACAAAGGCAAAGGCAAGATGCTGGAGTAGTTATAAGAATATTATTATTATTATGTTGTATTGTAAACCCTTTTTGTTTATCTAAGGGGTATGTTTGTAATTTAAGGTTAGAAACCTGGGACTTATGTATTAACAACTTATGTTAATGATGTATATATTCCTATCTATATATATTATGGGTAGTTAAATGTTATTTATATTGTGGATCGTGAACACCAAACTCGGGGGGTCAGGTAACCCGGATTTGGGGGTGTCACACTATTCAATTGTTGATTCTTTGTTTTAATTCATTAATTATGAACTAATTTCTTTTATTAAGATTCCAAACGAACCTTTTATGGTTATGAATTGATTATTTAATTTATTCCAATCATTTATGTTGAAGTGAATTGTTCATCATGCCTTACACTTATTGATTAATTATCTGACCAATAATTACCGTGTTACTTTAGAAGAAATCGAGAGAGGAATTCTAGAGTTAGAACTTGGCAGGGTGACATGTGACTTAATTATTTGCACAGTGAATAAGTAGGTTTGTGAATAGAATGAGAATATCTATTTGCCGCATGTAACACATAAGGAATTGGGATTGTAACGAGTTTAATTCAATTGTTTTGCATAAAGATATATCAAAATTAATCTGGGTTAAATAGAAGGCAAATGATCACTTGAGAAAAGGCTTTTGGCATTTGAGAATTTCTGTTAACAATTCAGTAGACATAATAATTGGGATAATTGGATATTTGGTTTATAGTTCATAATTGGGGATATTGGAGTCTTAATCTTTATTTATCTGAATTTATTCGTTAATGTCTTAGTTTTAATTGATTAATTTAGTTTTTTTAATTAGAAAAATCACAATTTGAGATTGTTTAAATAAAATTAGTTTGATTAAGAATTAGTACTTGGTGATTTTTATTAAATAATTCCTCGTGGGAACGATACTCTACTTTCACTTTATTACTTGTTGACCATGTATACTTGCACGTATTCATTGATTGCAAAATCGATCAACAAGTTTTTGGTGCTGTTGCCAGGGAATTAGTTTAATATTTTTTACCAATATTAATTTCAATCAAATTAGTCTTAATTAAAACATTTTTATTTTTATTTTTAATTCTCTTCTTATATTTCTCTCATTTTAGGTAGCATGGATGACTTTGAGTATCAATGGCCATACATGAACGTGACTCAACCAAGGGGAATGGAGATTGACACACTCGCGACACATTCCACAATGTCAGCACAAATTAAAGAACTTTCGAGGAAGTTGGACATTATCGCATCCCAACAGAGTCGAAGGATGGCAGTTATGTGTGACTATTGTGCTGGAAATCACCCGAGTAATCAATGCACCATCAATCTTGGGCCGGTACAGTAAGGTGGTAACTACCTCAATCAGTATACATATGATAATTATGAACAAGTTTGGGGGTATCACCCGGATTCTTCATTGAGCTACAACTATCAAGACCAATACTCTACTCCAAATCCAACATACACGCCGAAATTCTCATATCAACCTCTATTAAAAGAAGAAAATTCAAGGTTGGAGGAATTGTGGTCCAAGTTCGAGGAGAGAGGGATTAACCAAACTGGGTCAATTCTAAAACTTGTGGATCAGATAGAGCAAATGACCAAAGTCATAAACAAACTTCCTCCAAACACTTGGCTTTATGACATGGCTGACGAAATTGATGAAGTGCCCGAGCCAAATCTACAACTGGATGAGACACGAGATGTTGAAAAAGAGGAGACAAGTGGGGATAATGAAAATAAGGTCGGTGAAGAACTAACTATGATTACCAACGAGGAGGAGCCGATGTTATTAGTGCCCCAAGTTCCTTCTCCGCCAACGTTCAAGAATCCGGTTAGATTTGCAAAACCTTATCCGCAAGGTAGTCATATCGTCGACAATACTCCTTGTGACGTAAAAGCGAGTACAACTTCGAAGCCACGGTTCAATGAGTTGGAGAAGATAGAAGAAGAGATTTTTGTGTCTGACAAGCCTCAATGCCAGAATCTATTCGTAGACACAATGGAAAAAACACCTAGATGTTGGACGTTCTTTAATGTGATCTTATCTAAACAAAGCATGCTAGGTGACTTTAATACAATGGCTATCATAAATATGAACCTACCAAAAGCATTATTATTTCTGATGGATGGAGGGTTCCTCAACTTTCGAAGAGGAATTGGATAGCATTGACCAGACAAAGTCAGGCTGAAAGACTATAAATCAAGCGCTGACTGGGAGGCAACCCAGGAATTTTTATATTTATATGCTTTACTAGTTTATTTAGTAGATATAAATTAATTTGCTTAGTAAGTTCTCTTATAATCTAATACATGTTGTCTCACTTCATTGCAGGTATTGGAGGTTCAATGGATAGAAAAATGATCGTCGCTACCATCGCCACCAGCACCTCACGCTTAGCTGATTACAGGGAAGTTCTCTTCTACTTATCGCTATATTTTTACAATGAGGACATTGTAATTGCTAAGTTTGGGGGAATTTAGTTTAGTTCGTTATTGCATGTTTAGTTTCATGTTTATGTTATGTTATTTTACATATGTTGTTAATATAGTTTAGGTTCATTATAAAAAAAAAAATTCAAAAATTCAAAAATTCAAAAATTCAAAAATAATAGTTAGTTACTATGTTCATTTTGTATAAGTCCAGCGGTTTGTTATAGTTAAGTTTATTTTGGCCAATGATGAGATTGGAATTGGGTATACAAGTATAATACTGACTATTAGAGCTTTGATGTGATTTCTTGTTATGCATTGAATCTTTTTCTGTTTGAAACTAGTATAATAATGATAGCACAGTAAAAACAACTTGTTGATTGATTGAGTTTAAATTGATACATAATAGGACTCTAAAGGATAATGCTAGTTTGAATGAAAGAATGACAAGAATAAGTAGTGATGACTAAAGTTAGACAAGAACCTAAGTTTGGGGGAATATTTGGGGTATATAAGCTATATAAAAAAAAGAAAAAAAAAGAAGAAAGAAAAAAAAAACAAAGAAAAAGAAAAAAAAGTATGAATAAACACCGTGGCATACTTGTCAAGTTTTGTGGCCTTTGTTACTTGAGTAAGTAAGTCCGAGGTGATTGTCTTTACATCTAGCGCCCTAAGGTCTTAATGGTCTAGGAGTCGTTGGTCGAAAGCTCGTTAAGGTAGCATTGAAAAGCCTAAGGGAATAAGACATTGCATAGCTATGTGTATATAAAAAAAAGAGAATAAAATGGGAAAAAAAAGCAAAAAGCCCCCGTAGATGAAAATAAAGCATGAGTATCCCATGTTGACCCTCGATATTGGTAATTATTTGATTTAGTTGGATGTAGCTTATTTTTGGATTTCTTGAGTTTACACTATATGATGCCTTCGAAGAGACTTGTTATGTGTTAAATTTGATTTTATATTAGTTAGCATAGTTGTTGAGCACATACACGTACTATACCAGTAATAACAGTTTAAGACTTGATGATTGACTAGTAAATTATTGATTGGTTTTGATATGAAGTATTGTCGTGTTTGCTTGATTGCTCTAAGGCCGAGTGAATAGATTTGATTCTATCAAATACTGCTGGATTCATAGGCATATAGATTAGTTGCATTTCATTGCATTGCATTGCATTATGTTATGTTGCTTGGGGACATTCAACAGTTTAAGTTTGGGGGTATTTGATAAGTGGATTTTATATACACTTATCCGGCATCTTTTACTTGAATTAGTTGCTTATATTTATGTGTCTTAGTTACTTTTCATGCATTTTGTGTTCATTTTGGAGGTTATACGCTTGGGAGCGGTGTGAGCGACTATTGGTAAGGAAAAGCAAAGAAAACACAAAGAAAAAAAAACCGGACATCATTTGGGATTTCATGTTTACTTCATGTTCTTGGTTTGGAACTTAGTTTACATTGAAGAGCATCATCTTAACTTTCCAAAACATTTTGAATCATTCCAATTGGAGTTCGGATACAAGAGTAATGATCGTTGTACCAACGAACGTCGAACATCATGGTTTTGGGTGGTCATTTGCATAGCAGTCACTTCCAGCTCAATTTCAGTCTTCATCCGTCCAGAATTTCTCAATCCTCAAAGAATGAAAGTTGTATATCTCTTCGATATCTTCTAATTTGATAGGTGGAATGGCCCCGTAACTCCTCCCGGATCAAAAGTTATGGCCATTTTACCAGAGGACGTCAGAGCAGAAAATGTCCGAACATGGAGCAACGCCGGGGCGCCCAAAATAGGCCTATGCCCACCGCCGGGGTGATGGGGAGCAGTGTCTGAGCGTCGTGCCCAGCGCTGGGGCGCTAGGGGAAGAGGCTTGGTGCGGCCTGGACGCATTTTGGGCGAATTTTGACACCTTTTTGACTCCAAATTGGATTGAATTTGTTCCTAAGCTCAAAATTAGACTTGTAATCTATAAATACTTGATGTAAGGCATAAAATAAAGGGAGATTACATAGATTAGACTAGATTAAACACTCCATTAGATTAGAAAATAACCCTAGTTCTTATTAGTTTTGGAGATTGAAGCAACTTAGAGACCATTGAAGATCAAGAGCAAGAGCAAGAGCAAGAGGGGAGCATCAGATTTACTGACAATAGATTCTATTCTCTTCTCTTCTCTTACTTTTATCTTTTAATGTATATTCAATTGTGGATTCTTTGTTTTAATTCATTAATTATGAACTAATTTCTTTTATTAAGATTCCAAACGAACCTTTTATGGTTATGAATTAATTATTTGATTTATTCTAATCATTTATGTTGAAGTAAATTGTTCATCATGCCTTGCACTTATTGATTAATTATCTGGCCAATAATTACCATGTTACTCTAGAAGAAATCGAGAGAGGAATTCTAGAGTTAGAACTGGGCATGGTGACATGTGACTTAGTTATTTGCACAGTGAATAAGTATGTTTGTGAATAGAATGAGAATATCTATTTGCCGTATGTAACATATAAAGAATTGGGATTGTAACGAGTTTAATTCAATTATTTTACATAGAGATATAGGAAAATTAATCTGGGTTAAATAGAAGGCAAATGATCACTTGAGAAAGGGCTTTTGTCATTTGAGAATTCCTGTTAACAATTCAGTAGACATAATAATTGGGATAATTGGATAATTGATTTATAGTTCATAATTGAGGATATTGGAGTCTTAATCTTTATTTATCTGAATTCATTCGTTAAAGTCTTAGTTTTAATTGATTAATTTAGTTTTCTTAATTAGAAAAATCATGATTTGAGATTGTTTAAATAAAATTAGTTTGGTTAAGAATTAGTACTTAGTGATTTTTATTAAATAATTCCTCATGGGAACGATACTCTACTTTCACTTTATTACTTGTTAACCGTGTATACTTGCACGTATTTATTGATTGAAAAATCGATCAACAGCGGGCCACAGGCCTACCCGCCTGTGCTTGACCACCAATATCTAACTTACTGCTATTAGCGCCCTTATTCCCGTCCATCCCCTTCTTCGGGCAGTTCTATGCTTTGTGGTCAGTTGACCCACATACGAAACATCCGTGGTTCTTCTTCGGACTTGGACAGCTAGGCAAAATGTGCTCCTCTTGTCCACAGTTATAACATATCACCTTCCCCTTGAGACAGACTCCTAAATGAGTTTTCCCACAGGTCTTGCATGCCTCCATCCTTCTCTTCGGATCCCCTTGCTTCACTCCAGTATTCCCAGAGTTAAACTTCTTCCTCTTATGACCTTTGCCACTCTCGCTGGCTCCTTCGATCTTCACTCCCCCATCCACCTTATCCTTATTCTTCTTATCCTTGTGGTACTGGCTTAGAGCCTTATTCCCACCTTCGGAGATTATCGTATTCTCTAGTATAGTCCCAAAGGATGTACTTCGAAACACAGATATTTGGCTATAGAGCTAGGGTTTAAAGCCCTGCTCAAACCTCCTAGCCTTTCTCACCTTAGTGTTCACCTGATGTGGAGCAAATCTTGCCAGTTCATTGAACTTGGAAGCGTATTGGGGAACCGTCATCTCCCCTTGTTTCAACTCTAGAAACTGCATTTCCATCCTTCCCAGTATACTCGGGGAAAGTAGTTCTTGAAGAAAATCTCCTTGAACCATACGCACGTTAGGTTCTCAAGTACCAGCCCTAGCCTGGTTAGCCTCCCACCAAAAGTTGGCCTCTCCCTTCATCATATAAGTTGCAAAAGCAACTTTTTGGCCCTCGTCGACATTTGCAATGACAAATGCCTTTTCGATCTCTTTTACCCACATTTGGTCTTCTATGGGGTCTGTAGTTCCTTTGAACTCTGGCGGACCCACACTCTTAAAATCCTTAAAAGTAGTAGCTCGTACTACTCCAGGATTTACAGGGATATTACCTCCATTCCTATTAAACGCGGCCGTTAACAAGTTAACGAACTCTAGCATTGGGTTTACCGGATCTCCTTCCGGTTGATTAACATTAGTATCTTGATTACATTGTCTCCTTCTTGGCGGCATTTTGCTGTTAAGATAAACAACACATCATTATTACTCTTTTCTTATTACCTAGTTATTATTCATGATTAAACAATAACTTCAAAATTCATTACTCAATATGTTCCATAAAAAAGCTTATATTGATTTGCTTCTTGTAGTATAATACTACATCGTTAACATTACACAGCCTAAGCTGATTACATTACTATCCTATAATTGCTTTCCAAAAATTAGGATTTACAAAAGACTACCCTTTGATATATAAAAGAGGGTTTTACGTCACTATTAGATACATCATATTTACATATCTAACTCTACTCTAGCTAATACTAGATTACATCTGGCGTAAGGCATTATTAAAATCCACATTGGCAAGACCGGCTATAACATCACGACTGATAGTATGCTGAGTCTTCCTTGCCTCTATCTGATACCCAACTACTTTTTGCTGGAAATTCACATGAGAACTCCTATGAATATAGGATATCCTCCCTATCTTCTGTTTCTTGGTCTTTAGCTCCTCCCCGAGCTCTAAGACCTCCTGTTTCAGCTCGTGGACCTTGTCCTTTGCCAAAACTCTCTCATCGTGTTCTTCCTCCCACATCAACTCCATACTTGTCTTATCTTCCAAGACAACATGAAGCTCTGCTTTTAGCTCTTTCACTTTATGACAATAATGGAGGTTTCTATCCAACACTATGATAAGCAATGACATCATCGACTCCCCCTGAGGCATCTCTTCCACAAGTGCTACTGGGTTAAAGGACACTACCTCAACCTCTTCTTCTGACATGCCGTCAAACATAAACATAAGGTCTTGGTTCTCCGAGTCTCCAAACTCAATTACCACCACTTTTAGCTCTTCTCCTATAGGGTTCGGTGTACTCTCCATTTGATTAACCAATTCTTCACTTTCTACTTGTATATCTCTATATATTTAAGTTTCTCCTGACATCTACAACAAAATAATTTAGTTTGATTAGTACACGTCAGTAGAATAATAAAAACACATATCATATATATAATACATTTTTAAGGTTAATTTCATCTTTTACTTCTTTGACTTCTCTTAAGGTTATGACTTAGGATTTTAATTCCCCCCTTAAGTTTTATATTAGCTTTGATACCAACCTGTGATGCCAACAAATCCGGGTATCTTCCAACCCAACAAATGGTGTTACACGGTGCTACAGTTCACACAAACATTCAATTGAAAAGCCTCAAAAAGAACGAATATGTCTTATATATATATTCCAAAACAATATTACCATTCCCAGGTTCTTTATAACCGTTACATTTGTTCTTGTCATAATATCAAATATTAACATCATTCACCTATACTATTACATAGGTAATCTACATGTTCGCCTTAGCCTTCCCTTTATCTTTTCTGGATCCTTCTGTCTGTTCGATCTTAGCTGCATTCATATTGTTGAAGCAAGAGTGAGCATAACTAGCTTAACAAGTATGACAAATTCATTTAAACAACATGCTTGAATCTCCGTTCGATCTTAGCTGCATTCATATTGTTGAAGCAAGAATGAGCATAACTAGCTTAACAAGTATGACAAATTCATTTAAACAACATGCTTGAATCATACAAATCATATATCTTTAATAACTGAACAATAATTATGAAGTACTATCGATAATTCAAAATAACACTTCTCTTTTCTTTAAAATGTTTTACAATGACAACATTTAGTAAAACATCAATTCCGGTCCAAGATGTAACACCCCCTTCCCGAAAAGGAAAGGGAGGTCACGTGCAAAGCACAACAAACCTCAAAATAAAAAAATAGAGCACTAACAATCTCAAACTATTAATAGTGGTGATCCATTAATAAAGTACTACGTACAATTCTCCAAATAGAGTCAAAATAATCAAAACATAAAATTCGAATCAACCTTGATGGTCAAAGGCAACACTCTCATCACACTAGCCCTGAATCACTCCTGCAAACCTGTCGAAAGAAAAATACAGCATGAACCAAATGCCCAGTACGAATATAAAGATACAAAAGATATACAGCTGAAATATAAAAATAACAAAGACAAAATATTTCCTCTGACAAAAAAAATAAAATCTTAAGGTTTGAATAAAATATATCTGAACCAACAGAATTAACGAAACAAACAGAAAGGTAAAGAAAATAATGAACTGAAATAACTAACCCAATTAATTGAACTGAACAGAAGCTAACAAAACTAATACAATAAAATAATAGGCTGAAATAAATAGTTGGGGTTATTTCATACCGATTGAGCTCATAAATATACCTTGCCACACAGGCAAGTCAAACTAATGCCACACAGAGAAATTAAATGATGCCACACAGACAATCAAAATAATGCCACACAGGCAAGTCATACATTAGATCGCGAATCGAAATGTATGCAAATCGGATAGGTGTGTTTGGCACAACATCACCAATCCATAGAACAAAAAACTAGGGTTAACCTATATGCCTCTCACATCAAAACACCAAATGGACCACTTCCTCTGGAGCCCAAAATGGAGACGCTGTGGACTTATCACACCGCCACGAAAAGTGTCATGCCTCTTGTGCCAAGACGATATGCATGTGGTACCCCCATAGGTGGTTATATCTCAAGTATACCCTATGATATATTCTAATAAAAATACCATGTCACAACACATGCGACATAATACCAACAAAAGGGTTCTATATGTACATGTTGAACCAAATCAAATTATAGTCACAAGGTTTTAAAAGGAAGGTAGCAACATGTACTACAATTATCAAAATAAATAGTACTAAACATGATAACCTAATTCAAAGAGTACAAATACGAGTCATATGTATCAACTCTAAAATGAAACTAATATATTTATTTCATAGGAAACAATTATGTGAAACATAACAGCATTCAAAATAAGGAAACAAACGAACAAATCAAATTTAACAAGAGTATCGCTGAAAGAGTACAGAATCCGTACCTGGAATAAGCAATGTACGTAATACCCAAAATTTACAATCCAAATTGTAGCTCCTTAAATTCTCTCCATTCGAACTAACTAAACAAAATAAATAGAAAAACAAATTAATAATTTATGCGCTAAATTACTAATTACTAATTTCTCTTTTTTTATTAAGACTCGTACATTCCATAAATTTTATAATACCAATTGTATCGACTATATTTATTACAAAATACATTTTGTTCCTTTCAAAATAAGAGTAAAATATTTGTGACACCCCTAAAACTGGGTTACCTGACCCCCGAGTTTGGTGCTCATGATCCACAATATAATAACATCTAACTACCCATTCATATAGAAATAGTAATACATAAGTCAGTAACAGAAATTGTTAATACATTAGTCCCAGGTCATCTAACCTTAACATTACAAACTTACCGTTTAGATATATAAAAAGGGTTTACAAACATAACATAATAATAATGCTATTCATAACTAATTTATTACAATGCCTTTGCCCTTATCCTTCACAACACCTCCTGCCACTTCGTTCCCAGCTAAAATATTTTATTTAGCAAGGGTGAGCAATAAATTTTTCCCGCAAGTTAAGACATACAATAAATGTATAAGAATCAATAAGAACATACTATCTATTTTGATAGAATGATACCAAAGTTCGGGAAACTTTGAAATAACTGAATAATTTGTTAATAAATAACAAGTCATCTCACATTCTATGCAACACAATAATTTGATAATGAAAGAGTACAACGCTTTCAAAGATTCTACGATATTCTAATGAATAATCAAGAATCAATTCTACACAATAACAAAGTGGAATGTTTTCCAGATTTATGCTGAGCGATCCATTGGATCTTGAACTTCTCTTCTCGAGTAATTATCAAAGATTTACTTTGATATACCCAGGTGTATCAGATAACCATAAAGATTAAATCATACCCCTCTGCAAGTACTTAGATCCAGCCAACTCCTTGTACCCTATATTATGCATAATACTTACACGCGCGCAAATGCCGAATATACGACCAATAAAATGTTCCCTTTTTATAAAAGGTTGTTCTTCTCAGTTTTAGAATCAAAAATTTGATTTAACAACGAAATACTTTGATTTCAATATTTAGTAACTTTCTCGATCTTACCGAAATAATTGGCATCGATCTATCAATAATAATTAAATTCTCTTATCGAACCTATTAAGTTCTAATAAATATTCGTCTAGCCAGAATAATTAGCTAAGACATTTCTCAACACAATTCGACAATAGACATGAATTATCTGTACTGTCAATAATAGCTTCTACGGATTTAAATATCTAACAAAAGTTATACTATGAATATATATTTTCAGAATCATTATTCTATTTGAATTAATAAACATGTACTAACTGTGAATAATCAATAATAAATTCTTGGACGTGGTCTAATCAACAATAATTAACCACTATAGTATTTAAACAGATATAACTCAAGGTTGAGTTAGGAAACTTGCCTTCTTCGTTGATTACTGCTACACAATATACTTATCTGCGTTTGAAAGACCTATAATCACAATATCGGTCTTACAATTAGCACAATAATTCATAACACATAATACTATAATTTACAGTCAATACTTCTCCTAGACACATTACCACATAGTCACATCAGTGTTTATAACCTATATAAACACTTATCAAGTCTAACTAGTTCGGTCTAGTTGGACTTCAGTTTATTTTTGGTGTACTGGTCACCCTATCCGATAATTAACACATTGATTATCCATTAAACTTGGTCTCTAAGCTTTAATATTATTTTAGATAAATCAATTATCCTTTATAATATTTTTAAGAAGCTTTTAACAATTTATAAACAATTATTATAATTTATAATAATTTTTCAAACACTTAAATCATCTTTAAATGATTTAATTATCTAATAATCTTACCATCATTAATATTTAATAATATAAAAATATTAATGTTATACTTGTCAAAATATTAAAGTTATTATTAATAACTTAAAATATTTTTAAATCATCAATATTCTATTTAAATGATTTTTAAATTAATTAAAATCATTTTTAAACCCTCATCATTAATATTTAAATATTAATGAAATTATCATCAAAATATTAAAAGTTACTAATTATAACTTCAAATATTTTTAAATCAATTTTCTCATTTTAAATGATTTTTAAATCAGTAAAATCATTTTTAATTCATTTATTTAATATAATAATTAAATAAATATAATATCATTAATATTCATTTATTAATGAGAATTCTCAAAAAATATTGAAAATTATATTTTATAATTCAAAATATTTTTAAACACTTTATTCTTATTTAAAATGATTTTTATAATATTAAAATCATTTTAATTCATTTATTTAATATATAATTAAATAAATCTAATATCATTAATATTAAATTATTAATGAAAATTCTCTAAAAATATTAAAAATTACATTTTATAACTCAAAATATTTTTAAATAATTTATTCTTATTTAAAATGATTTTTATTGTATTAAAAATCATTTTCTCTAATTTATTGAATATAATAATTAAATAAATTAAATTCCATTAATATTTAAATTAATTATGAATATTAATGAATTTTTTTCCAAATAGTCAAAAATTATTTTTCATAATTTAAATTAATTTTTAAAACTATTTTTGGTAATTTTTATAATTTATTTTCTATTTTTAAGTATTTTCCAGAAAAATCAAAAATTAAAAATAATTAAAACTGTCGCTATAGGCTATAGCGACAGTAACCGTCGCTATTGGTGTTCTTGGGCTCAAGAACACTGACAGTCAGTGTTTCAATCTGCCATGTTTGACCGTCTCTAAATCTCAGTCCAATTTGTTTCTGGGCTATCTTGAACCTTGATCATATAGTGTTTATGTAACACTACAATCAACAATTATCATCTAAGTCATATCACATCATAACAAGAAGATCTGGCCTCTTAAACTCACTGTCAGACAACTCCTGGGTTTTCTGGGTAACCCAGAAACCCAGGCAGTTTCAGGGTAACAACTTTGTAGCTCAATAATATAAGTGTTTCAGTAACAATTTATGTGATCTCATGGTTCTAATATGCACTCCTTGTGTCAAGATACATATACAAAGCAACAGATCAGATAAACAACAACACAACAACCAGATTTAATCCGGTCAAAGGTTGTCAGAAAACAAGTTCATCCCATTTCTGGGTTTTCGAGAAATTTAAACTGTGATCGAGTGGCATGGTTTGACCACTTACTACGTTCGATCTACTGATGATTTAAATGATCTAAAGCCATGTATTTAAAGACCATATAACATGGTATAAACTGGTTACAACAACAACATCAAAACTCATAAAACCTGACAGATCAAGGAGCTTGAAAACGTTGTCAGACACTGAAAAATGATTTATGGGTTACCCAGAAATTGACTGGTCATGCTCGGGCAACGGGTTTTAACCAAGAAGAAAATGAAATGTAGACATGTGATGACCTTGTTTACACTTCCAGATCACAAGCTACATAACAAACTACAGATCCAAAACTTAAAACAACACAAAACACTAACAGACAAATTTTTACAGCCCCTGACATTACGTTGTCAGACTACTTTTCAAGCTCAAGAACAGTTTTTGAAAAAATTAATTTTTAAGGCCTTTGATGCTATGGATCCATGATGGATCGTCATAGATCATCATAAAACAACTTTTAACACACATATAAACACAAAAATACGAATTTTGACAAAGCATACAAGATCAAATAGGGACTTAGGGTTTATACCCCCTTATTTCTAGTCTTTGATCTATGCTTTCCTTAACTATTCTTGGTGTTCTAGGGGCTGATTATATGACTGAGACACTTGATAATTTCAGAGGTTTAGTGAGAGAGTGAGTTGGTGAGAGCTTGAATAGAAAATGACCAACTTTTGTGACTTTCTCTCTCTTGTATCTTATATAGTCAATTGGTGCAATGTATATTGATGATATTGCTGCTGATTTGCTGTGATTTTTATGTCACAAAGTCAATTGAGTTGGTGAACCACTAAAAATCTTGGCAATTATACAAGTTACCAATTAAAGAAAATGAAAAAGGGAATTTTGGACATTTGCAATATAATTTTAATGGCAATCTAGACTTTTGATCCAACCCTTGGGGTTAACCCTAAGGTTCTAACTCTTAGGTTTTAAAACTTTAATTTCTAAAATTTCCAATTAGGGTTTTAATTAGAAAAATTAAAATTTCTAAATTACAATTAAGGTTTTTAATTATATTAGATTTTCCTAATCATATTAACGTTTAATAAACACATTAGGCTTGCCAATTAGGATTAGGGTTTCCTAATTAGGGTTTAGGATTCTCAGTTTTAAAATTAGGGGTTCCTAATATACGATTAGGGTTTCTAACTGTGCGTTAGGGTTTCTAATCCTGATATTAGGGTTTCTAATGTGACGCCCCCAAATCCGAGTATCTTCAAACCCGACATATGATGCTACACAGTACTACTATTCACACATATATTCGATTGAAAAGTCTCAAAGGAACGAATATGTCTTTTATATATTCAAAATAATATTAACATTCCCCCGGGTTCTTTATAACCATTACATTGTTCTTGTCATAATATCAAATATATTACAATCATTCACCCTATACTATTACTTAAGTATACTACGGGTTCGTCTTCGCCCTGTCTTTATCCTACCGGAGCCTTCGGTCTGTTCAATCTTAGCTGTGTTCATATGGTTCAAGCAAGAGTGAGCATGACTAGCTTAGCAAGTACAACAATTTTAATAAACAACATGCTTGAAACATAGGAATCATATATCTTCAATAACTGAACAATAGTTACAAAGTACTATCGATAATTAAAAATAACACTTCTTTTCCTTCAAAACGTTTTACAACAATAATATTCAGTAAAACATCAATTCTGGTCCAAGACCTTGAGCATTTCATGAGTTCTTTTGAAAAGAACATCCCGACACTAAGTCCGTAAGTCCGACATTACTTATGAGCATGTCTAGGTGATCAACCTATAGTACTCTATGTTGATCAACACTACATTCATTAAACGTATGTACGTTTATGTTGTGGCAACCTCACGTGCCTGTCGTTTGATGACAAAACATTTTTAGCATACTCAATCTTCGTTTGAAAACCACACCAATATAACTTGGTAAACATTGGCCATGCTTGATAGAAACATAATATAAGTCTAGCCGAAAGAATTAGCTTTGACTTCATCATACAAGACTTCATGCGTTACATGAATTACAAAGCTTGTCCAGATTGAGCTGGAACAAGGGTTAAAATACTTGCCTTTAGTGTCTGCTACAGTTATAACATGTTCTTGGTTAAGTCTTTAAGTCTCTACAGTAATTGATAACATCACATAACACATTAGGTCATGAATGAACATATAGGATTCCTAATGTATCTTACCCTTCTTCTCAATCTAATTATGACTTAGATTTGTTCTTATTTGTTCCGGCTTTCCATCCTGTTATTCTTACATTGTCATTATGTTCATATTATATTGTTTATCAACCTTTAATCATCATACATTAAGCATATAACAATGCCTTAACAATGTTATAATTAAGCCTTAGGTCATTACTAATGAGTTACCATTCATGCTATACTTGCAAACTATCTTCTTTGTCGAAACCCTAGGGTTGGCGCTGCGGCGCCACCCTTCCTTCTTTAAGTAGCGCTGCGGGGCCACTCTGCAGTGGCTGTGTACCGAGTCTGACAATGCAGTGCCACATCTAACACACTGAGCCACGCCACGACGTGACTCTATAGTAGGTTGAGACACTGTGCCCGGCGCTGTAGCGCCACCTTTTGGCCTTGGCGCCAACTCTGTGCCTCAGAAAAATTTGACAGACTTTTAATTTTGCTAAACTACCGGACGCATAACTTCTTTGTTATAAGTCCGAATTGGCTCTTTCAAAAGCCTACGATTCACAAATTTCATACTCTACACATTCATGCAAGAATTTTATCTATTTGACTTTGTTTTATAAAATTTCACCTATTAGTTCAATTTTAACGAAAACGATAAACGTAAGTGAACGTTCAACGCTCGTTTCTTCGTGCTAAGTCAAAATCCAGACATTTTTGAGTCCGCAACTCTATAATGCCAAATATGAATTGTCTCCATTGAAAACAAACATTTCCGAGTTCAAACACAAAATATGACTTCCATTCCGAGAATTTCACGAATTCGACGATTATCGTCCAATCGTGTGAATTTCGGTGAAACCTCATTACTAACGATTTGATTATCATTCTAAATGGATTTAGACCATTATATGAACATTTTAAACTACTTCTTACATTAACTTATTTTCAAGGTAAATTTTGACTTATTCTTCATAAGTTCATGACTTAATCAACTTATAAATTACAATTTCCATTTCTTATGACTTATTATTGATTTAGGTCCTTTACTCAATGTTCTCACATCATATCAAACATACTAACTTCATATGACAATCATATGACAAGTTCATCATAAGTTATCAACTTATTTAGATTCAAGTTACTTATTCATGACTTATTCGGCTTAAGTCCATTCTTTAATCAATTCTTACATGTTCTTAGCATACAAGTTCATTAAATTACACTTCTCTTATCATCCTACAATGATAGAGATGGAAGATATTAGACAATAGTCTTACCCTTGAAGAACTAGTACTTCTCTTCTTTGAAAATCTAACAAAGGTTGTCTTGACTTATATGTGCTTATTCTCTCTAACCAATAAGTTGCTTTGTATTGGAAGTTGTTAGTGTTTTGAATAATGAACAAATATCTAGCAAACTTCTTCTATTTATAGGAAAGCCAAAGTGAGGGCATAATGGTCTTTATGTCATCCCACCTCCTTAAACTAACCTCCTTATTATTCATCTACTAAACCACTAAGTAAACTTGCTAGCCACTCATCTTTCTTGCTCATCACATAACATATCCTATGCTTGGCCATCACATAAAGGTCTTGGTCACCAAGTCTAACCCACATTCACCTTGGTTTGCTCCATGGATCATGGCTAACCCATTGGATCATCACATTGGGCTTGCTTTAGTTAAGTTAGCTTATTACTTGTTGGGATTGCATTAAATTACTCTGGGCTTGCACCTTAATTCATATTGGACTATTCAATTGTTACACAATCCTACAAGTCCATGTTTTTTAATTAAAAACCTTATCACTTATACTATACGTATAGTCCTTGTATTCTAGCTCGTATATTAATTCATAATATACGTTATTCCATCCTCCATACATAGTCGCATAATACTTCGTATTATACTTGCATTCAATACCTCGTACAATGCATACGCATCACACGATCATTATAATTTCTTCTTAACGCTTAATATTCCTAACGTTCTATAAATAAGTCCGAATGCGAAATATTGCATTTTCCATACTTAAATTATTATTACATAATCCATCTCACCTTAATATTATAACGTTACGTATTTCTCAGAAGTTCAAAAATAATTCCCGAGGGAAAATCGATGAATAGTATTTTTAGGAAAATTTCTCGGAAAGCTTTTATTTTCGTCTTGGAAATTTAAACACTTTAATTCTCTCATGTAGTTAAAATACTATGACATTCCGACGTTTCTAGGTTATAGAACAACATTTATCTTATCAACACATAATAATAATAAATAATATTATTTTATTCATTATTAAAAGTATTTACAAAAGGTTCGATTTTTTGGGGCGTTACATCTAATCTCTTTTAGGGCTTATTAATTTGAAACCTTATCCGATCTATCATTGATCAAAAATTCTATACAGTACAAACAAATACATATCAATATAATTATTTTAATTATATTTTCTATCGAATCCCTATCCAGAATTAGAGTTAGGGTTTCTAAAGTTGTTAAGCACAACTCTACTCTTATTTTTTACAAAAGGTTCGATTTTCTGGGGCGTTACACTCTCTCCCCCTTATAACGATTCTGTCCCCAGAATCTCGCTATATAAAAAAAATTACACAAACAAATGAGGGTAATTCTTTGTCATATTTTCTTCCTATTCCCACGTTGCTTCTGTGATGCCCCAAAATTCGGGTATCTTACAACCTGACATATGGTGCTACACGGTACTCATAACTATACAATCATTCCATTAAAATACAACATAATGAATGTAATTTGTGACACCCCCAAAATTGGTATACATCACCCCATCTTGAGTCGCCAGATACATGGTACATAAATCAAATACAAACTTAATTATACAACAGTCGTGCAAAATACGACAACATATATACTGTGAGTTTCAATACAAATATTGTAACGTACATAATACGACAATATTCATACTCAAATTAATACATGCCATATAAAGTACAGTAGCAAATATTTCAAGTTTCCAAAGGGACACGAGAAGATTTCTGTTCTCTTCATTTTACTACGGTGCACTTTTGACGCTTTCAGGGTCCGGTTCTCATTACCCTATTGTTGTTCACCAAAATCAATTATTAAGTGACGTATAAAATACGACACACACATCTTAGGTCCTTAATACAATTATATATTGCATGTCATGCCATAGTGAGGACTACTAATGCTATCATCTGGACTGTCAATCCGTTCCCCGACTCGTCCCAGCTATATTCTCATTTCCTGACGAGAACAATGAAAGCAAAAAGGGTGAGCTCAACTAGTCCAGTAAGAAATATTATGACTAAGATAATGTAGAATAAATTATCGTTAGCCTTCAACAATGTTAAACTGATACAATATAACAAACATTAAGTTTAACGACAGCGGAACAAGCAATCCACTAGAAGAGTCAAGTAGAGAATAAAATCTACTATCTTCTATGATTTAAAAGGTTTTTCATCACTTTTATCGCTGAAACTCAGCTTAATAAATAATCCACATAATTAAATCATCCCTGCACTACAGGCCAATGATATTCTTTAGTATCACAACCATAAATTATCCATGCACTACGGGCTAAAGATAATCATGTTTTCATCAACGGTCCTGATCATCCCATAAAATAATTCATCTTTGCACCCTTGGCCGAAGAGAATCCATAGTCATAATCATACCAAAAACTATACATCAATGCACTACGGGCCAATGATGACTTTTTCCACATCATTTGTAACATTACGGTCATGATTATACCGAATAATCCCTGGTCATAATCATACCAAGTCCATCTATGCACTACATGCCACAAATGACTTTGAACATAATATAAACATGAGGATGATGACAATGACATAATAATTCAATAATACAAGTTCAAGAATTAATTTATCCAGGAACTAATAACGTCCAAATTGTCAGCATGATACTTCTTTGTAGAGTAAAATTCAAGAATGCTCAAAAGAATATTTCAGTGAAAAGATACTGGATGAAGCGCAAATATCAAGGATATTCTAATAATTTCATGGAGTATAGAAGTCAAAACTTTAACCAACTGAGTATAATAACGAATGGAATAACAAAAGAAATCACCAGGCATGCGATAGACAACACAAACAGGTTATTCCAACAGAATAATAAACAACGGAACCAGATCATGCGTAAACGCACAGATAGGATATTCCAACAGAATAATAAATAACGGAACCAGGTCATGCGTAAACGCACAAACAGGATATTCCAACAGAATAATAAATAACGGAACCAGATCATGCGAAATTCGCACCGACAGGATGTTCCAACAGAATAATAAAGAATGGAATAACAGAAGAATTTTACCATGCATGCGGTACTTCGTATAGACAGGTTATTCCAACATAATGATAAAGAATGGAATAACAGAAGAATTTCACCAAGTATAGGGTAGCCCGCGTATACAGGTTATTCTAACAGAATAATAAAGAATGCAATAACATAAGTTATCTTCATGAATACAAAAGAAATAATACCCCTTACGGTATAACAAATAATAACCCTTACCTTAGAAGAAACTGGATATAGGAGTAGTGAAGTAGCAGAATACTTTTCTTCTTTCTCTCTATAGTTTCTGTCTCTAGAGTTTTAGTGAATTCATAAGAAATAATGAAGGAATGAGCTTCTATTTATAGGAGAATGGACTGAATAGTAACTAATTCCTAAACGGTCCAGATTGATTTACTTTTAAACGAACGGTCCAGATTGATTTAATAAAATATTCTAATAAAATAAAATCTTTTTAAATAAAATATAATATATTCTTTTTATAATCTAATAAAATGAATAACTTTATAAAAGTATTCTGTTTTATATAAATTTTTTTACTATGCAAACACTATGCAGGCACTATGCATAATAAAATATAATATATTCTAATTATTTTCTAATAAAACAAATAACTTTATAAAAGTCTTCTATTTTATATAAAAAGATTTTACTATACAAAACACTATGCATAATAAAATATTATATATTCTAATTATTGCCTAATAAAATAAATAACTTTATAAAAGTATTCTATTTTATATAAAAAGATTTTCTATTTTATTACATTAATAATACTAATAAAACAAAACTTCATTATCATTATTATAATTCACACTATTAATCGACCAGGTCATTCCCAGGAAAGAGTGGGCTTTCCAATAAGGATTTCTCCCTATTGGCGCACAATTAGGTGACCAAACCTCTCCTTGGTAGAACTTCTAGACATCGTTAATATTGCAAACAATAATATTAATAACTCTATCATCTCAATTATTGACTTAATAATATATATAATATCGACAATAATTGAATCAATTATCGTGAGATACTATGCAACAATTACTGAAGCAATAATTGAACAAAACTGAGTGACTTCTCACGTAAGCATCAATAATCAATACCGTGTGCTACTATGCAATCACGCGTATTACTGTACTTTTACTACCGAGTAGTTAACAGTATTAACGGTAAAACTTTCGCCGTTATTTTCATAAAAATATTTTTGTCATTTTCTCAATCCGACAATAATTTCGTTGTGGGATCCACCAATGATTGTGCCGTCGTACGAATATTCCCTGTTAAAACGAATATTCCCAACCAATCGAATATTATATAACAACTTGCATACTTTGCAAAATTTATAAATACTACCCACAACTATACATTATCTCAAATTCACACCATAATATTCAAAAAAATATTTTGAGAAATTTAAATCTTTATTCATAAAATTTGGAATTTTACAATCTCCCTTCCTTATGAAATTTCGCCCTCGAAATTTACGTACGTACCTGGTATGCCGAACAGATGAGGATACCTCGTTAGATTCTAACTCTTGAGGTATAACCTTTGAGTGTTGAATATGATCCTTCTTATCTAAGATTTTAACAGGTACATCTTTATATGTTAATTTATCCGTTATCTCGTCCGGTTCTAAATTAATAATGTGGTTTGGGTCGTCCACATATTTATGTAACATCGATACGTTAAAAACGTTATGAACACGCGACATACTTGGCGGTAAAACGAGTCTATAAGCCATAGTTCCTACTTAATCGAGGATTTCAAATGGACCAATTAAATAGAGGGTTGACATTTCCTCTCTTCATCAATTCTTGCTTCTAGAATAATGCCCTCTTGAACCTTCTTTTTTCACATTCATCAGCTTCGGGTGTGTAGTTTGAGCGGCTTTAACTTTATCGATTAAAGTCGATTCTACTCGTATATTCGTTATCTTCACGTAGGTTCATATATTCATACTTATAAACGCATACGATCTTCTACTCAACGCGTCATCTACCACATTCGCTTTTCCCACGATGGTATTAAATGATACAATCATAATCTTCAACAGCTCGAGTCAACGTCTTTGGCGCATGTTATGTTCGTTTTAGTTTAAGAAATATTTAAGGGTTTAGAAATGGGCTTTTGTATTGGGGTCAGTATAAAATTCGATTTCACGCTCTGGGGTAGGCCAAGAAGTCTTCAGAAATACGTCAAGAAATTTATTAACGATAGAAATATCATTCAAAACTGTGACCCTCATCCAAGACTTGGATAGCACGTCACATTGATACCTATCAACTTGCCACCGTTATTCACGACGTCCCCTACGGATAGTTTGGCTTCGGTGCATTCCACACAAGGAAGTCAACAACGAAAGGATCGGTGCTCTTTACTTATGGCTTGATGTGACAATGATTGACTTTAGTGGGTTGGTTGCTTGAATTCACATAATAGGTTGGTTAGGAATATGAAAGCTAACAACCTTACTAAAAGCATGATGCGTAGTTAACCAATCAATTTCTAAAATCACATCAAAGGCAAGTATTTTCAAATAGATAAGATCGACAGGTAACGTGAAAGTGTTGATTTGAATCAAACAAGATTTATAAATAGTGGAGGTAACGAAGGTTTCTCCCAACTGAGATTCAATAGATAAATCAAAGTCTAACTTCTCCAGAGTTAAATTCAAACATTGAACACAACTAGGTGAAATGAAAGAGTGAGTAGAAACAGTATCTAACATGGTATAGACTTCGCAAGAATTTATGATTAACTTACCCGTGATAATTTTATTCAGGTTCCTCGTCACGAAAAAAAAATGCTCTCTCTTAAACTACCAGCTTTGGCTTGTCTGGGACATCCTTTGGCATCACCATTCCAACTGGACTTGACTTTACCATACGACAAAATCGAGATAGGTGACCTTCTCTTTCGTAATTAAAACACGCTTTGGATTTCTGCGTATAGTTTGGACGGATGTGTCCCTCCTGTCCGCATTTGAAATATATGACCGGTGGTCGTTCTTCTTCCTTTGAAATGGGTGCTGGTACTGCTGTCTTTCCATCATTATTAAACATTCTCTTTTAGAAATTTTCACTTCTATTATCTTGGCCATGATTACCACCAAAGTGGTTACCATTCATGGCATGATAATTTCCGCCACGATAGTTATCATTGTTCCGATGACTGTTGCCACCGGTACGATTATTATCGTGTTGTTGGTCATTACCTTTTGGTTGTGCTGACTCATTATCGCGCTCCAATAACTGAGCCCTATTCACAACATCTGAATATAAACAAATTTTATGAGAAATGAGGTATTGACGTATATTGGGTTTCAAAACTCTTAGAAATATTTGCGTCATTCTCTCCTCATTATCGACCAAATGGGATGCAAACCGAGACAACTCGGCAAACTTAGCCTCGTACTGTAACATGGTCATATTGTTTTGCTCCATCTTGATGAACTCCATCTCCTTCATGTGACGAATACTTTTGGGAAAGTACTTGTCGTTGAACAGCTCTTGGAACTTCTCCCAAGACATCTTGAGTGCATTAGTATGGGTACGTTTTACAGATTCCCACCAATGATCTGCTTCTTCAGGCAACATAAAGGTGGCGAATGGAACTTTTTGCTCCTTTGAGCATTCCAAGATATCAAATATCTTGGTGATCTGCTTAATCCACATCTTTGACTTAAGTGGGTCTGGCTTTCCCAAAAACTCTGGTGGTCCCACCTCCTTGAACTGCTTAGCGGTGACCAACCGTGGGTTGCCATTGTTTCCACCTGCATTATGAACAGGAGTCTCTCTCGTTTGGTGTTGCATGAATTCTAAAAAGCTCCTAAACGTACCGCCGTTCGTCATTTGATTAGTGTTGTTGTTTACAGGAGGATTATCGCCTTCCTGTTGCACATTATTCTGGCTATTGATCAGCGGTGACTCAACGGTCTCATGTGCTCCATTACTTACCTCAACATTTTTAGATTCCATTTTCAAATACTGCCACAAAACAAGGGTTAATTAACAAATCACATATTATCCCTATACTCTGACCGACCAATTAAATACCAAATAAACTTAGGTAGGTCATACTAGCGAAGGCATTTCCCGTCTCTCCCCTCTTAGTTCTTGTCTCACATCTAAGCCAGAGATCATATCCCTAAGCATTGATACCAACTGTGACGCCCCCAAAATTGGTATACATCACCCATCTTGAGTCAACAGATACATGGTATATAAATCAAATACAAACTTAATTATACAACAGTCGTACAAAATACGACGACATATATACTGTGAGTTTCAATACAAATATTGTAACGTACATAATACGACAATATTCATACTCAAATTAATACATGCCATATAAAGTACAACATCAAATATTTCAAGTTTCCAATTGACATAAGAAGATTTCTGTTCTCTTCATTTTACTGCGGTGCACTTTTGACGCTTTCAGGGTCGGGTTCTCATCACCCTATTGTTGTTCACCAAAATCAATTATTAAGTGATGTATAAAATACGACACACACATCTTAGGTCCTTAATACAATTATATATTGCATGTCATGCCATAGTGAGGACTACTAATGCTATCATCTGGACTGTCAATTCGTTCCCCGACTCATCCCAACTATATTCTCATTTCCTGAAGAGAATAATGAAAGCAAAAAGGGTGAGCTCAACTAGTCCAGTAAGAAATATTATGACTAAGATAATGCAGAATAAATTATCATTAGCCTTCAACAGTGTTAAACTGATACAATATAACAAACATCAAGTTTAACGGTAGCGGAACAAGCAATCCATTAGAAGAGTTAAGTAGAGAATAATATCTACTATCTTCTATGATTTAAAAAAAATTTCATCACTTTTATTGCTGAAACTCAGCTTAATAAATAATCCACATTATCAAATCATCCCTGCATTATAGGCCAATGATATCCTTTAGTATCACAACCATAATTATCCATGCACTACTGGGCTAAAGATAATCATGTTTTCATCAACGGTCCTGATCATGCCATAAAATAATTCATCTTTGCACCCTTGGCCGAAGAGAATCCATAGCCATAATCATACCAAAAACTATACATCAATGCACTACGGGCCAATGATGACTTTTTCCACATCATTTGTAACATTACGATCATGATTATACCGAATAATCCCTGGTCATAATCATACCAAGTCCATCTATGCACTACATGCCACAAATGACTTTGAACATAATATAAACATGAGGATGATGACAATGACATAATAATTCAATAATACAAGTTCAAGAATTAATTTATCCAGGAACTAATAACGTCCAAATTGTCAGCATGATACTTCTTTGTAGAGTAAAAATTCAAGAATGCTCAAAAGAATATTTCAGTGAAAAGATACTGGATGAAGCGCAAATATCAAGGATATTCTACTAATTTCATGGAGTATAGAAGTTAAAACTTTAACCAACTGAGTATAATAACGAATGGAATAACAAAAGAAATCACCAGACATGCGATAGACCACACAGACAGGTTATTCCAACAGAATAATAAACAACGGAACCAGGTCATGCGTAAAAGCACAGACATGATATTCCAATAGAATAATAAATAACGGAAACAGGTCAGGCGAAATTTGCACCGACATGATGTTCCAACAAAATAATAAATAACAGAACCAGGTCATGCATAAACGCACAAACATGATATTCCAACAGAATAATAAATAACGGAACCAGGTCAGGCAAAATTCGCACCGACAGGATGTTCCAACAAAATAATAAAAAATGGAATAACAGAAGAATTTCACCATGTATGCGGTACTTCGCATAGACAGGTTATTCCAATATAATGATAAAAAATGGAATAACAGAAGAATTTCACCAAGTATAGGGTAGCCCACGTATACAGGTTATTCCAACAGAATAATAAAGAATGGAATAACAGAAGAATCTCACCAAGTATAGGGTAGTCCGCGTATACAGGTTATTCAACAGAATAATAAAGAATGGAATAACAGAGTTTTCTTCATGAATACAAAAGAAATAATACCCCTTACGGTACAAAAAATAATATCCCTTACCTTAGAAGAAACTGGATATAGGAGTAGTAAAGTAGCAGAATACTTTTCTTCTTTCTCTCTATAGTTTCTCTCTCTAGAGTTTCAGTGAATTCGTAAGAAATAATGAAGGAATGAGCTTCTATTTATAGGAGAATGGACTGAATAGTAACTAATTCCTAAACGGTCCAGATTGATTTACTTTTAAACGGACGGTCCAGATTGATTTAATAAAATATTTTAATAAAACAAAATCTTTTTAAATAAAATATAGTATATTCTATTTATAATCTAATAAAACGAATAACTTTATAAAAGTATACTATTTTATATAAATTTTTTTTACTATGCAAACACTATGCAGACACTATGCAAATACTATGCATAATAAAATATAATATATTCTAATTATTGCCTAATAAAACAAATAACTTTATAAAAGTATTCTATTTTATATAAAATTTTTTTACTATGCATAATAAAATATAATATATTCTATTTATTGCCTAATAAAACAAATAATTTTATAAAAGTATTCTGTTTTATATAAAAAGCTTTTCTGTTTTATTACATTAATAATACTAATAAAACAAAACTTCATCATCATTATTATAATTCACACTATTAATCGACCAGGTCGTTCCCAGGAAAGAGTGGGCTTTCCAATAAGGATTTCTCTCTATTGGCGCGCAATTAGGTGACCAAACCTCGCCTTGGCAGAACTGTTAGATATCGTTAATATTGCAAACAATAATATTAATAACTATGTCATCTCAATTATTGACTTAATAATATATAAAATATCAATAATAATTGAATCAATTAACGTGAGATACTATGCAACAATTATTAAAGCAATAATTGAACAAAACTGAGTGACTTCTCACGTAAGCATCAATAATCAGTACCGTGTGCTACTATGCAACCACACGTATTACTGTACTTTTACTACCGAGTAGTTCAACAGTATTAGCGGTAAAACTTCCGCCGTTATTTTCATAAAAATATCTTTGTCATTTTCTCAATCCGACAATAATTATGTTGTGGGGTCCACCAATGATTGTGCCGTCATACGAATATTCCCTGTTAAAATGAATATTCCTCGACCAATTGAATATTATATAACAACTTGCATACTTTGCAAAATTTATAAATACTACCCACAACTATAACATTATCTCAAATTCACAACATAATATTCAAAAAAATATTTTGAGAAATTTAAATCTTTATTCATAAAATTTGGGATTTTACATAATTACTATCTTTTATTACAATCAAAGTGAAAACCATTCCCAGGTTCATAAACCGATTACATTATTTGTTGTTCGTAATGTATAATACAAACATACTAATCTATTACACGAGGGTTAATTATCCATGTTTGCTTTGACCTTATCTTTCTTAGCATTCTCAGTACGTTCATCCTTAACTGCAATCATATAATTCATGCAAGAAGTGAGCATAACAAGCTCAACAAGTTTTAACAAAGGATAACATCAATACTACATTCGTGAATTATATGACAAATCATACATAACTGAATAAATAGTTATGAAGTATTATGAAACAGTAATACTTTAACAATTCATAACATCAATTTCCAAAGTATAGAATATATTAGGAATTCTGAACCGGTCGATAGACCATGAACAATAGCTTTCTGTTTTCATACTTGAAAAGGACATCACAACACTAAGGCTGTACACCCGCATTACTTACGAGCACTTCTAGGTGATCAGCCAATAGAAGTCTATGTTGATCAACACTCATTCGTTAAATGTATTTACGTTTAAGTTTTGGCAAACTCGCATGCCCATCGAATAATCGATGAAGAATACTTTTATTTGTTCATAGACAAACCTTACCTTCAAATCCTTACCAATTACTTGGCATTGGATAGCGTTAACATTTCTATATAGAAAGATATGTATACAAATCAATCTATATCTTACGAGTAGTCTAGCCGAGTTAAAACTGGCATTGACCCTTTCTTTAAAACTAGTCATGCAATTCAGTACAATGAATCACATAAAACTTGACTAACTTGAAAGTTAGACAAGCTTTAAGAAAACTTGCCTTTCAGTGTCTTCAAATAACTTAATCGACTGATCACAGCCTTTACAGAATCTACATGATATATTCATATAGCACACTGTAATTAGCTACCAAACAATTACTCACATTGTTTCTACCAACTTCTTTCTCTTCTATGTCTTTGTTAACTTTATTTCATTAATAATGTCAATTCGACTTATTACCCTTCATACTGGCTTATTAACAAACTTACGTTATTAACTGGACTCTACCATCATTGGTGAAGTACCAATGTCGTTCACCGATTATGGTTCATTGATAACATTTTGTGTTCTTCGTTCATAAGTTAATAACATGCGTTCAATTCCTAAGTTTCATTATCATATACCTTAGTATATGTACATAGGAATAGCTTTAGTACACTCATTAAGTGTGTAAACTTAACTCATATAGGTCTCTGAACAATTGCAGTTCAAACCTAAGTTGTCTAACAAAGACTCTTCCTCGGCGCCGCGGCGTGGCCATTCTATATAATATTGGCACTGCGGTGCCAGTTTGCAGTACCCAAGTCCCAGTCTCGGCGCTGCGGCGCGAGAATCCTTCATACTAGTGGCGCTGTAGCGCCACTCAGTAGTAGGCACTGACACTGTACCGATGCTACGGTGCGACACTTTAAAGCTTTGTCTAGCGCCGCGGCGCCAGACCTCAGCACCAGAAAAATTCAACAGATAAAAATTTTGGTTAGTTTCTCGGATTCATAACTTCTTCCTTATAAGTCTGATTTGGTCCGTTCAAAAGCCTACACGTCTACGCGTTAATATAAGAATTCTACACTTTCAAATCCATTAACTCAAAATTCACTATTAAGTTCATTTTTAAGCGTTCGTTAAACGTTAATGAGCGTTCAATACTCGTTTTCTTCATTTTAAGTCGAAATCCGATGATTCTTGAGTCCACGACTCTTAAATATCCTATCTCATGTGTTGACATTGAAAAATAATGTTTTCAAGTCTCACGGCAACTTTCGACTAACAATCCAAAATTTCTACGTTTTCGACGTTGAACATCTATTTTCGTGAAATTCGCCATAACTTTTTTACTAATGTTCTATAAGCCAAATCATATGGAATACTCCATTGATTTCATATCTACATCCAAACCAAGATGTACATATTTAAGTATTGATGGAGTTTAATTGTTCATCAACAATCAACCTCAACAATCAATATTTTCATGATTTAAACTTACATCAACCCTTATGATTTCTATGACTTCATGACTTATAAAGATTGTATATATTACAAGTCATCCTTCTTGGCTTCCACCCCAAGTGGCCGGCCCACCATGCTCATGGACCATCCCCATGGGTTTTACCCATTCAGTGACCCACCGGTTCGATCCATGGTTCAATTTTCTTGGATCGGGCTTAATCCTTCTAACCTTGGGCTTTAGATTTGGCTTAACCACTTAATTCATTGGGCTTACCTATACAATTGCTTGGACTTGGCATAATCCAACTCTAATTGGATCACTTTAAGTCTTAACTTAATTCCATAATACTACTTGTATTCTACACATATAATTCACGTATTCTTTCCGTATAATACTCTTATAATAATCGTATTGTACTTCGTATTAACTCTTCGTATTATACATAGATACTAAAAAGTATCATACTTGTATAACACGCTTTATCATTATCGCAATTCCTTCTACGCGTCTCATTTCCTTCTCGGAAATCATACTACTTAACCCTTAGGTTTTAAGTCTGCAGGCAAAAACTTCGTTTGCCATAAATGAAATATTATTAGATATTTAATCTCATCTTAATATTCTATCATTACGCGTTTCTCAAAATTTCAAAATAATTTCCCGAGCAGAAACGGAAGAATAGTGTTTTTACAGGAATTTCTCGGAAAATATTTATTTTCATCTTGGAAATTCTAAACAATTAATTCTAGCACATAGCCAGATTACTAACCATATTAACACATTTTAGGTTATAGAACGACCTTCACATAGCTTACTCACAAAATAATTCAATTAAATTCATTTAATTCACATAATCAAATAAAAATTTAATTATTAGAAAAATTCGATTTTCTCGGGTGTTACATTCTCTCCCCCTTATAAGGATTCTGTCCCCAGAATCTCGCTTATAATTACATAAACAAATGAGGAAAATTTTCCTTCATTTTACTCTCGAGTTCCCACGTTGCTTCCTCAGCATTGTGGTTTCTCTATAACACCTTTACTGAAGGTATTACCTTATTTCTTAAGACTTGTTCCTTCCTATCAATAATTTGAATTGGAAGATCCTCATATGATAAATCTTTCTCTATCTGGATAGATTCATAGTCTATTACGTGTTTATAGTCCGGTTTATAAGAACGCAACATAAACACGTGAAATACATTATGAATGCGTTCCATTTCTGGAGGTAAGGCTACTTCATAAGCTACCTCTCCTACCCTTTTTAAAATCTCAAAAGGTTCTGCAAACCTTGGACTTAACTTCCCTTTCTTTCCAAAACGTATCTTTCCCATCCAAGGTGATACTCTCAGAAAGACAAAAGATCCTACATCGAATTCTCTCTTTTCTTTGTGAGGATCTGCATACTTCTTCTACCTATCTTAGGTCGCTACTAATTGAGCACGTATTATCTTTACCATGTCCGCCGTTTGCTGTACCATCTCAGGTCCCAACATTCGACGTTAACCCACCTCATACCAACATAATGGAGTTCGAAACTTCCTTCCATACAACGCTTCATAAGGCGGCATGCCAATACTAGCGTGAAAACTATTATTGTACGAGAATTCCACCAACGGTAGATAGTCGTCCCAACTCCCTTTGAAATCTATAACGCAAGATCTTAACATATCTTCAAGCGTTTGAATTATCCGTTCACTCTGCCCATCCGTCTAAGGATGATACGCCGTACTCAATCTTAATTGCGTTCCCATTTGGTCTTGAAAACTCCTCCCAAAGTTTGATGTGAATCATGGATCACGATCTGACACAATCAAAATAGGTACTCTATGTCTGGAAATAATTTCCATGACATACAACTTAACTAATTATTCGAGGTTATACCTAACTCCTATTGGTAGAAAATGAGCCGATTTCATCAATCGATCCACTATCACCCAAATAGTATTGTATCCTTTCCTTGTTGTTGGAAGTCCCACCACACAATCCATTATGATGTGCTCCCATTTCCACTCTGAATTTCTAACGGTTGCAACAACCCTCTCGGTCGTTGGTGTTCAGCCCTAACTTTTTGACAAGTTAAGCACCAACTAACATATTCTGCTATCTACCTTTTCATGTTCGGCCACAAAAAGTTCTGACAAAGGTCTTGATACATCTTCGTACTACTGGGATGTATCGAGTACCTCAAACTATGAGCCTCCATCATTATCTCCTCCTTTAATTCGGAATCATTTGGAACCCAAATTCTTCCTTCAAAACGAAGTAATCCCTCCTTATCGAGGTTATACTTAGTCTTTTCTTCATCTTCTATCCTTTTCTTCATTTGCTCGCATTCCTCGTTGCTCATTAGTACTCCCTTAACCCATTCCACTAGGGTTGGTTGGGTTTCCATGGAAAATAGCATTTCCACCGCTTCCTCCGGTAACTTAACTTCTAACTCCATTCTTGCCATCGCTGTTATCAACTCATTCTGAGTTGTTAACATTGAAAATTTCTCTTTACCTTTTTACTTAGCGCATCGGCTACTACATTTGCTTTACTCGGATGATATAAAATACCACAGTCATAATCTTTTATTAACTCTAACCACCTTCTCTGTCTCATGTTTAACTCCTTCCGTGTGAAGATATATTTCAGACTTTTGTGGTCCGTGTATATCTCACATTTCTCACCATATAGATAATGCCTCCATATCTTCAAGGTAAAAACTACAGCCGCTAATTCCAGATCATGAGTAGGATATGCCTTCTCATAATCCTTTAATTGACGCAACGCATACGCAATTACCTTGCTATGCTGCATGAACACGCAACCTAGTCCTTTATGCAAAACATCGCTATATACTACAAAGTTCCCTGTATCATCTGGTAAAGACAATACAGGTGCCTCACTTAACCTCGTCTTTAGTTCCTAAAAACTGTTTCACATTTTTAGTCCACACATACTTCACCGACTTTCTTGTTTGATTTGTCAATGGAGTAGCTATTTTAGAAAAGTTTGGAATGAACCTTCTATAGTATCCCGCTAACCCCAGAAAACTCCGAAACTCGGTTGACATTTTTGGTTGCTCCCACTAATTAACTGCTTCTACCTTGGATGGATCTACGGAAATGCCATCTTTATCAATAACATGTCTTAGAAACTGCACTCTCTCGAGCCAAAATTCCCACTTTGTGAATTTCGCATACAACTTTTCCTTCTGTAGTGTTTCTAACACTATTCTTAAATGTTCAGCATGATCTTTTGGCATCTTTGAATAGACTAGAATATCATCAATGAACACTATGACGAACTTGTCCAAATACTGTTTGACCACTCTGTTCATCATATCTATAAATGCAACTTGCGCATTAGTCAACCCAACCGACATCACCAGAAACTCGTAATGACCATAACGAGTTCTGAACACCGTCTTAGGTACATCCCCCTTTCTCACCTTTAACTGATGATACCCCGTGCACAAATCTATCTTAGAAAAATACTTTGCCACTTTCAACTGATCAAATAGATCATCGATCTTGGGCAACGAGTATTTATTCTTAATCGTTAACTTGTTCAACTCTCGATAGTCGATACAAAGTCTTAACGACCCATTCTTTTTCTTTACAAACAATACCGGTGCTCCCCAAGGAGACACATTAGATTGAATTTACTTTCTGTCTAATAGTTCCTATAATTGAACCATTAACTCTTTCATCTCTACTGGCGCCATCCGATATGGTGCCCTTGAAACTGGTGTCATACCCGGTAACAGATCAATTACAATCTCAACCTCCCTGTCCGGTGGATTACCCAGTAATTCCTCCAAAAATACATCTGCAAACTCTTGAACTATAGGTATCTGGTCCAAGGATGTTCCCGCTCTTTGGGTATCCACAACATGGCACAGGTAACCAACACACCCTTTCCTCAACATCTTCCTAGCTTGTGTCATAGATAGACAACAAGAGCGTCTCGGTGATTTACTACCGAAGAACACTACCTTGGTTTTCTTAGAAAGCCTAAGGTTCACACTTTTCCTATGGAAATCTATTATCGCCTTATAGTTAATCAATTAATCCATACCAAGGATTACATCAAATTCTTTTAGCCTTATCGGTACCAAATCTACCTATAACTTATTACCTCTAACATCTACGCAACAATCCTTATGAATATGTTCAATAGGGATTATTTCTTCATTTGTTACCTTAACGTCTAAAGGTATTGCTAACTTTTTAGGGATTAAACCTAATCTCTTAGCAAATTCACATGCTATAAAAGAACAAGTAGCACCCGAGTCAAATAACACATAAGCATTTATTTCATTGACTGGAATGATACCTGCTACCACATCCATTGATGTAACCGCATCTTGGATAGTCATATTAAACGTACGAGCTGAGGGTCTACCCATTGATGGTGTTGGTCCAGTAATGGCTAATTTACCACTACCAGAATCCTTATTTCCCTCTAACCCTTTCTTCAGGAAATTTCTTGCCATGTGGTCCAATGATCCACAAACAAAACATCCATGGTTTTTCTTAGGGTTAGGACAGTTGGGTGACATATGTCCCTCATGCCCACAGTTGTAGCAAACTGATTTCCCCTTTAAACACTCCCATATGAGTCTTTCCGCATGTCTTGCATGCCTTCGTCCTACGCTTAGGATCTCCCTATTTTACCCCAGTATTCCCAAGGTTGAAACTCTTCCTCTTAGGCAGGTTGCCACTCCCGCTGGCAACTTCTGCCTTACTTCCTCCCTCTACTTTATTCTTGTTCTTTCTTTCCTTGTGATACTGAGACAATGCCTCACCACCACCTTACGCTATTATCGCCTTTTCCAAAATGGTCTCATAAGAAGCACTCTGAAACACCGATATCCTACTGTAGAGCCAGGGTTTCAAGTCCTACTCAAACCTGCCCGCCTTCCTCTCTTCCGTGTCCACCTGATGTGGAGCAAATCTCACCAATTCATTGAATTTGGCAGCATATTGGGGAACTGTTATATCCCCTTGCTTAAGTTCCAAGAACTTAATCTCCATCCTACCTTGCATACTAGTAGGGAAGTAGTTCTCGAAGAACACCTTCTTGAACTGTTCCCACGTAACTGCTTCTGTCCTAGCCCCACCCTGGTGAGCCTCCCACCAGTAGTTGGCTTCCCCCTTCATCATGTAAGTCACAAAAGAAGTCTTTTGCGCCTCACCTACGTTTGTAATCACAAATGCCTTTTCAATCTTTTCACCCATGTCTGGGCCTCTAAAGGGTCCGTCGTTCTTCAGAACTCCGTAGGACCCACACTCTTAAATTCCTTAAAGGTAGTTATTCTTACTACCCCAGGAGCTACATGATTTCCTCCCCAACTTGGTTAAATGTCGTCGTTAATAAATTAACGAACTCTTGCATAGGGTTATTAGGACCCCCCCTGATTTTCATTATGAGACTCGGCCTCTTGGTTACGTTGTGTCCTTCTTAGCGGTATAATTCTGATTAAATAAATAAAGTTTCATTATTATCTATTTATCTGCTTAGTTTTCATTCTTAAATAACAACTCATACCACAACAAACACATTAAATAAAAACTTCATTATATAAATATGTTTTCATAGTCAAAACTATTTACATCATGTTTCCTTAGCCAAAAAGCTATTACATAACTATCCTGCGATTGACTTCTACAAAAATTTGGATTTACAAAAAGACTACCCTTTAATTATACAAAAGAGGGTTTTACATCACTACTAAACAAAAAGATCTAACAATCTACTAACACTGTCGTATAATATTCTCATATTTCTGATTTGACAAAATAAAAACAATATCTCGACTTATGGTATGTCGAGTCTGCCCAGACTCAATGGAATAACAAGCAATTTTCAGCTTAAAATCATCATGAGCGCATTCGTGGATGTACGACATCCTAGCTATCTTATGGTCTTTCTTGACCAGTTTCTTTCGAAGCTCAACGGCCTCTTCCTTATAGTCCCTCGCCTTATCCGTCATTAGCACTTTTTCATCGTGCTCTGACTCAAAATCCGCCTCTACAGATTCCTTTGCCTCATATAGGGCGGTTATCTCCTCATTATGTGACTGCACCATAGTGCTCAGATGCACATTCCTATCCAACACTGCCAGATACAATGATCTCATTGCATCCAGAGGTGTTGGTTCCTAAGTAGGTACCACTATGTTAATCAATGTTACCTCCATCTCCTCCTCCACGTCCATCATCATATTAAGATATGACGCTATCCCCATTGTCTCCTCGGAGTATTGCTCCTCAGAGATGTACTCTTCAATATCTGAGTCTTCTAGAACCACTAATGTTACCTCCGCCACTGGCATCGATACTATCTCCACTTGGTTCACTGACTCCTCACTTATCTCGTGAATGTATCTAAACATCAAGCTATCGTTTGACATCTATAAAACACATAACATGTTGATTAGTACATAATACACAATAGTATAAGCACAAATCACATTTAATTTATTTAAGATTAATTTCCATCTTTTAAATCTTTCGGTACTAAGTTTTCTCAAAACCTTATTAATTCATTAGACTTGAATTTCATTTTTCGGACTTTACCTTCCTTACGAGGTTATTAGCCTAAGGTTCTTCCCCCTTAAGTTTTATAACCTAACTGCTTTGATACCAACCTGAGACGCCCCCAAATTCGGGTATCTTACAACCCGACATATGGTGTTACATGGTACTCATAACTATACAATCATTCCATTGAAATACAACATAATGAATGTAATTACTATCTTTTATTACAATCAAAGTGAAAACCAGTCCCAGGTTCATAAACTGATTACATTATTTGTTGTTCTTAATGTATAATACAAACATACTAATCCCTTACACGATGGTTAATTATCCATCTTAGCTTTGTCCTTATCTCTCTTAGCATTCTCAGTACGTTCATCCTTAATTGCAATCATATAATTCACGCAAGAAGTGAGCATAACAAGCTCAGCAAGTTTTAACAAAGGATAACATCAATACCAAATTCGTGAATTATATGACAAATCATGCATAACTGAATAAATAGTTATGAAGTATTATGAAATAGTAATACTTTAACAATTCATAACATCAATTTCCAAAGTATAGAATAGACTAGGAATTCTAAACTGGTCGATAGACCATGAACAGTAGCTTTTGATTTTCATACTTGAAAAGGACATCACAGCACTAAGGCTGTACATCCACATTACTTACGAGCACTTCTAGGTGATCAGTCTATAGTACTCTATGTGGATCAACACTCATTCGTTAAACGTATATACGTTTAAGTTTTGGCAAACTCGTGTGCCCATCGAATAATCGATGAAAAATACTTTTGTTTGTTCATAGAAAAACCTTACCTTCAAATTCGTACCAATTACATGGCATATGATAGCGTTAACATTTCTATATAGAAAGATATGTATACAAATCAATCTATATCTTACGAGTAGTCTAGCCAAGTTAAAACTGGCATTGACCCTTTCTTTAAAACCAGTCATGCAATTCAGTACAATGAATCACATAAAACTTGACTAACTTGAAAGTTAGACAAGCGTTCAGAAAACTTGCCTTTCAGCATCTTCAAATAACTTAATATACTGATCACAACCTTTATAGAATCTACATGATATATTCAAATAGCACACTATAATTAGCTAACAAACAATTACTCATATTGTTTTTATCAACTTCTTTCTCTTCTATGTCTTTGTTAACTTTATTTCATTAATAAAGTCAATTCGACTTATTACCCTTCATACCGGCTTATGAACAAACTTATGTTATTAACCGGACTCTATCATCATTGGTGAAGTACCAATGTCGTTCACCGATTATGGTTCATTGATAACATTTTGTGTTCTTCGTTCATAAGTTAATAACATGCGCTTAATTCCTAAGTTTCATTATCATATACCTTAGTATATGTACATAGGAATAGCTTTAGTACACTCATTAAGTGTGTAAACTTAACTCATATAGGTCTCTGAACAATTGCAGTTCAAACCTAAGTTGTCTAACAAAGACTCTGCCTCGGCGCCGTGGCGTGGCCTTTCTATACAATACTGGCGTTGCGGCGCCAGTTTGCAGTACCCAAGTCCCGGTCTCGGTGCTGCGGCGTGAGACTACTTCATACTAGTGGCGATGCGGCATCACTTTACAGTAGGCACTGACACTATACCGGCACTATGGCGCGACACTTTAAAGCATTGTCTGGCGCTACGACGCCAGACCTTAGGACCAAAAAAATTCAACAGATAAAATTTTTGGTGAGTTTTTCGGATTCATAACTTCTTCGTTATAAGTCTAATTAAGTCCGTTCAAAAGCCTACACGACATAAATGATATATTCTACGCGTTCATATAAGAATTCTACCCTTTCAAATCCATTAACTCAAAAATCACTATTAAGTTCATTTTTAAGCGTTCGTTAAACGTTAATGAGCGTTTAATACTCGTTTTCTTCGTTTTAAGTAGGAATACGACGATTCTTGAGTCCATGACTTTTAAATACTCTATCTCACATGTTGACATTGAAAACAACATTTTCAAGTCTCATGGCAACTTTAAACTAACAACCGAAATTTTTACATTTTCGACGTTTAACGTCTATTTCTGTGAAATTTGCCATAACTTCGTTACTAATGTTCTATAAGCCAAATCATATGGAATACTCCATTGATTTAATATCTACATCCTAACCAAGCAATATGCACATATTTAAGTATTGATGGAGTTTAATTGTTCATCAACAATAAACCTCAAAAATCAATAATTTTCATGATTTAAACTTACATCAACCCTTATGATTTCTATGACTTCATGACTTATAAAGATTGTACATATTACAAGTCATCCTTATTCCTCCATAAGAGACATACACCACCAATTTATGATTCTTCATACTTAAAGAAATCAAAAGAGATGGAACTACTATTAAGGAGTATTACCTTAAAGAACTCTTGGTGTTCTTGAAAAACTCTAAAGAAAAACTTCAAAGTACATTGTTTGATTGAGTCTAGCTCTTTCTCTCTCTCAAAATATATGATAGGCAACTTGAAAAATCTTCAAATGACCAACTTGCTTTCTATTTATAAGAAAATGCAATGGAGGGCAAAAAGGTTATTATTCCCCCACCTCCTTAATATTCCTCACTTTATCACCAAGTAAAATACTTGGTGATCAAGTAGATTTCTTGGATTTCACCCCAAGTGGGCGGCCCACCATGCCCATGGGTCATCCCTATGGGTTTTACCCATTCGGTGACCCAAAGGTTCGATCCATGATTCAGTTTTCTTGGATCGTGCTTAATCCTTCTAACCTTGGGCTTTAGATTGGGCTTAACCACTTAATTCATTGGACTTACCTATACAATTGCTTAGACTTGGCATAATCCAACTCTAATTTGATCACTTTAAGTCTTAACTTAATTCCTATAATACTACTTGTATTCTACACGTATAATTCACGTATTCTTTCCGTATAATACTCGTACAATAATCGTATTGTACTTTGTATTAACTCTTCATATAATATATAGATACTAAATAGTATCATACTTGTATACCACGCTTTATCATTATTGCAATTCCTTCTATGTGTCTCATTTCCTTCTCGAAAATCATACTACTCAACCCTTAGGTTTTAAGTTCGTAGGCGAAAACTTCGTTTGCCATAAATGAAATATTATCAGATATTTCATCTCATCTTAATATTCTATCATTACGTATTTCTCGAAATTTCAAAATAATTTTTCAGGCAGAAACGGATGAATAGTGTTTTTACGGGAATTTCTCGAAAAACATTTATTTTCGTCTTGGAAATTCTAAATAATTAATTCTAGCACATAGCCAGATTACTAACCATATTAGCACATTCTAGGTCATAGAACGACCTTCACATAGCTTACTCACAAAATAAATCAATTAAATTCATTTAATTTACATAATCAAATAAAAATTTAATTATCAGAAAAATTCGATTTTCTCGGGCGTTACAGCTTCTTCTGCATCGTGGTTCTTCCATATCACCTTTACAAAAGGTATTACTTTGCTCCGCAGAACTTATTCTTTTCTATCAACAATTTGAATTGGTGTTTCCTTGTACGTTAAGCCCTTCTCGATATGAATAGGCTCATATTCTATCACGTGCTAATAATCCGGCTTATAAAGATGCAACACGGATACATGAAACACATTATGTATCCGTTCTAGGTCTGGAGGTAATGCTATCATGTAAGCTACCTCACCTACCCGTTTTAATACCTCAAAAGGTCCTATAAACCTCGAACTTAACTTTCCCTTCTTTCCAAAGCGTATCTTTCCTTTCTAGGGAGATACCTTTAGAAATACGTAAGATCCTACTTCAAATTCCCTATTTTCTCGATGCGAATCTATAAACTTCTTCTGTCTATCTTGAGCTGCTAATAGACGCATTTGTATTATCTTAACAATATTCACTGTTTGCTGCACCAATTCTGGTCCTAGCATTCGCCGTTCCCCTACTTCATCCCAATATAGTGGTGTTCTACATTTCCTTCCATACAAAGCTTCGTAAGGCAGTATACCTATGCTTGCATGATAACTATTGTTATACATAAACTCTATTAATGGTAAATGATCATCCCAACTACCCTTGAAATCCATGACGCAAGATCTCAACATATCTTCTAACGTTTGAATTGTTCTCTCGCTCTGTCCATCGGTTTGTGGATGATATACCGTACTCAGCTTCAACTGTGTTCCCAACTACTCCTGTAGACTTCTCCAAAAGGTCGATGTGAATCGTGGGTCACGATCTGACACAATCGATACTGGTGCTCCATGTCTTGAAATTATTTCCTTAACATAGAGTCTAGCTAACTGGTCTAAGTTATACTTGACCCTAATTGGCAAAAAGTGAGCCGACTTCGTCAATCGATCCACTATTACCCAAATCACATCATACCCTTTCGTTGTAGTCGGAAGTCCTACCACAAAATCCATCGTTATATTCTTCCACTTCCACTCCGAAATTTCCAATGACTATAACAAGCCACTTGGTCGTTGATGTTCGGCCTTAACTTTCTGACAAGTCAAGCACCTACTTACATACTCTGCTATCTTTCTCTTCATATTTGGCCACCAAAAACTCTGTCGAAGGTCTTGATACATCTTAGTACTACCAGGATGAATCAAAAACCTCGAACTATGATCCTCTTGTAACACCTACTCCTTTAATTCTGTCTCATCCGGAACCCAAATTCTTCCTTTAAATCTTAATAATCCCTCATTATCAAGACCGTACTTATTATCTTTTTCATTGGTTAGTCGTTCCTTTACCCGGTCGCACTCATCAGTTTTGAGTTGCACCTCCTTAACTCTTTCTACGATGGTAGATTACAACTCCATTGCAAACATCATTTGTCCTGCTTCACTCGGCAACTTCACTTCCAATTCCATCCTAGCCATCTCTATTATTAACTTAGTTTAAGCCGTTAACAAAGACAACTTCTCCCGACCCTTCCTACTTAAGGCGTCGGCAACTACATTGGCTTTTCCAGGGTGATACAGGATTTCACAGTCGTAATACTTTATCAACTCCAGCCATCTCCTCTACTTCATATTCAACTCCTTCTGTGTGAAGATATATTTTAGACTCTTATGGTCCGTGTATATCTCACATTTTTCTCCATAAAGATAATGTCTCCATATCTTTAGAGCAAAAACTACTGTGGCCAGTTCCAGATCATGAGTAGGGTAAACTTTCTCACAATCCTTCAACTGCCTAGATGCATATGCAATGACCTTGTCATGCTGCATGAGCATGAAACCAAGTCCTTTATGCGAATCATCGCTATAAACTATAAAATTTCTTGTGTCATCGGGTAATGACAAAACAGGCGCTTCACTATACCTCTTCTTCAGTTCTTGAAAACTGTCCTTGCACTTATCAGTACATGCATATTTCACCGTCTTCCTTGTCAAGTTAATCAACAGAGTAGCTATCTTCGAAAAAATCCTGGATGAATCTCCGATAGTAACCCGCTAAACCTAGGAAACTCCACACCTCGGTCGACATTTTTGGTTGTTCCCAATTCATCACGGCTTCTACCTTCGCTGGATCTACTGAAATCCCCTCATAGTCAATGACATGACCTAAAAATTGTACCTTTTCTAACCAAAATTCACACTTAGTGAACTTCGCTTACAACTTCTCCTTCCTTAGTGTCTCCAACACTAATCTTAGGTGTTCAACATGATCTTCTGGCGTCTTAGAATAGACTAAAATATCATCGATAAACACCACAACGAACTTGTCCACATATTGTTTGAACACTCTGTTCATCATATCCATAATGCAGCTGGTGCATTAGTCAACCCAAATGACATCACCAGAAACTCGTAATGACCATAACGAGTCCTGAATGCTGTCTTTGGTACATCCTCCTTCCTAACCTTCAACTAGTGATACCCCGTTCTTAAATCTATTTTAGAAAAATACTTAGCCCCTTTTAATTGATCAAAAAGATCATCGATCCTGGGCAATGGGTATTTATTCTTTATCGTCAATTTGTTGAAATCTCTGTAATCAATACAATGTCTCAACGATCCGTCCTTCTTCTTGACAAACAGTATCGGTGCTCCCCACGGCGAAACACTCGGTTGTATGTACTTCCTGTCCAACAGTTCTTGTAACTGCACCATCAACTCCTTCATCTCCACTGGAGCAATACGATATAGTGCCCTGGAAACTGGTACCACTCATGGCACGATTTCTATTACAAACTCCGTCTCCCTATCAGTCGGAAGACCCGTCAATTTACTCAGAAATACATTGGTGAATTCTCTTACTATAGGTATTTGTTCCATGGTTGCTACCACTCTCTGGGTATCAACAACATGACACAGATAACCTACACATCCCTTCCTCAATAATTTCCTAGTTTGTGTCATGGTTAGACAACATGAACGTCCCGACGATCTATTCCCGTAAAATACTACTTGTGGTTGTCTTAACATTTTAATGTTCACACATTTCTTCTGACAATCTATAATTTCCCCATGGTTAACTAACCAATCCATTCCGAGAATTACGTCAAATTCTCCTAACTTTATCGGTATCAAATCTACCGATAATTTACAACCCCATATATCTACGCAACAACTCTTATGAACACCTTCAACAGGAATTATTTCTTCATTTGCTACCTTAATATTTAAATGTATAGACAACTTTTCGGGAAGTAATCCTAATCGCCTAGCAAAATCACATGCTATAAATGAACAAGTAGCACCCGAATCAAACAACACGTAAGCATTTATGTCATTGATCGGAATAATACCTGCGATGATGTCTCCTGATGCAACTGTCATGTTAAAGGTACGGCCCATCGGCCTACCTGGCTGCGCTGGACCACTAATAGCTAACTTACCGCTACTAGTTCCCCGGTTCCCATCCGTCCCCTTTTTCGGGGGCAACTCTTTGCCATGTGGTCAGTTAAACCACACAAAGCATCCGTGGTTCATCTTCGGACTTGGACAGTTAGGCGAGATATGCCTTTCCTGTCCATAATTATTGCACACGACCTTCACCTTGAGACAGACTCCTAATATGAGTCTTCCCACAAGTCTTGCAGGCCTCCATCCTCCTCTTCTGATCTCCTAGCTTCACTCCGGTATTACCAGAGCTAAACGTCTTCCTCTTCTGTCCCTCGCCACTACCGCTGGCTCCTTCGACCTTTAATCCCCCCATCCACTTTCCCCTTGCTCTTCTTGTCCTTGTGGTATTGACTCAGAGCCTCACTAACCACCTTCGGCGATTATCGCCTTCTCTAAAATGGTTCCAAATGAAGTACTTTAGTACACAAAAATACGGTCATAGATCCAGGGTTTCAAGCCCTGCTCAAACCATCGCGCCTTCCTAACCTCGGTATCCACTTAGTATGGAGCAAACCTCTCCAGTTCATTAAACTTGGTGGCGTATTGGGGAACTATCACGTCCCCTTGTTTCAACTCAAGAAACCGCATCTCCATCCTTCCCTGCATGCTTTTGGGAAAGTAGTTCTCAAAGAATATCTCATTGAACCTCTCCCACGTCAGATTCTCTATCCCGGCCCTTTCCTGATTGGCTTCCCACCAAAAGTTGGCCTCTCCTTTCATCATATACAATGCAAAGGCAACCTTCTAGGCCTCGTCGACATTTGCTATTACAAATGCCTTCTCTGTTTCTTTTATGCACGTTTGGGCTTCGATAGGGTTCGTAGTTCCTTTGAAATCCGGTGGACCTACGCTCTTAAAATCCTTAAAGGTAGTAGCTCGTGTTACTCCTGGATTTACGGGGATATTAGCCCATTTTCTATTAAATGCAGCTGTTAATAAATTAACAAACTCTTGCATCGGGTTAACCAGACCTCCCTCCGGTTGATTCATATTAGCTCCTTGATTATGTTGTACTATTCTCGGCGGCATTTTTTTGATACAATAAACAACACATTTCATTATTATTCCTTTATTTATTAGTTATTATTTGATATTAAACAATAACTTCAACTATCCATTGCTCATTATGTTTCATAAAAAGGCTTAAATTCATTCATTCATTGTAGTATAATACTACATCGGTTACATTACACAGCCTAAGCTGACTACATTACTTTCCCGCTATTGCTTTCCAAGGATTGGTATTTACAAAAGACTACCCTTTGCTATACAAAAGAGGGTTTTATGTCACTACTAAGTACAAAATATTTACATACTTAAACTATTCTAGCTACTACTAGATTACATCTGCCTCAAGGCATTATCAAAATTTGCCTTGGCAAGATGGATAATGATATCACGGCTGATAGTATGCCGCATCTGCCTTACCTCTATAGGATAACCAGCTACCTGCTGCTGGAAATCTATATGAGAACTCCTATGAATATAGGACATTCTCCCTATCTTCTGCATTTTGGTCTTTAGCTCTTCCTTGAGCTCAAAAACCTCATGCTTTAACTCGTGTACTTTGTCCTTAGCCAAAATCCTCTCGTCGTGTTCCTGCTCCCACATGGGCTCCACATCCGTCTTGTCTTCTCTAACCGCCTGGAGCTCTGTCCTCAGCTCCTTCACCTCCTGACAGTAATGGATATTTCTATCCAATACAGATATAAACAGTGACATCATTGACTCCCCAGGAGCTATCTGTAAGACCCCAATTTTTTTTAAATAAAATGGAATTTCCTTTATTTATTATTTTAAAATAGTAAGGGTTTATTTGATTAATGTGACGCCCCCAAAATAGGTATACAACACCCATTCCGAGTCGCCAAATACATGGTACAAAAAGCAAACTATAACTTCAATAATACAATTGTCGTGCAAAATACGACAACACATACTGTGAGTTTAAATACAAATATTGTCTTCTAGACAATATCCACACCCAAATAAGTCCTCATTACAATTATTCATACACTATTTTATAGAAATAGTGAGGATAGATAAAACATCTTTCTAGAACCATCACTCTATACCTCGACTTGATCCTACTATGTTCTCACCTCCTGAGAAGAAAATGGAACAAAAAGGAAAAGGGTGAGCTCAACTAGCCCAGTAAAGAATATTATGACTAAGATAATATACAACAAATTATCATTAGTCTTCAACAGGGAAAAATCTGATAGAATAAAATAGAAAACAAATTTTAGATCAACAACTGCAGCGGAAATAGCAATCCATTAGAAGAGTCACGTAGAGAATGAATTATACTATCTTCTAAGATTTAAAAGTTCATCATCACTATTTTATCCCTGTAACAACAATCAATATACATCTTTAATCAAATATTCATCTTTGCACTACAGGCCAAAGATATTCATTTATTTCACCAGTTGGTCATGCTCATCTCAACGCCTGTTCATCTTTGCACTACGGGCCAAAGATATTCATCAGTTAATATCATCATTTAGGACTGAGGATGTTGAAAAATAATTTAAAGAAAACGAATCCAGTGACACAGAAGAACAAATATTAGGGATTCGTATAACAGTTTATCCAAGATCAATAATACTTCATAATAACCAATTGTGAAACAGAATTCAAAATAAAGATCAAAACATGGATACAATCAAAGATAGTAACCATAATAGACATCTTGGACAAAAAGAAGAAAATTTTATTTTTTGATGAATAGTGTCGTATACGTGAATACGTGAATAGTAACCCCGACACAAAAAGTTATAAATTTAATTAAAAAGTTCATCAATATTTCGGCATAATGATATTGAAGAAAATAATATCATTTAAGAAGAAAATAACATTCATTATCTCAAAATAACGGTACTTCTGATCGGAATATCGAATATAGAGCCGAAGGGAACTTGTACCGAACAGCAACTCTCAAAGTATCAAAATACTCACAAAATATGCTCGATAATCTAGAGAGAAAGAATACTTGTTTCTGGTGTGATTTTGAATTCTAACCTAAGCGTCTATTTATAGGAAAATGCTAGAACGCCATAGGAGACTAAATAATAAATTAATATTATTTCATTTCTTCTTTTCTACGCATGCTTCTTGACCAAGATCAGCCACCAGCCATCTTTGAACAAAATTTAGCAGCCCACATGTGTAAAACAAAAGTGGGTCGCACTCGTAATTTAATAAAAATCATTTTATTTTCTGAAACTTCAATAATTCATAGAAAATAGCCCGTTTATCAGAAAAATACGAATTTTATTTCTATTCCACACGAAATCGAACTCTCTACAACTTTACAGAAAAAGTTTTTCCAAATTCCCAACAGAAAATATCCGAAATCCACAAACTAATAATTTTTAATACCTCCATTCTGATAAAATACTGATAAAACACCTCAGCATTAATTCCTTCATTTATAACCACATAAAATAAATAAATCTATCATTTATATCCACATAAAATAAATATTTCGTTATCATATAAATTAATAATTAATTATTCACAAATAATATTACAGGATTATAATTATGACAACCAGGCAGTTCTCAGGAAAGAGGTGGCTTTCCAATTAGGATTTCTCCTTACTGGCGCACAATTAGGTGACCAAACCTCTCCTTAGACAGAACTTTTTAGACATTGCCAATAATGTTATCTAATAATATTATTCAAATAATATGAATTATTGATTTGATAATGGGAAATACTGTGCAGTGACAATTATTGAAACAACAATAATATAAAATATCAATGCAACAATTATTGATTCAATAAAATAAAATATTGAACAGTAACTACTGTAACAATTATTGAGTAGTGCCTTCTACGTACGAATCAATAATTCAACAATACTATTCAATACCGTGTGTTACTGTGCAACCACGCGTATTACTATAATTTAACTACAAGGTATTCCAACAGTATTAACGGTAATAACTACGCTATTATTTATAAAAACTCATACTTTGTCGTTTTTTTCATCCGACAGTTATTCTGTTATGGAGCCCACAATTGACTACGACGTCGTACGGATATTCCCGACAAAAAGAATATTCCACGACCAAACGAATATTCCCCGACAAAAGGAATATTTTATAACCACTTGCTTATTTTGTAAAATTTGCACATTTCACCCACAACTAAAGCATTATATCAAATTAATCCTTATTAATTTAGAATAATGAATAGAGGATAATTTAATTTTATTTATAATAAGTTGGGGTCTTACAACCTCCTCTCCTTATAAAATTTCGTCCTCGAAATTGACGTACGTACCTTGTGTTTCGAACAAGTGAAGGTACCTCTCTTTCATTTCCGATTTCAACTCCCAGGTCATTTCTTCAATAGCATGTTTCCTCCACAAAACCTTAACTTGTGGTATAACCTTGGTGCGTAGGACATGCTCTTTCCTATCCAAGATCTTAACAGGTACCTCCTCGTACGTTAAATCTTCGGCTATCTTGTCTGGTTCTAACTCAATAATGTGGTTCATGTCTTTCACATATTTATGAAGTATAGATATGTGAAAAATATTATGAACACGAGATATATTTGGAGGTAATGCAAGTCTATAGGCCACATTTCCTATTCGATCAAGAATTTTAAATGGACCAATAAATCGTGGATTGAGCTTTTCTCTCTTCCCAAATCTTGTAACTCCCTTCCATGGAGCAATACGTAATAGTACATGATCTCCAATATTAAATTTCACTTCCTTCCGATGAAGATCAACATAACTCTTTTGTCGATCCTGTGAGGTTTGAATACGTTGTCGAATCATTTGGATCTTTTCTGTAGTCATGCGTACTAATTTTGGTCCCAACAACGTTGCTTCTCCCACCTCGTCCCAGCATACTAGAGAACAACACTTTTGTCCATACAACGCCTCGAATGGAGTCATGCCTATACTTGCTAGATAACTGTTGTTGTAGAAGAATTCCACCAGTGGCAAGTACTTATCCCAACTTCCTTTGAAATCTAGGACACAGAGTCCTAATAGATCTTCAAGGGTTGGAATAGTCCTTTCTGATTGCCCGTCCATTTGAGGATGGTATGCTGAACTGAATCATAAATCCGTGCCCATAGCTTTCTGCAAGCTAACCCAAAATCTTGAAGTGAATCTTGGGTCACGATCCGAAACTATGGATACTGGCATGCCATGCAATCTCACAATCTTATTCACGTACATACTAGCAAGACCTTCAAGGGAATAAGTTTCTCGTATAGGTAAGAAATGAGCAGACTTGGTTAATTTATCAACAATAACCCAAATCACATCTATGCCTTGAGAAACTTTGGGAAGACTTGTAACGAAATCCATGGCAATGTGTTCCCACTTTCATTTCAGAATCTCAAGTGGTTGCAATGGACCCTTTGGCACTTGATGCTCCGCCTTTACACGTTGACAGGTTAAACAACTCGAGATAAACTCTGCGATCTCTCTCTTCATATTGTTCCACCAAAATGTATGTCGAATATCATGATACATTTTTGGTACTCCTAGGATGGATTACAAACGGGGTGCTGTATGCCTCCATCATGATTCTACGCTTCAAGTCAGAATCGTTAGCAACGCAAAGTCTAGAGTTAAATTGAAGTATTCCTTCTTCATCGATTCTTACTTCTAGAATAGCACCTTCTTTCACTTTCTTCTTCATACGCATCAGCCCCAGGTCCGTAGCTTGAGAAGCTTTAACTTTATCGATTAAAGTCGGCTCTACTCGTATATTCGCCATCATCACGTGGGTCCATGGAGTCTTTAATTCTATTTCCATCCTTTGCAAGTCATACAAAATAGGCCTTTGCGTTTACAATATTGCACTCGTACTCGCATATGATCTTCTACTCAATGCGTTAGCTACTACGTTCGCTTTTCCAGAATGATATTGAATAGTGTGATCGTAATCTTTCAAAAGCTCAAGCCAACGTCGTTGCTGCATATTGAGTTCTTTTTGGGTGAAGAAATATTTGAGGCTTTTATGGTCCGTATAAATCTCCACTTTCTCCCCATACAAGTAGTGTCTTCATATCTTCAACGCGAAAACGACTGCTGCCAACTCTACATCATGAGTAGGATAATTCCTCTCATATTCTTTGAGTTTTCGCGAGGCATAGGCTATGACTTTCCCATGTTGCATGAGAACACATCCTAACCCTTTGCCTGAAGCATCGCTGTAGATAACAAATCCATCCGAACCAGATGGTATTGCTAGAACAGGTGCCGAAATGAGTCTCCTTTTAAGCTCTTGGAAACTCTTCTTGCATTCCTTGTTCCATATGAATTTTGTATCTTTCCGAGTCAGTTGAGTTAACGGAGTACCGATTCAAGAAAATCCTTCCACGAATCTCCAATAATAACCAGCTAAGCCTAGAAAGTGGCGTACTTCGGTCACCGACTTCGGTTGCTCCAAACTTTATATTGCTTCAATCTTCGCTGGGTCAACACATACTCCATATTTTGACACCACGTGCCCAAGGAATGCTACTTCCTCAAGCCAGAACTCGCATTTCTTTAGCTTGGCATATAGCTTATTTTCACGAAGCCTTTCAAGTATCAGCTTCAAATGGTGCTCATGATCTTCACAGCTTTTGGAATAGATGAGGATGTCATCAATAAAGACAACAACGAACTGATCCAAATATTCCTTGAATACTCGGTTCATCATATCCATGAAAGCAGCAGGAGCATTAATCAATCCAAAAGACATGACTAAGAATTCATAATGCCTGTACCGAGTTCTGAAGGCAGTCTTTGGAATATCCTCAGTTTTAATCTTCAGCTGATGATATCCAGAACGAAGATCGATCTTTGAAAATAATTGTGCTCCTTGTAACTGGTCAAACATGTCATCAATGCGAGGTAGCGGATACCTATTCTTGATGGTGACATGGTTTAATTCTTGGTAGTCAATACAAAGTCGCATACTCCCATCTTTCTTCTTTATGAAAAAAATGGAGCACCCCAAGGAGATGTACTAGGGCGAATGAAACCGATGTCTAACAATTCCTGTAGTTGGACTTTTAACTCCTGAAGTTCAATAGGGGCCATTCGATATGGGGTTTTAGAAATGAGCTTTGTACCCGATTCAAGGTCAATAAAGAATTTAACATCACGTTCTGGGGGTAGACCGGGAAGTTCTTCAGGAAATACATCAGGAAATTCTCTAACAACAGAAATATTATCCAAATCTGACTTGTCTTTATTCAAATCCATAACATGGGCTAAGAAAGATTGACATCCATTTTTCAATAAATGAATAACTTTGTGGCTTGATATGACAGTGACTGATTTTAGTGGTTTAGTTGTTTGAATTCGTATGACAGGTTGGTTAGGAATATGAAAACTAACAACCTTACGAAAACAATCAATTTTGGCATGATGAGTGGTTAACCAATAAATTTCTAAAATCACATCAAAAGCAAGTATCTTTAAATAGATAAGATCAACATGTAATGTGATAGTGCCAACTTGGATCAAGCACGATTTATAAATTGTAGATGTAACAAAGGTTTCACCCAACAGAGTTTCAACAGATAAATCAAAGTCCAATTTCTCAGGAGTCAAGTTTAAACGTTGAGCACAAGAAGGAGAGATAAAAGAATGGGTAGAACCGGTATCTAGTAAGGTATAAACTTTGCAAGAATTCAAGATTAGCTTATCCGTGATCACCTCGTTCGGGTTCCTAACGTTTTGGCCAGTTACGACAAACGCTCTTCTAGGAACCGTTGATTTTGACTTATCCGGGACAGCCTTTGGAGTCACCATCCCTGCTGAACTTAGTTTTGCTACAGAGCAGTCTCGAGCTATATGGCCCTCCTTTCCACAGTTATAACATACCTTGGATTATTGTGGACAGTTTAGGATGATATGTCCCTCTTAACATCTAACTGGCGGTCGATCTCCTCCCTTAGAATTTGTTGTTGGTGCTGGTGCTGATGTCTTCCTGTCATTGTTGAATTTCCTATTTTTGAAATTTCCACTTGACTCACCTCTCCTATTATTATGGCCACGATTACCACCCGAGTGGTTACCGCCTTTGTCCGTATTTTTCCTTCCTCACTGGTTGCATCGTTCTGATGACTGTTGTCACCGGTATGACCCTGGTTGTGGTCCCTCGTTTGAGTATACTCACTATCTCGCTCTAATAATTGAGCTCTATTGACAACATCTGAATACATAGAAAATTTATGAGAGATAAGGTATTGACGAATCTCGGGTTTTAGACCTCTCAGAAACATCCGCGTCATACGTTCCTCATTCTCTACCAAATGAGGTACAAACCTGGATAACTCTGCAAATTTTGCCTCGTACTGAGACACCGTCATGTTGTTCTGCTCTAGTCTAATAAACTCTACCTCCTTCATATGATGAATACTTTTAGGAAAGTACTTGTCATTGAACAATTTCTGAAATCTTTCCCAAGACATGTTGAGTGCGGCTGGCTGGGTACGCTTCACGGATTCTCACCAGTAATCTGCCTCTCCACGGTACATAAAGGTGGCGAATGGAACCTTCTGTTCCTCTGTGCATCCCAAGACATTGAATATCTTGGTAATTTGCTTGACCCATATTTTTGCCTTAATCGGATCGGGCTTTCCCCAGAAATATGGTGGTCCCAACTCCTTGAACTGCTTGGCTGTGACAGACCGCGCGTTGCCATCACTTCCACCCGTATTTTGTACGCGAGTCTGCCTTGTCTGATTTTGCATGAACTGCAAAAAGCTCCTAAACATTCCATCATTCATCGTTTGCTCGGTAGTGTTGTTTACAGGAGGAATATTGTCTTCCTGTTGCATGTTCTCCTAGTTTGTGACTAAAGGTTGTTCCACAGTCTCATACACTCCATTGTTAATGTTCTTAGCAGCCATTCTTAAATACTGCCATAAAACAAGAGTTAATTAAAAAAATTAACATATCACATAATATCCCTATATTAAGACCAACTAACAAATAAGTTTAGATAGGATACACTAGCGAAGGATTTACTCATCTCTCCCCTCCTAGTTCTATTCCCCGATCTCCGCTAGAGACCATATTCCTAAGCTTTGATACTAACTATGACACCCCCAAAATAGGTATACAACACCCATTCTGAGTCGCCAAATACATGGTACAAAAAGCAAACTACAACTTCAATAATACAATTGTCGTGCAAAATACGACAACACATACTGTAAGTTTAAATACAAATATTATCTTCCAGACAATATCCACACCCAAATAAGTCTTCATTACAATTATTCATACACTATTTTACAGAAATAATGAGGACAGCTAAAACAACTTTCTAGAACCATCACTTCATACCCCAACTCGATCCTGTTATGTTCTCACCACTGAGAAGAAAATGGAACAAAAAGGAAAAGGGTGAGGTCAACTAGCCCAGTAAAGAATATTATGACTAAGATAATATACAACAAACTATCATTAGTCTTCAACAGGGAAAAATATGATAGAATACAATAGACAACAAATTTTAGATCAACAACTGCAGCGGAAACAACAATCCATTAGACGAGTCACGTAGAGAATGAATTCTACTATCTTCTAAGATTTAAAAGTTCATCATCAATATTTTATCCCTATAAAAACAATCAATATACATCTGTAATCAAATATTCATCTTTGCACTAGAGGCCAAAGATATTCATTTGTTTCACCAGTTGGTCATGCTCATCTCAACGCCTGTTCATCTTTGCACAACGGGCCAAAGATATTCATCAGTTAATCATTCATCTTTGCACTATAGGCCAAAGATATTCAGTAATATTATCATTTAGGACTGAGGATGATGAAAAATAATTTAAAAAAAACGAATCCAGTGAGATAGAAGAACAAATATTAGGGATTTGTATAACAGTTTATCCAAGATCAATAATACTTCATAATAACCAATTGTGAAACTGTGACGCCCCCAAATCCGTGTAACATCGATTAAAGGACATGGTGCTCACGATAACATACATCATCATCTATTAAGTAACTCTAATAATAATAATAATAATAATAATAATAATAACTATTACATACTTATTCAAAATAAAGTCTCAAGTCTTTACAACCTTTAATAAACTGAAACTTAAACTTAGTGTTTATCGCTACATCACATCATATGCAGAAATATAATTATTACATAAATAACTCTCATCATTTTATCTCAGACTTTCCTTTGTCCTTGCCCGAGCCCTCAGCATTATCAGCCTTAACTGAAAAGTTTAAGCAAGAATGAGCACAAATTGCCCAGCAAGTATATAAAGTAGTTTGAGAACATACATCAGAAGTAGAAGCATTAGTATGAATATTTCTCAATAGCTGAAATAAATATCAAGAGATAAACTGGAATATCAAGATAAGAGTTCTAGAATTCTCAATAACATACTAAGGGGTGTTAGATACCCTGAACATTACTTTGTTTCATCAAAAACCATCAGACGGTTTAACAATCAAATAGATTATAAACGGTTTCTGCAAGTACTCTAAGTGATCAGCCTATCGTACCCTACATTGTGCACAAGTATAAAGTTTAAACGCATAAGCGTAAATGAGACTATATGCCCGACATCAGTTACCCCGTTATCCGGGTTGTTCATCTTAGTATTCATGCGGGACCTCACCAAAGCAATTTGGATTGGTAAACATTCAATAGCTTCAAAGGATTTGAATTGTTCAAACAATATACTATTTTTGCATCAATAACATCTAGCTGAAACGAAAGCTAGAAAGCATGCTTGAATATAGTTCATCAAGGGTATACAAACTTTAAAGTATAGCAGTCACAATAGGAACTGAATCATCAATAACATTTCGCATTACAATTGAAGTTATAGAACTTTACAATAAAGAAGCTTGCACGAATGATTAATTAATCACAAGCCCAAACTTACCCTCGCTGCAATCAACTGAATAAGAGTTGAATAAATTTATAATGAAAAATAGGGTAAGAAACTTGGCTTGATCGTTGTTTACCAATAACAGATTAACAGCTTACAGCTATCTGCACTTCACGTGCCCTACACAATTGTATAATCATGCACATCAACTATTAGCAACGCATAGTAGTTGTAATATAAACTTTACTCTATAATTTTCAGAGTTTACTCTACGATTTTCACTGACTCTACGATTTTCAGAGACTACGATTTTCAGAGACTCTACGATTTTTACTCTACGATTTTCACTGACTCTATGATTGTAACACCCCAGTCCCACATCGAAAGATAGGGGGAAAATTTGTCTGCATATAAGGAATTAAAGTAACTACCAATAGTACCTTCAAGTCATGACCTTTTGGGTGCATGTGGTGGGCTAGATGACCCAAGAAGATACTATTGGGCCAGTGGTTTGAGGCCTTATTTGGATGGATTTGATTCGATTCGGACTTGGGATTTGACCCAAGATTTATTCCGGACTCGGGATTTGACCCGGGTTATTTCATATGGTATCAAAGCAATCCTGTACATTAATCATGATTCGTTTTTTTTTAATATAATTTGTAATTAATAACTCACTTATAATTGTATTATTATTAATTATTTAGATTGAACGGTGAGAGTTTAAACGAGTTTTTGGAATATACTTTGGGTATTACAGTGCTTAATCCAGGTACGGATTCCGTACTTTTTCAGCGTGACTCATTTGTTTTTAATTTGTTTGTTCCGTTATTCGTTTCGAAATTTAGTATTGCCTCTCATAATTAATTCTTGTCAATTTATTTTGATAATTTGCTTTGGCGTTTAGATTAGAACTCTCATTTGTACTCTTTAGTCTAGTTTATCATGTCTAATAATTTATTTTGATATTATAGTAATGTACATGTTAGTACATTTTTGGAGACTTGTGTTGATGATCTGTTCAGTTTAACATGTACATTCTAGAACCCTTTGTGTTGATATTTTGTCGCATGTGTTGTGACATTATATTTTGTTAGAATATCGTAGGGTATACCTGAGCTATAACCACCTGTGGGGGTACCACAGGCATGTCCTCTTGGCACCGAGGCATGACACCTTCCGTGGCGGTGTGATCAGTCCACGGCGTCTCCGTTTTGTGCTCCGGTGGGAGTTGGCCATTTGGTGTTTTGTTGTGGGAGGCGTATGGGTCGACCCTAGTTTTCTGTTCTGTTCTGTTCTGCGGATTGGTGATGTTTGTGCCAAACACACCTTCCGATTTTGCACGCATCTGGATTACGCAGTCCGATGTGTGATTGTCTGTGTGGCACTATTTTGATTGCATGTGTGGCATTATTTGACTTGCCTGTGTGGCAAGGTATATGACTATATTCTGAGCTCGGTATGAAATAACACCCAGCCATTTGATTCAGCCTATCATTTCATTGTGTTAGTTTTGTTCGTTTCGTTTCAGTTCGTTTCATTTCATTTCATTTAATTGAGTTAATTATTTCGGTTCATTATTTGTATTCTATATCCGTACTGGGCATTTGGCTCATGCTGTGTTTTTCTTCCGGCAGGTAATCAGGGGGATCAAGGGCAAGTGTGATGAGAGCTCCATTCATTCCAATGATTTAGAAATATTCTGTTTAGACTTGATGTGTCAGTTACTTGGAATTGTAATAATTATTTTAGATTGTGGTTTGAGACAGTTTGAGATTTATTATGAGTGACTTGTGGTATTTATCAGTTAATTAAGACTATGTTTTTGGGGCTTTGAGCCTTGCTATTAAACTCATCAGTTTTGTTACGTTTTGAGTGACCTCTCTTTCTATTTCGGAAAGGGGGTGTTACAGAGTTGTGTAACACCCCCTTTTCGAAATAGAAAGAGAGGTTACTCAAAACATAACATAACTACGGAAGATCACAAAGCTCTAAACCACAACAGAATAATCTCATAATAATTCAATGTCATAAGACAAACCATAATAAATGCCACACTGGCTTAAACCAAAATCTAAAATAATTTATTGTGATAAATTATTTTAGATTTTGGTTTAAGCCAGTGTGGCATTTATTATGGTTTGTCTTATGACATTGAATTATTATGAGATTATTCTGTTGTGGTTTAGAGCTTTGTGATCTTCCGTAGTTATGTTATGTTTTGAGTAACCTCTCTTTCTATTTCGGAAAGGGGGTGTTACACAGTATGGTATCAGAGCCGACTCTCGAAAGCTCGGGTCGGGTCATCCTATCGGGTTGCCGGAGGTGGGGACACGAAGGCTGGTGGTATTATCCCACAATGGAGAGATGAAGGTCCGGAGGTGGGGAAACGAATCCAGCCGGTATTATCTCACAATGGCTAGAGAGGCAAAGATATTTGGACCGTGTGTGTGATCGGTTCTGACGGGGACGTCAGAAATTTAAGTGGAGGAGTTTGTAACACCCCAGTCCCACATCGAAAGATAGGGGTAAAATTTGTCTGCATATAAGGAATTAAGTAACTACCAATAGTACCTTCAAGTCATGACCTTTTGGGAGCCTATGGTGGGCTAGATAACCCAAGAAGATACTATTGGGCCAGTGGTTTGAGGCCTTGTTTGGATGGATTTGATTCGATTCGGACTTGGGATTTGACCCAAGATTTGTTCCGGACTTGGGATTTGACCCGGGTTGTTTCATATGGTATTAGAGCCGACTCTCGAAAGCTCGGGTCGGGTCATCCGATCGGGTTGCCGGAGGTGGGGACACGAAGGCTGGTGGTATTATCCCACAATGGAGAGATGAAGGTCCGGAGGTGGGGACACGAAGCCAGCCGGTATTATCCCACAATGGCTAGAGAGGCAAAGATCTTTGGGCCGTACACAAAGATCTTTGGGCCGTGTGTGTCTGACGGGGACGTCAGAAATTTAAGTGGGGGAGTTTGTAACACCCCAGTCCCACATCGAAAGATAGGGGGAAAATTTGTCTGCATATAAGGAATTAAAGTAACTACCAATAGTACCTTCAAGTCATGACCTTTTGGGAGCCTGTGGTGGGCTAGATGACCCAAGAAGATACTATTGGGCCAGTGGTTTGAGGCCTTATTTGGATGGATTTGATTCGATTCGGACTTGGGATTTGACCCAAGATTTATTCCGGACTCGGGATTTGACCCGGGTTGTTTCATATACAATAAATTATTTTAGATTTTGGTTTAAGCCAGTGTGGCATTTATTAAGGTTTGTCTTATGACATTGAATTATTATGAGATTATTCTGTTGTGGTTTAGAGCTTTGTGATCTTCCGTAGTTATGTTATGTTTTGAGTAACCTCTCTTTCTATTTCGGAAAGGGGGTGTTACACAGTATGGTATCAGAGCCGACTCTCGAAAGCTCGGGTCGGGTCATCCGATCGGGTTGCCGGAGGTGGGGACACGAAGGCTGGTGGTATTATCCCACAATGGAGAGATGAAGGTCCGGAGGTGGGGACACGAAGCCAGCCGGTATTATCCCACAATGGCTAGAGAGGCAAAGATCTTTGGACCGTGTGTGTGATCGGTTCTGACGGAGACGTCAGAAATTTAAGTGGAGGAGTTTGTAACACCCCAGTCCCACATCGAAAGATAGGGGTAAAATTTGTCTGCATATAAGGAATTAAGTAACTACCAATAGTACCTTCAAGTCATGACCTTTTGGGAGCCTATGGTGGGCTAGATAACCCAAGAAGATACTATTGGGCCAGTGGTTTGAGGCCTTGTTTGGATGGATTTGATTCGATTCGGACTTGGGATTTGACCCAAGATTTGTTCCAGACTCGGGATTTGACCCGGGTTGTTTCAATGATTTTCAGAGACTCTACGATTTTCAGAGACTCTACGATTTTTACTCTACGATTTTCACTGACTCTACGATTTTCAGAGACTCTACGATTTTCAGAGACTCTACGATTTTTACTCTACGATTTTCACTGACTCTACGATTTTCAGAGACTCTACGATTTTCACTGACTCTACGATTTTCAGAGACTCTACGATTTTCACTCTACGATTTTCACTGACTCTACGATTTTCAGAGACTCTACGATTTTTACTCTACGATTTTCACTGACTTTACGATTTTCAGAGACTCTACGATTTTTACTCTACGATTTTCACTGACTCTACGATTTTATTCCCGCTGATCTAAAGATGATATGACTACGATACTTGGACACCATAAACTTCATACATCAAGGTATTTTACAAAAATATAACATTTATAAAACTAGTATGCTAAGACCACAAACCAACTGCATAGAAAAGCGTGCCAGCACTAGTTTTATACTTAGAAAAAATCTGGAATTTTCTAGAATTCTGCAGATTTTATTACCAACATGCATGCTTATGATTTTCATAACTTGCTCAATTTAACTCCCTTTCTTATGAAATTTGGACAGGTTGTACCTCATGCTACATACTATTTTATAAAATTATAACATACGCTAATCGAGTCATCTACACCATGATTCCGAGGCTCCGAAAACCCCCAAAAATCACAGATTACTAGATAAACCCAATTTGACAAAAATTCGGGATTTTGCTTCTAGCATGCAATTAAATTATTCCTAATGTCCTGATCATCTACTCTCATATGTTTTCACATTTCACAACATCAAACTTCAACAAACTTCCACCTTTTTGATTAATTTAGCACCTTAGAGACATTTTATCAAAGGTAGAGCATGCATTGCTTAATTCTTTGATTTTCTATGAATTTGATGCATGATTAACCCATATCTTTTGTTGTTAATGATCTATAATCATCAAACAACAGTAACATGGAAACACAAAGCCACAACAAATCATTTACCAATTTTATATGCATTTTCTTCTCATTTTTCTTATAAAAATAAAATGGGTTCATGAATTACCTTTTGAAGAATTTCTTCTTGGTTTAATATGATGCTCCTTCTCCTTGCTTGTCAAATCCTCAGTAATCCTCCAAAATTAGTTCTAACTCTCTTAGGCTCTCAATTTCTCTCCATGTTTACTCACTTGGTGGAATTTTCTTAAAAGAAAAGTGTGTTTGTATATATGTATAGCTTTGTTAGAGTCTTTTGATTCTCATAACCCCCAACTCTAATGATTAGTTACTCACCATATTTAATAATACAATAATTTAGATAATTAATAGGAAGAATGTGGCAGTTAGAGAAAATGAATGTGGGAGTTAAAAAAAATAAAAAGAATTTTGATTTTAAGGAATAAAATAAATTACTTCCACCTTAGTTATTATGTAATATACGTATACTCCCTCCGTTGTCCCAAATTAATAGTCTCATGGTCCATCAGTTCAGTTGATTTCTATTATAAAAAATATATATTATTTTAATCAATTAATCAATTAATAAGCTATTTGACTATTTTACCCTTCGGGACCAAACTTTATGAACCATATATCGATTCCTGCTAAAGTTGATATTCCGGACGTCATGGGACTATCCGTTTAGTCCAATTCATATCTAAAATTCGTAGTTGACTTTTTCCTCGAAAAAGTCAACTAATTGACTTTAACCAAAAAGTCAACTGTGACACTTTTTCGTGATTACAGTCTATCCTGACTAATTTTGACATTCTGGACTCGAATACACAGTCCGAGTCTCTAAATTCTGCTCCTAACTCCAGCTCATGATTTAATATCATCCCACGTAATAAAATAGAATAATTCCCTACTTAATTTTATTTAAATAGTTAAATAAAACCAAACCAACCATTTAAATACATCTCATCACATATCTTGAAATAACACATATATGTACCACACACATACATCTAATAAATGAAATCACCCAAAAGTTTCATATAAATTCGTTTATTAACAATTCTTAAATTACAAAAAAAAAATATTAAAATAAAATAAAAATAAAACTCGGATATTACATTCACCCTCCCTTAAAATGATTCAGTCCCCGGAATCATTACACATCAATCAAAAAGATCAGGGTAATTTTTCATCATTTTCTCCTCGAGTTCCCACGTAGCCTCATCGGCGTTGTGGTTCCTCCACAATACCTTAACAGAAGGTATTATCTTATTTCTTAACACTTGTTCTTTTCTATCGATTATCTGCAATGGGACCTCTTCGTAGGTTAAGTCCTTTTCAAACTGAATAGGTTCATACTCTATGACATGCTTGTAATCCTGTTTATAGGGTCGTAGGACAGAAACATGGAACACGTTGTGTATATGTTCTAACTCCAGAGGTAAAGCTATTTCATAAGCTAACTCACCCACTCGCCTCAACACTTCGAAGGGTCCTATGAATCTGGGACTAAGTTTTCCCTTCTTCCCAAATCTCATTTTCCCTTTCCAAGGTGACACTTTCAAAAAACACATAAGTGCCGATGTTGAAGTCTCGTTGTTGCCGGTGTTGATCAGCATATTTCTTCTGTCGATCCTGAGCCGTCACTAGCCTCGCTCGAATAGTTTTGATCACATCCGTAGTCTGCTGTACCAATTCTGGCCCTAGCAGTTGACGTTCTCCTACTTCATCCCAACACAATGGCGTTCTGCATTTCCTTCCATATAAAGCTTCATAAGGTGGCATCCCGATGCTCGCATGGTAGCTATTGTTGTATGCAAATTCCACCAACGGTAGGTGGTCATCCCAACTCCCTTTGAAATCCATCACACATGCTCTTAGCATGTCCTCTAACGTTTGAATAGTTCTCTCGCTCTGCCCATCGGTTTGAGGATGATACGCGGTGCTCAACCTCAGATGCGTTCCCATGCGTTCTTGAAAACTTCTCCAGAAGTTTGCTGTGAACCGCGGATCGCTATCTGACAAAATTGAAACTGGTACACCGTGCCTGGAAACGATCTCTTTGATATAAAGTTTAGCCAACTGATCCAAGGTATATCTGATCTTGATTGGCAAAAAATGCGCTGACTTGGTCAATCGGTCGACGATCACCCACACTACATTGTAACCCTTCTGCGTAGTTGGACGTCCTACCACACAATCCATCGTGATATGCTCCCACTTCCATTCCGGAATTTCTAACGGTTGAAGTAACCCGCTCGGTTTCAGATGTTCTGCCTTGACCCGCTGGCACGTTAAACACTTGCTGACGCACTCTGCGACTTCTCTTTTCATATTGAGCCACTAATAATGTTGACGAAGATCCTGATACATTTTTGTGCTTCCTGGATGGATTGAGTAACTTGAACTATGAGCTTCCTGCAAGATTTCTTCCTTTAACTCAGATAACGTTGGCACCCAAATTCTCTCCTCAAATTTTAACAGACCATCACCACCCATGTTGAATTTAAGCTCCTCTCCGTCGGAAATTCTTTTCTTCATTTTCTCACATTCTTCATTACCGCCTTGTGCTTCCTTGATCTTGTCCAATAGAGTCGGACGAACATCCACTACGAACAATTTCCCATCTGGCTCTCTCGGCCTCTTTATCTCTAGCTCCAATATGGTCATCTCCTTGATTAACTCCTCCTGAGCTGTTAGCATTGCCAATCTACCACTGCCCTTTCTGCTTAACGCGTCCGCTACCACGTTCGCTTTCCCCGGATGATATAAAATATCGCAATCGTAATCCTTTATTAGCTCCAACCATCTCCTCTGCCTCATATTTAACGCCTTTTGCGTGAAAATATACTTCAGACTTTTATGGTCCGTGTATATTTCACACTTCACACCATATAAATAGTGCCTCCAGATCTTGAGGGCAAATACTACCGCTGCCAACTCCAGGTCATGGGTAGGATATCCCTTCTCATAATCTTTCAACTGGCGCGATGCGTACGCAATGACTTTACCGTGTTGCATAAGCACACAGCCAAGCCCCTTGTGTGATGCATCACTGAAAATCACGAAGTCACCTGTATCGTCTGGTAAGGACAACACCGGTGCCTCACTCAATCTCTTCTTGAGTTCTCGAAAACTCTCTTCACACTTCTCAGTCCAGACAAACTTCACCGACTTCTTCGTTAAATTAGTCAATGTTCCTGCTATCTTCGAAAAATCTTGAATGAACCGCCTGTAGTAGCCCGCTAATCCTAAGAAACTTCTTACCTCCGTCGGTGACTTTGGTTGTTCCCAATTTTGAACAGCTTCCACCTTTGTTGGATCCACAGAGATTCCGTTCTTGTCGATCACGTGACCCAGAAATTGAACTTTTTCTAACCAGAACTCGCACTTCGAAAATTTTGCGTATAATTTATCCCTTCTCAACGCCTCCAATACCAACCTTAAATGTTCAGCATGATCTTCCTGAGTCCTGGAATAGATTAGGATATCATCTATGAACACAACTACGAATTTATCTAAGTACTGTTTGAATACCCGATTCATCATGTCCATAAATGCTGCTGGTGCGTTTGTTAACCCGAACGACATTACTAGAAACTCGTAGTGACTGTAACGAGTCCTGAACGCTGTCTTAAGTACATCCTCTTTTCTCACCTTCAACTGGTGATACCCCGTCCTCAAATCGATTTTGGAAAAATATTTCGCTCCCTTCAACTGATCAAATAGGTCATCTATCCTAGGTAACGGGTACATGTTCTTGATCGTCACCTTGTTCAGCTCTCGATAATCGATGTACAGTCTCATCGACCCGTCCTCTTTTTTTGTTATAAACAACACTGATGCTCCCCAAGGAGACACACTCGGTTGAATATACTTCCTATCCAATAATTCCTGCAACTGTACCATCAGCTCCTTCATCTTTGCCGGTGCCATTCTGTACGGGGCTTTCGAAATCGGTGTTGTTCTCGGTACTAAATCTATAACAAATTCGACCTCTCTATCCGGCGGAAGACCTGGCAATTCTTCCGGGAATACATCTGGAAATTCATTCATTACTGTTATTTATCCCATTTCTAACCCTACTTTCTGAGTATCGATGATATGGGCCAAATAACCTACACATCCCTTTTTTTTAATAACTTCCTCGCTTGCATCATCGTCAGACAGCTCGAGTGTCTCGGCGACCTACTCCCATAGAACACTACTTTAGACTTCTCGGGAGTCTTAAGGTTTATACACTTTTTCTGGCAATCTATCACCGCTCCATGGTTAAATAATCAATCCATCCCTAAAATTACATCAAATTCTCCTAATTGAATTGGTATTTAGTCCACAGGTAACTTATATCTTCTGATATCTACAACACAATTCCTATGGACATGGTTCACGGGAATGACTTCCTTATTAGCAACTTCTATGTTCATAGGATATTCTAATTCTTCCTCTAGCCATCTATCTGTTCAAAATGAACTAAATATTATTATCTCATAACTTACTCTACAGCATATAGAATTTGTACGAACTGAACCATCACATCCATACTTAAATAAAAACATATTTATTTATAAACATAATACTCAAAGTATTTCATCGTCTTATGGCATTACGCCATTTACATCACGTGGCATCAATCACTTGATAAAAACAGAAACCAAGCTTTTTATTACATGGATAAGCATTTTATTCGCTACTAGGAAAAAGTTCATCATAATATCGACAGACCCCACCTTCTTCTCTCTAACTTCTCCCTTCAACTCTCCGGTTAGCTTCTCAGCCCTAACACGGTCTCTTCTTTCATCTCCCCAGAAAGTGGTAGTAATCTGCTTGTCAAGTTGGAGACTCTAAATCCTCGACTCCAACCCATTAATGGTATGTCCCAAGTGGGTTCTGATAGCATCCCTCTCATCCTTCAGCCTAACCGATTTATGGCCTTCAACCCGCAGCTTGTCAGCCAGATCCCCATTCCTAATTACCAGGTGGTCCACCAATGCTCCCAGCAAAGCTACAGCTTGTTGTTCCCCCTGATACAGCTCCTCTAACTCACGGACCTTGTCGTCCAATTCGACGATCCTGTCCATCAACTCATACAGCATAGTGTCTTCAGGTACCTCCTCGGAGTCCTCCTCGGGCTCTTCTTCCTCTTCCAGATACTCCTCCGGGTCTGACTCAGCTGCTGCCTCAACTATAGGCTTAGGTACAGCTGTCACTAACTGCTCACTTACTACACGAATATCTCTAACGTCCTCTGCTCCTGGCATCCTATAATCAAAACACAAATCAACTTGATTAGAAAAATAGATATTGATTTTGTTTTTAGAAAAATAGATTTGTCACTACACTTAGAACTCTATGTGAGTTCATCTCCCTATCATCTCCACTAACTCTCTCTAAGGTTATAGCCCAAGGTTCCCCACCTAAGGTTTATAACCTAAAGCTCTGATACCAACCTGTGACGCCCCCAAATCCGTGTAACATCGATTACAGGACATGGTGCTCACGATAACATACATCATCATCTATTAAGTAACTCTAATAATAATAATAATATTATTAACTATTACATACTTATTCAAAATAAAGTCCCAAGTCTTTACAACCTTTAATAAACTGAAACTTAAACTTAGCGTTTATCGCTACATCACATCATATGCGGAAATATAATTATTACATAAATAACTCTCATCATTTTATCTTAGACTTTCCTTTGTCCTTGCCCGACCCCTCAGCGTTATCAGCCTTAACTGAAAAGTTTAAGCAAGAATGAGCACAAATTGCCCAGCAAGTATATAAAGTAGTTTGAGAACATACATCAGAAGTAGAAGCATTAGTATGAATATTTCTCAATAGCTGAAATAAATATCAAGAGATAAACTGGAATATCAAGATAAGAGTTCTGGAATTCTCAATAACATACTAAGGGGTGTTAGATACCCTGAACATTACTTTGTTTCATCAAAAACCATCAGACGGTTTAACAATCAAATAGATTATAAACAGTTTCTGCAAGTACTCTAAGTGATCAGCCTATCGTACCCTACATTGTGCACAAGTATAAAGTTTAAACGCATAAGCGTAAATGGGACTATATGCCCGACATCAGTTACCCCGTTATCCGGGTTGTTCATCTTAGTATTCATGCGGGACCTCACCAAAGCAATTTGGATTGGTAAACATTCAATAGCTTCAAAGGATTTGAATTGTTCAAACAATATACTATTTTTGCATCAATAACATCTAGCTGAAACGAAAGCTAGAAAGCATGCTTGAATATAGTTCATCAAGGGTATACAAACTTTAAAGTATAGCAGTCACAATAGGAACTGAATCATCAATAACATTTCGCATTACAATTGAAGTTATAGAACTTTACAATAAAGAAGCTTGCACGAATGATTAATTAATCACAAGCCCAAACTTACCCTCGCTGCAATCAACTGAATAAGAGTTGAATAAATTTATAATGAAAAATAGGGTAAGAAACTTGGATTGATCGTTGTTTACCAATAACAGATTAACAGCTTACAGCTATCTACACTTCACGTGCCCTACACAATTGTATAATCATGCACATCAACTATTAGCAACGCATAGTAGTTGTAATATAAACTTTACTCTATAATTTTTAGAGTTTACTCTACGATTTTCACTGACTCTACGATTTTCAGAGACTCTACGATTTTCAGAGACTCTATGATTTTTACTCTACGATTTTCACTGACTCTACGATTTTCAGAGACTCTACGATTTTTACTCTACGATTTTCACTGACTCTACGATTTTCAGAGACTCTACGATTTTCCGAGACTCTACGATTTTTACTCTACGATTTTCACTGACTCTGCGATTTTCAGAGACTCTACGATTTTCAGAGACTCTACGATTTTTACTCTACGATTTTCACTAACTCTACGATTTTCAGAGACTCTACGATTTTCAGAGACTCTACGATTTTTACTCTACGATTTTCACTGACTCTACGATTTTCAGAGACTCTACGATTTTCAGAGACTCTACGATTTTTACTCTACGATTTTCACTGACTCTACGATTTTATTCCCGCTGATCTAAAGATGATATGACTACGATACTTGGACACCATAAACTTCATACATCAAGGTATTTTACAAAAATATAACATTCATAAAACTAGCATGCTAAGACCACAAACCAACTGCATAGAAAAGCGTGCCAGCACTAGTTTTATACTTAGAAAAATCTGGAATTTTCTAGAATTCTGCAGATTTTATTACCAACATGCATGCTTATGATTTTCATAACTTGCTCAATTTAACTCCCTTTCTTATGAAATTTGGACAGGTTGTACCTCATGCTACATACTATTTTATAAAATTATAACATACACTAATCGAGTCATCTACACCATGATTCCGAGGCTCCGAAAACCCCCAAAAATCACAGATTACTAGATAATCCCAATTTGACAAAAATTCGGGATTTTGCTTCTAGCATGCAATTAAATTATTCCTAATGTCCTGATCATCTACTCTCACATGTTTTAACATTTCACAACATCAAACTTCAACAAACTTCCACCTTTTTGATTAATTTAGCACCTTAGAGACATTTTATCAAAGGTAGAGCATGCATTGCTTAATTCTTTGATTTTCTATGAATTTGATGCATGATTAACCCATATCTTTTGTTGTTAATGATCTATAATCATCAAACAACAGTAACATGGAAACACAAAGCCACAACAAATCATTTACCAATTTTATATGCATTTTTTTCTCATTTTTCTTATAAAAATAAAATGGGTTCATGAATTACCTTTTGAAGAATTTCTTCTTGGTTTAATATGATGCTCCTTCTCCTTGCTTGTCAAATCCTCAGTAATCCTCCAAAATTAGTTCTAACTCTCTTAGGCTCTCAATTTCTCTCCATGTTTACTCACTTGGTGGAATTTTCTTAAAAGAAAAGTGTGTTTGTATATATGTATAGCTTTGTTAGAGTCTTTTGATTCTCATAACCCCCAACTCCCATAACCCCCAACTCTAATGATTAGTTACTCACCATATTTAATAATACAATAATATAGATAATTAATAGGAAGAATGTGGGAGTTAGAGAAAATGAATGTGGGAGTTAAAAAAAATAAAAAGAATTTTGATTTTAAGGAATAAAATAAATTACTTCCACCTTAGCTATTATGTAATATACGTATACTCCCTCCGTTGTCCCAAATTAATAGTCTCATGGTCCATCAGTTCAGCTGATTTCTATTATAAAAATATATATATATATTATTTTAATCAATTAATCAATTAATAAGCTATTTGACTATTTTACTCTTCGGGACCAAACTTTGCGAACCATATATCGATTCCTACTAAAGTTGATATTCCGGACGTCATGGGACTATCCGTTTAGTCCAATTCATATCTAAAATTCGTAGTTGACTTTTTCCTCGAAAAAGTCAACTAATTGACTTTGACCAAAAAGTTAACTGTGACACTTTTTCGTGATTACAGTCTATCCTGACTAATTTCGACATTCCGGACTCGAATACACAGTCCGAGTCTCTAAATTCTGCTCCTAACTCCAGCTCATGATTTAATATCATCCCACGTAATAAAATAGAATAATTCCCTACTTAATTTTATTTAAATAGTTAAATAAAACCAAACCAACCATTTAAATACATCTCATCACATATCTTGAAATAACACATATATGTACCACACACATACATCTAATAAATGAAATCACCCAAAAGTTTCATATAAATTCGTTTATTAACAATTCTTAAATTACATAAAAAAATATTAAAATAAAATAAAAATAAAACTTGGATATTACAGAAACAGAATTCAAAATAAAGATCAAAACATGGATACAATAAAAAAATAGTAACCATAGTAGACATCTTTGACAAAAAGAAAAAAATTTCATTTTTGGTGAATAATGTCGTATTCGTGAATAGTGCCGTATACGTGAATAGTAACCCCGACAAAAAAAGTTCCAAATTTGATTAAAAAGTTCATCAATATTTTGGCATAATGATATTGCAGAAAATAATATCATTTAAGAAGAAAATAACATCCATTACCTCAAAATAACGGTACTTCTGATCGGAATATCGGATATAGAGCCGAAGGGAACTTGTACCGAACAGCAACTCTCAAAGTATCAAAATACTCACAAAATACGCTCGATAATCTAAAGAGAAAGAAAACTTATTTCTGGTGTGATTTTCAATTCTAACCTAAGTGTCTATTTATATGAAAATACTAGAACGTCATAGGAAACTAAATAATAAATTAATATTATTTCATTTCTTCTTTTCTACGCTTCCTTCTTGACCAAGATTAGCCACCAGCCATCTTTGAACAAAGTTTAGCAGCCCACATGTGTAAAACAAAAGTGGGTCCCACTCGTAATTTAATAAAAATCATTTTATTTTCTGAAACTTCAATAATTCATAGAAAATAGCCCGTTTATCAGAAAAATACAAATTTTATTTCCATTTCACACAAAATCGAATTCTCTACAACTTTTTAAAAGAAAGTTTTTTCAAATTCCCAAAAGAAAATATCCGAAATCCACAAACTGATGATTTTTAATACCTCCATTCCGACAAAATACTGATAAAACACCTCAGCATTAATTCCATTATTTATAACCACATAAAATAAATAAATCCAATTTTTAAATCCACATAAATTAAATATTTCCTTATCATATAAATCAATAATTAATTATTCACAAATAATATTACAGAATTATAATTATGACAACCAGACAGTTTCCAGGAAAGAGGAGACTTTCCAATAAGAATTTCTCCTTACTGGCGCGCAATTAGGTGACCAAACCTCTCCTTAGACAGAACTTTCTAGACATTGCCAATAATGTTATCTAATAATATTATTCAAATAATATGAATTATTGATATGATAATGGAAAATAATGTACAGTGACAATTATTGAAACAATAATAATATAAAATATTAACGCAGTAATTATTGAATCAATAAAATAAAATATTGAACAATAACTACTGTAACAATTATTGAGTAGTACCTTCTTACGTACGAATCAATAATTCAACAATACTGTGCAATACCATGTGCTACTGTGCAACCACGCGTATTACTATAATTTAACCACCAGGTATTCAAACAGTTTTAACGGTAACAACTACGCCGTTATTTATAAAAACTCATACTTTGTCATTTTATTCATCCGAAAGTTATTCTGTTATGGAGCCCACAATTGACTGCGCCGTCGCACGGATATTCCCGACAAAAAGAATATTCCACGACCAAACGAATATTCCCCAACAAAAGGAATATTTTATAACCACTTGCTTATTTTGTAAAATTTGCACATTTCACCAATAACCAAAGCTTTATATCAAATTAATCCTTATTAATTTAGAATAATGAATAGAGGAAAATTTAATTTTATTTATAATAAGTTGGGGTCTTACAATTAATGTGGTTAGTTATGGGTAAAATGCGCAAATATCCTAAATAAGGAAGTGGTTATAAAATATTCATTATTGTCTGGGAATATTTGTTTGGTCGTGGAATATTCTTGCTGTCGAGGAATATTCGTACGACGACACAGCGATTGGATGAAGAAAACGACAAGTATAAGTTGTTTATAAATAACGGCGTAGTTGTTACCGTTAGTACTATTTGAATACCCGGTGGTTAAAATACAGTAATACGCGTTGTTGCACAGTAGCACATGGTATTGCACCAATTATTGATTCTTACGTAAGAAGGCACTACTCAATAATTATTACAGTAATTAATGTTCAATATTTTATTTTATTGATTCAATAATTGCTACGTTGATATTTTATATTATTGTTGTTTCAATAATTGTCACTACACAGTATTTTCCACGATCAGATCAATAATTCATATTATTTGAATAATATTATTAGATAACATTATTGGCAATGTCTAGAAAGTTCTGTCTAAGGAGAGGTTTGGTCGCCTAATTACGCGCCAGTAAGGAGAAATTCTTATTGGAAAGCCCCCTCTTTCTTGGGAACGGCCTGGTTGTCAGTATTGTGATTCTATAATATTATTTGTGAATAATTAATTATTGATTTATATGATAAGAAAAATATTCATTTTATGTGGATATATATGGAGAAAATTTTAATGTGACAATTGTTGAAAATTGATATTTTATCTTTTCTGATAAAACAATTCATTTAAATATATTATTATATTTTAATGGTGATATTTTTACAATAAATGTGTGATATATGAATAAATGAGGAGGAAGAATATTTTTGTTACAATAAATATTAAAAACATGTTTTTCATGTTTGTGGACCCCATTTCTTGACTGAAATTTGATTATAGCCTGTAAAATCACCCGTTTGTGGATTTCGGTCAACTTCTGCTTGGATTTTGGAAAAACTTTCTTCTACAAAGTTATAAAGAATTCGATTTCCAATGGAATGGACATAAAATTCATATTTTTCTGATAAAAGGGCTATTTATTATGAATTATTGAAGTTTTGAAGTTTCAGAATAATTAATTTTTGAAGTTTTAATAATTTTTTGTAAGAAAAACGTTTTTTTTTCATTGTTGGTGGGCCCCACATGTGTGGTAAATGAGCTGAATTCAGATTCTTTGGTGGTGGGCTCTAAAATTTAATAAATAAAATTATTTTAATAAATTTTCTGCTTCGATGTTCTAAGCAATTTCCTATAAATAGGGTTCTTAGGTTAGAATTGAAAATCACACCAGAAACTGAAGTTTTCTCTCTCTCTATATTATCGAGCGTATTCTTGTGAGTATTTTGATATCTTGAGTGTTGCTATATGGTGTAAGTTTTCTTCAGCGTTATATTTGATATTCCAGCCAGAAATACTATTCTTTTGAGGTAAGGGAAGTTATTTTTTTTAAAAATGATATTATTTCTTTCAATATCATTATGCCGGAATATTGCTAAGATTTTTCTTGTGAAATTCTGATCTTTTAATGTCAGAATTACTATTTATGAGTTACTATTCATGAGTTACTATTTATGAGTTACTATTCATGAGTTACTATTCACGAGTATTATTCACGAAGCATGATCATTTTTCTTGTGAAATTTTTACCTTTTAGTGTCGGGATTACTATTCACGTATATGACACTATTCACGTATACGGCACTATTAACGAACACGACACTATTCACAAAAAAATTAAATTTTCTTTTCTGTATCTAATATTTTCTATTATGGTTCCTATCTTTGAATGGATCTATGTTTTGATCTTCATTTTTTTGTATCCTGCTCCACAATAGTTTATTATGGAGTATTTTTGAACTTGGATTGTCTAAAATACGAATCCTTAATATTTGTTCTTTTGTTTCAATGGATTCATTTTTTTTAAATATTTTTAATCATCCTCAGTCCTAAATGATGATATAACTGAATATCTTTGGACTGTAGTGCAAAGATGAATGATTTTCTGATGAATATCTTTAGCCCGTAGTGCAAAGATGAACAGGTGTTGAGATGAACATGACCGACTGATTAATATCTTTGGCTTGTAGTGCAAAGATGACTATTTGATTAAAGATGTATATTGATTGATGTTATAGGGATAAAATATCGATGATGAACTTTTTAATTCATAGATGATAGTAGATTTCATTCTCAACTTAACTCTTCTACTGAATTGTTGTTTCCGCTGCAGTTGTTGATCTAACACTTGTTGTCTATTGTATTCTATCAGATTTTTCCCAGTTGAGGACTAAAGATAATTTGTTGTACATGATCTTAGTCATAATATTCTTTACTGGGCTAGTTGAGCTCACCCTTTTCCTTTTTGTTCCATTTTTCTTCTCAGGAGGCGAGAATATAGCGGGAACTAGTCGGGGTGTGGAGTGATGGTTTAAGATAGTTGTTTTTAGTAGTCCTTAATATTCTATAAAATAGTGTATCAATAATTGTAATGAAGACTTTATTTGGATGAGGTTATTGTCTAGAAGATAATATTTGTATTTAAATTCACAGTTTAAATGTTGTCATATTTTGCACGATAATTGTATTAATAAAGTTGTAGTTGTTTCTGTACCATGTATTTGGCGACTCAGAATATGTTGGGTGGATTGGACCTATTTTGGGGGCGTCACAGTTGGTATCAGAGCTTAGGGATATGGTCTTTGGCAGAGATCGGGGAATAGAACTAGGAGGGGAGAGACGAGTAAATCCTTCGCTAGTATGTCCTATCTAAGCTTATTTGTTGGTTAGTCAGAGTATAGGGTTATTATGTTGCATGTTAAATTCTTTAGTTAACCCTTGTTTTGTTGCAGTATTTAAGAATGGCAACTGAGAATGTTAACAGTGGAATAAACGAGACCGTGGAGACACCTTTACTCACTAATGAGGAGAATGTGCAACAAGCCGATAATGTTCCTCTTGTGAACAACACCAATGAGCAGACGATGAACGATAGGATGTTTAGAAACTTTTTGCAGTTCATGCAAAATTAGACGAGGGAGACTCGTGTATAAAATACAGGTGGAAATGATAGCAACGCACGTTTTGTCACATCTAAGTAGTTCAAAGAGTTGGGACCACCAGAATTCTGGGGAAAGCTAGATCCGATTAAGGCGGAGATGTGAGTCAAGCAAATAACCAAGATATTCGATGTCTTGGGATGCACGGAGGAATAGAAGGTTCCATTTGCCACTTTTATGTTCCGTAATGAGGCATATTACTGGTGGGAATACGTGAACCGTACCCAGCCTGCCACACTCAATATGTCTTGGGAAACATTTTAGAAACTATTCAATGACATATACTTTCCTGAAAGTATTCGTCATATGAAGGAGGTAGAGTTTATTAGACTAGAACAGAACAACATGATGGTGTCCCAGTACGAGGCGAAGTTCGCGGAGTTATCCAGGCTTGCACCTCATTTGGTAGAGAATGAGGAACGTATGACGCGGATGTTTCTGAGAGGTTTGAAACTCGAAATTCGTCAATACCTCATTTCTCAAAAAATTCTCTATATTCAGATGTTGTGAACATGGTTCAATTATTAGAGCGAGATAATGAGTCTGTTCAATCGGGAAACTAGCAACACGATAATAATCGTACCAGTGGCAACGACCATCGGGACAATGATAACCATCGTGGAGGAAATTATCATGCCAGAAATGGTAACCACTTCGGTGGTAATCATGGCCAAGATAATAGAAGAAATATTTCAAGTGCAAATTTCAAGAAGAGAAGATTTAACGATGCCGGGAAGATGTCGGCAGCAGTACCAGTACCAACAACAAATTCTAAGGGAGGAGAACGACCACCGGTCGTATGCTATAAATGCGAGAAAGAGGGACATATCAGCCCAAACTGCCCACAACAGTTCAAGGTATGTTATAATTATGGAAAGGAAGGACATATCGCTCGAGATTGTACTGTAGCGAAACCAAGTCCAACGGGAATGGTGACTCAAAAGGCTGTCCCAGAAAAGTCAAAGTTGGCGGTTCCTGGAAGAGCGTTTGTTATGACTGGCTAAAAAGTGAGTAAACCGAATGAAGTTAGCACGGTTTAGTTAATTATAAATTCTTACGAAATTTATATCTTATTAGATACCGGTTCTACCCATTCATTTATCTCTCCTACTTGTGCTCAACGTTTAAACTTGACTCCGGAGAAATTAGACTTTGACTTATCTGTGGAGACTCCGTTAGGAGAAACTTTCGTTACATCCACTGTTTATAAATCTTGTTTGATCCAAGTTGGCACCATCACATTACCTGTTGATCTTATCTCTTTAAATATACTTGTTTTTGATGTGATTTTAGAGATTGATTAGTTAACTACTCATCATGCCAAAATTGATTGCTTTCGTAAGGTTGTTAGTTTTCATATTCCTAAGCAATCTATTATTCGAATTTAATCAACCAAACCATTGAAGTTAAACACTTTCGTATCAAGCCATAAAGCCAGTTGTTTATTAAAAAACGAATGTCAAGCTTTCTTAGCCATGTTATGGACATGAACAAAAATACGTCAGATTTGAATGATATTTCTGTTGTTACTAAATTTCCTGACGTATTTCCTGAAGAATTTCCTGGACTACTCCCAGAGCGTGATATTGAATTTTGTATCGACTTTGAACCCGGTACAAAACCCATTTCTAAAATCCCATATTGAATGACTCCTATTGAACTTCAGGAGTTAAAAACCCAACTATAGAAGTTGGTACCCGAGCCTCTATCTGATGACTTCCTTTATGGAATGTACTGAAACCAAACTCTCTGTAGAGGATGCCATATTAGTGCGGTAGTAAACTGATAGGTGCCATTGTGACGTGCTATCCAAGATTGGGATATGAGTCATAATTGAGAGCAACCTAAGTCAGTAATCAAAATATGTAGCTTTCTAGGCTTAGCTGGTTACTATCGGAGATTCGTGGACGGATTTCTCGAATCGCTACTCCATTAACTCAGCTGATTTGAAAAGATACAAAGTTCGAATGGAGCAAAGAATGTGGGAAGAGCTTCGAAGAACTCAAGAGGAAACTCATTTTGGCACATGTTCTGACCATACTATCCTAGAAAAGCAAACGTGGTAGCTGACGTGTTGAGTAGAAGATCGTATACTAGTACGAGTGCGATATTGTCGAATACAAAGACCCATTTCGTATAACTTACAAATGATAGAGATAGAGTTAAAAACTCTAGGGACACATGTGATAATATACGAGTAGAATTGATTTTAATCGATAGTTAAAACCGCTCAAGCTACACACCGGAGCTGATGAATATGAAGAAGGAGGTGCAAGAAGTTGTTATTCCAAAAGCGAGAATCGGCGATGTGAGGAAAGCTCAAACCTTCGATTTATTAGTCCATTTGAAATTCTCGATCGAGTAAAAACTGTGGCCTATAGACTCGCTTTACTACCAAGTATGTCGCATGTTTATAACATTTTTCACATACCGATGTTACATAAATATGTGGATGACCTGAACCATATTATTGAGTTAGAACCAAATGAAATAGCCGAAGACTTAACGTACGAGGAGGTACCTGTCAAGATCTTGGATAGGAAGGAACATGTCTTATGTACAAAGGTCATACCACAAGTCAAAGTTTTGTGGAGGAACCATGCTATTGAAGAAATGACCTAGGAGTTAGAATCAGAAATGAAAGTGAGGTATCCTCACCTTTTCGAAACACCAGGTACGTACGTCAATTTCGAGGACGAAATTTCATAAGGAGGGGAGGTTGTAAGACCCCTAATTTTTTTTAAATAAAATAGAATTTCCTTTATTTATTATTTTAAAATAGTAAGGGTTTATTTGATTAATGTGGTTAGTTTTGGGTAAAATGCGCAAATATCTTAAATAAGTAAGGGGTTACAAAATATTCATTGTTATCAGGGAATATTCGTTTTGTCGTGGAACATTTTTGCTGTCGGGGAATATTCGTACGACGGCGCAGCTTTGTGTGAGCCCCATAATGAAAAGCGATTGGATGAAGAAACGACAAGTATAAGTTGTTTATAAATAGAGGCGTAGTTGTTACCGTTAGTACTGTTGGAATACCCGGCGGTTAAAATACCGTAATATGCGTTATTGCACAGTAGCGCACAGTATTGTACCAATTATTGATTCTTACATAAGAAGGCACTACTCAATAATTGTTACAGTAATTAATGTTCAATATTTTATTTTGTTGATTCAATAAATGCAACGTTGATATTTTATATTATTGTTAGTTTAATAATTGTCACTACACAGTATTTTCCACTATCAGATCAATAATTCATATTATTTGAATAATATTATTAGATAGCATTAGTGGCAATGTCTAGAAAGTTCTGTCTAAGGAAAGGTTTGGTTACCTAATTGCGCGCCAGTAAGGATAAATTCTTATTGGAAAGCCCCCTCTTTCTTGGGAACGGCCTGATTGTCAGTATTGTGATTCTGTAATATTATTTGTGAATAATTAATTATTAATTTATATGATAAAGAAAATATTCATTTTATGTGGATATAGATGGAGAAAATTTTTAATGTGACAATTGTTGAAAATTGATATTTTATCTTTTCTGATAAAACAATTCATTTAAATATATTATTGTATTTTAATGGTGATATTTTTACAATGAATGTGTGATATATGAATAAATGAGGAGGAAGAATATTTTTGTTACAATAAATATTAAAAACATATTTTTCATGTTTGTGGACCCCATTTCTTGACTGAAATTTGATTATAGCATGTAAAATTGCCCGTTTGTGGATTTTGGTCAACTTCTGCTTGGATTTTAGAAAAACTTTCTTCTACAAAGTTGTAGAGAATTCAATTTCCTATGGAATGGACATAAAATTAGTATTTTTCTGATAAAAGGCTATATATTATGAATTATTGAAATTTTGAAGTTTCAGAATAATTAATTTTTGAAGTTTTAATTATTTTTTGTAAGAAAAACATTTTTTCATTGTTGGTGGGCCCCACATGTGTGGTAAATGAGATGAATTCAGATTCTTTGGTGGTGGGCTTGAAAATTTAATAAATAAAATTATTTTAATAAATTTTCTGCTTTGGTGTTCTAAGCAATTTCCTATAAATAGGGTACTTAGGTTAGAATTGAAAATCACACCAGAAACTTAAGTTTTCTCTATCTATATTATCGAGCGTATTCTTGTGAGTATTTTGATATCTTGAGTGTTGCTATACGGTGCAAGTTTTCTTCAGCATTATATCTGATATTCCAGTCAGAAGTACTATTCTTTTGAGGTAAGGGATGTTATTTTTATTAAAAATGATATTATTTCTTTCAATATCATTATGCCAGAATATTGGTAAGATTTTTCTTGTAAAATTCTAATCTTATCATGTCAGAGTTACTATTCATGAGTTACTATTCACAAGTTACTATTCACGAGTTACTATTCATGAGTTACTATTCATGAGTACTATTCACGAAGCATGATAATTTTTCTTATAAAATTTTTACCTTTTAGTGTTGAGTTTACTATTCACGTATACGGCACTATTTACGAATACGACACTATTCACAGAAAAATTAAATTTTCTTTTATGTGTCCAAGATTGTCTATTATGGTTCCTATCTTTGATTGGATCTATGTTTTGATCTTTATTTTTTTTGAATTCTTCTCCACAATAGTTTATTATGGAGTATTTTTGAACTTGGATTGTCTAAAATACGAATGCTTAATATTTGTTCTTTTGTTTCACTGGATTCGTTTCCTTAAAAATATTTTTCATCATCCTCAGTCCTAAATGATGATATAACTGAATATCTTTGACCTGTAGTGCAAAGATGATTGCTTTTCTGATGAATATCTTTGGCCCGTAGTGCAAAGATAAACAGGTGTTGAGATGAACATGACCGACTGATTAATATCTTTGGCCTGTAGTGCAAAGATGACTATTTGATTAAAGATGTATATTAATTGATGTTACAGGGATAAAATATCGATGATGAACTTTTAAATTCATAGATGATAGTAGATTTTATTCTCTACTTAACTCTTCTACTGAATTATTGTTTCTGCTGCAGTTGTTGATCTAAAAATTATTGTCTATTGTATTCTATCAGATTTTTCCCTGTTGAGGACTAACGATAATTTGTTGTACATTATCTTTGTCATAATATTTTTACTGGGATAGTTGAGCTCACCCTTTTCCTTGTTGTTCCATTTTTCTTCTCAGGAGGCGAGAATATAGCAGGAACTAGTCGGGGTGTGGAGTGATGGTTCAAGATAGTTGTTTTTAGTAGTCCTCACTATTCTGTAAAATAGTGTATCAATAATTGTAATGAGGACTTTATTTAGGTGAGGATATTGTCTAGAAGACAATATTTATATTTAAACTCACAGTTTAAGTGTTGTCATATTTTGCACGACAATTGTATTAATAAAGATGTAGTTATTTCTGTACCATGTATTTGGTGACTCAGAATAGGTTGGGTGGATTGGACCTATTTTGGGGGCGTCACACTATCTCTGCTACTATTGCTACTGGATTTAAGGATACTACCTCCACCTCTTCCTGCATCATACCATCGAATACTGACATGAGGTCAGGATCCTCTGAGTCTCCTAGACTCAATGACCACTATCTCAGGCTCTTGTCGCTTCGGGGTTCGGTATAACCTCTATTTGGTTCACCGACTCTTCACTAATTAGTTGAACATCTAAATGCATTCCATTACTCCTGACATCTACACAAAATAATTAAGTTGATTAGTACACGACAGTAGAATAATAAAAACACATAACATAATCATAATGCATTTTTATAAGGTTATTTTCTTCTTTTACTTCTTTGACTTCTCTTAAGGTTATGACTTAAGGTTTTTAATCCCCTTAAGTTTTATAATCTAATGCTTTGATACCAACCTGTGATGCCCCCAAATCCGGGTATCTTCCAACCCGACAGATGGTGCTACACGGTACTACCATTCACACATATATTCAATTGAAAAGTCTCGAAGGAATGAATATGTCTTCTATATATTCAAAATAATATTAACATTCCCCCAGGTTCTTTATAACCATTACATTGTTCTTGTCATAATATCAAATATATTACAATTATTCACCCTATAGTATTACATAAGTATACTATGGGTTCGTCTTTTCCTTGGCTTTATCCTTGCCGGAGCCTTCGGTCCATTCAATCTTAGTTGTGTTCATATGGTTCAAGCAAGAGTGAGCATGACTAGCTCAGCAAGTACAACAATTCTAATAAACAACATGCTTGAAACATAGGAATCATATATCTTCCATAACTGAACAATAATTACGAAGTACTATCGATAATTCAAAATAGCACTTCTTTTCCTTCAAAACGTTTTACAACAACAATATTCAGTAAAACATCAATTCCGGTCCAAGACCTTGAGCATTTCATGAGTTCATTTTAAAAGGACATCCCGGTACTAAGTCCGTAAGTCCAACATTACTTACAAGCACGTCTAGGGGATCAGCCTATAGTACTCTATGTTGATCAACACTACATTCATTAAACGTATGTACGTTTAAGTTATGGCAACCTCATGTGCCTGTCGTTTGATGACAAAACATTTTTAGCATACTCAGTATTTATTTGAAAACCACACCAATATAACCTGGTAAACATTGGCCATGCTTCATAGAAACATAATATAAGTCTAGCCGAAAGAATTGGCTTTGACTTCATCATACAGGATTTCATGCGTAAGGATACATGAATTACAATATTTACAATGTCTAGAAGTTCTATCAAGGAGAGGTTTGGTCAGTCTAATTGCGCGCCAATAAGGAGAAATCCTTATCGAAAAGCCCCCTCTTTCCTGGGAACGACCTGGTTGTTAAATATTGTGAGTTATAATATTAATGATGAATAAGTTCATGTTGATTAAAGATGAAATTGATAGTTCCATTGTGTTGGAATTATTAGTGTTAGTGGAAATCAATATTTATTTTGATATTAATTGATGTCTGGAAGTTATACTGACCAGTCGGGTATTTAATCGGATAAATGAGCAATTAATTGCTATTAATTCACATGATTATAATTATTTGTTCATATGTGTGTACTATTGATTCATATTATTGTACTATTAGGGGAATTGGTGTAAGATTGATAATACTTGAATGACTAAGTTAAAAATAGAGGTATAGATGGAGGTACTATACTGTAATTCGTATTTTCACATGATTATAACTATTGATTCACATGATTGACTATTAGGGGAGGTGGTGCAAGTTTGATAATACTTGCAGGACTAAATTAAAAATGAAAGAAAAGTTGAAGGTATTGTACTGTAATATTTTAAGCCCCAAAATGTGCAATTATCGAAACTATATTTTCTTATAAATAGAAGCTCATTCTTCCTTCATTTCTCACAAATTCACTAAAGCTATAGAGTAATTATTATAGAGAGAAAGAAGAAGAGAAGTCTGCTACCTCGCCCGTTTGTGGATTTCGGATAATTTCTGTTTGGAATTTGGAAAAAATTTCTTCTGCAAAGTTGTAGAGAATTGAAATTCCTATAAAAAGTCGCGAGATTTTAATTTTTCTGATAAACGGGCTATTTTTTATGAATTATTAAAATTTCAGAAAATAAAATATTTTTTATTAAATTATGGGCGGGACCCACTTTTATTTTAACATGAGGGCTGCTGATTTTTGGTTCAAAGGTGGCTGGTTTGAATTGTCAACAATGATGGCATGCGTAGGAATTATTAGAAATAATATTAATTTATTATTTTAGTCTCCTTTGGCGTTCTAGCATTCTCCTATAAATAGAGGGCTAAGTTAGAATTGAAAATCACACCAGAAACAAACTTTTCTCTCTTTCTCTCTCTGTATTATCGAGCGTATTCTTGTGAGTATACTTTGAGTGTTGCTATACGGTGCGAGTTTCTGTCAGCACTATACCAAAATTCAGTCAGAAGTACGACTATTTTGAGGTAAGAGATGTTATTTTCTTCTTAAATGATATTATTTTCTTCAATATCATTATGCCAAAATATTGGTGAACGTTTTTATCAAATTTGGAACTTTTTGTGCCGGAGTTACTATTCACGTATACGGTACTATTCACGTATACGGCACTATTCACGAATACAGCACTATTCACAGAAAAATTATTTTTTTTCTTTTCAGTCTATACTCAATTTTCGGTCAAAAATTATGTCCACCGACACACAAAACATGTGTTAAACATTTAATGCCACAAAAATATTCTACCTCCTCATATACTCATATATCTCACATTCATTGTAAAAATATCATCGTTAATATATTATTAAAATAATATATTTAAATAAATTATTTTATCAGAAAAAGATAAAATATTAATTTTCAACAATTGTCACATTAAAAATTTTCTCCATCTATATCCACATAAAATAAATATTTTATTTATCATTATAATCAATAAATAATCATTAAAAATAATATTACAAAATCACAGTACTGACAACCAGGCCGTTCCCAGGATAGAGGGGGCTTTCCAATAAGGATTTCTCCTTACTGACGCGCAATTAGATGACCAAACCTCTCCTTGACAGAACTTTCTAGACATTGCCAATAATGTTATCTGATAATATTATTCAAATAATATGCATTATTCATCTGATAATGGAAAATATTGTGCAATGACAATTATTGAAACAATAATAATATAAATATCAACGCAGCAATTATTGAATCAATAAAGTAATGAACAGTAACTCCTGTAGCAATTATTGAGTAGTGCCTTCTTACGTAAGGATCAATAATTCAAAATACTGTGCAATACCGTGTGCTACTGTGCAACAACGCGTATTACTGTATTTTAACCACCGGGTATTCCAACAGTGTAAACGGTAACAACTACACCGTTATTTTTAAACAACTTATAATATTTGTCGTTTTCTTCCTCCAATCGCTTTCCGTTATGGGGCCCACACATGGCTGCGCCGTCGTACGAATATTCCCCGACAGTACGAATATTCCACGACCAAACGAATATTCCCCGACAACAATGAATATTTTATAACCACTTGCTTATTTTGAAATATTTGCGTATTTTACCCATAACTATCCTCATTAATCAAATCAACCCTTACTATTCAAAATAATAATTAAAGGAAATTAAATTTCATTTATTAATTATTTGGGGGCTTACAAACAGTGTAAAACAGATAGAATATAATAAAAAATAAGTCTAACTGCAGTGAAACAAACAATCCATTAGAAGAGTCAAGTAGAGCATAATATCTACTATTTTCTATGATTTAAAAGTTTGTCATCAATATTTTATCGATGTAACACAACTCAATAAATAATCCACATCATTGAATTATCCATGCATTACGGGCCAAGGATATTTGTTAGCATCATCATCCATGAATTATCCATGCACTACGAGCCAAGGATATTCGTTAGCATGAATTATTCTTGCACTTCGGGCCAAGGATATTCGTTAGTATCACCAGTGGTCATGATCATGCCAACAACTATCCATCAATGCATTTTGAGCCAATGAGGACTTTTACCACATCATTTGTAACATTACAGATTATGACTATACCAATACATAGTCATAATCATACCAATCAACAGTCCATCTATGCACTACGGGCCAAAGATGACTTTCATCACAATATAAACATGAGGATGATGACAATAATATAAGAATTCAATTAAGTGAAAGCAAGGATAAATTTTAAAGATTTATAATTCAATTTATCGAGAGTTCAAGAATGTCCAAATTGTCAATATGATAACTACTTTGTGGAGTAAAATTCAAGAATAATATTTATGTATCAAAAAAAATTGGACATAAAAGAAATCAATTTTTGTCATGAATATTACCCTGGGTGAATAGTACCCGAGTGAATAGTACCTCATGAATAGTACTTCAAAAATAGTACCCCGACATGAAAAGATTAAAAACTAACAATAATGTTCTGAATAATATTTTTGTGAAAAGATACTAGATGAAACGCAAATTTCAAAGATATTCTACTAATTTAAAGGAGTATAGAAGCAAAACTTATTAACATGAGTGTAGAATTAGGAATACGAAATGAAATAATATTACTTACATACTAAGAGTATAGAAGAAAATATTATTTCATACGAATATTGAACAAAAATAATATCCCTTACTTTAAAAGGAGAGTATTTCTGACTGGTAGGACGAGAATATTTTTGAAGAAAACTTGCACTGTTTTCTACATTCAAAGCTTCTTTAAACTCTAAAGAAATATGCTCAATATTATATAAGAAGAATTCTCTGATTCTGGTGTGATTTTTAATTCTAAGCTAAGTATCATATTTATAGGAGAATAGAAGGATATTGTTTAGAAAATAAAATCACGGACGCACAGTAAAGCCATCACGAGCATCGAATTCGTTCGACTGAAAAACATTCTGATTTACTATGCAACACTATGCAACAATAAAATATAATATATTATAATATATATAAAAACAAAACTTATATTATATATATATATATATATATACACACGGCACCTATATATATATATATATATAACTTTCTACTGGCGATTTTAAAAAATGAGTAAGCGGGGGTCCATATAATAAGCAAAAATTACAACAAATACTTCAATAAAACCCCCTCTATTTATCTCAACTCACTTGGCTTCACAAAACACATTTTTAACAAAATTTATTCATCATTAATATTATAACTCGCAATATTAACAACCAGATCACTCTCAGAAAAGAAGGGGCTTTTCGATAAGGACTTCTCCTTATTGGCGCATAATTAGGTGACCAAACATCTTTCCTCGACAGAACTTTCTAGACATCGTCAATAATGGAAAAAATAATATGAATAACTTTGTCATCTCAATTATTAATTTAATAATATACAATATTGTGACAATAACTGAATCAATAATGTGAGATACTATACAGCAATTACTGTGGTAATAATTGAATAAAACTGAGTGAATTATCACGTAAGCATCAATAATCAAAGATATTGTATAGTACCGTGTGCTACTATACAACCACGCGTATTACTTTACGTTTACCACCGGGTATTTTAACAGTTACGGTAAAATATTTGCCGTTAGTTTTATAAAAATTTATTTCTGTCATTTTCTAACTCCGACAATAATTCCGTTGTGGTGTCCACCAATGATTGTGTCGTCGTACGAATATTTCCTGATAAAATAAATAATCCCTGACCAAATGAATATTCTATGTACAACTTACTTATTTTATAAAATTTATAAATATTACCTGTAAGACCCCAACTTATTATAAATAAAATCGAATTTCCTCTAATTATTATTGTGAATAATAAGGTATTAATTTGATATAATTCTCTGTGAAATGTGAAAATTTTGTAAAATATGCAAGTGGTTATAAAATAATCATTGTTGTCGGAGAATATTCATTTGGTCGTGGAATATTCTTGTTGTCGGAGAATATTCGTACGACGGCGCAGTCATTTATGGGCCCCATAACAGAATAATTGTCGGATGAAGAAAACGACAAGTTTGAGTTTTTATAAATAACGGCATAGTTGTTACCGTTAACACTGTTGGAATACCCGGTGGTTAAAATACAGTAATACGCGTGGATGCACAGTATTGATGAATTATTGATCCTTACGTAAGAAGGCACTACTCAATAATTGTTACAGTAGTTACTGTTCAATATTTTATTTTATTGATTCAATAATTGCTGCGCTGATATTTTATATTATTGTTGTTTCAATAATTATCACTGCACAGTATTTCCCATTATCAGATCAATAATTTATATTATTTGTGACGCCCCCAAAATTAGGTATACATCACCCATCTTGGGTCGTCAGATACATGGTATAGAATTCAAATACAACTTACTAATACAACTGTCGTGTACAATACGATAAACATAAACTGTGAGTTTGAATACAAATATTATCTACTAGAGATTATACAAACTCAAAAGGAGTCCTCATTATAATTATTATCACACTATTTCACAGAATAGTGAAAACTACTAATGCTATCCTCTGGACCATCACCCCGTTTTCCGACTCGTCCCAGTTATATTCTCATTTCCTGAAGAGAACAGTGAAAGAAAGGGTGAGCTCAACTAGCCCAGTAAGAAATATTATGACTAAGATAATGCAGAATAAATTATCATTAGTCTCCAACAATGTTAAACTGATAAAATATAATAGACATCAAGTTTAACTGCAGTGGAACAAGCAATTCATTAAAAGAGTCAAGTAAAAAATAAAATCTACTATCTTTTATGATTTAAAAGGTTTTCATCACTGTTTTCGCTGAGACTCAGCTTAATAAATATTCCACATCATCGAATCACCCCTGCACTACGGCCAATGATATTCTTTAGTATCACGACCACAATTATCCATGCACTACGGACCAAGAATATTTGTGTATTTATTAATGGTCATGATCATGCCAACAACTGTCCATCAATGCACTACGGGCCAATGAGGACTTTTACCACATCATTTGTAACATTACGGTCATGATTACACCGAATAATCCCTGGTCATAATCATACCAAGTCCATCTATGCACTACAGGCCACAGATTACTTTCAACATAATATAAACATGAGGATGATGACTATGATATAAGAATTCAATAAAACAAGTTCAAGAATTAATTTGACCAAGAACTACTAATGTCCAAATTGTCAATATGATACTGCTTTGTAGAGTAAAATTCAAGAATGATCAGAAGAATATTTCCATGAAAAAATACTGGATGAAGCGCAAATATCAAGGATATTCTACTAATTTCATGGAGTATAGAAGTCAAAACTTTAACCAACTAAGTATAATAAAGAATGGAATAACAAAAGAAATCACCATGTATGCGGTACTTCGCATAGACAGGTTATTCCAACAGAATACTAAATAACGGAACCAGGTCAGGCGAAATTCGCACCGACAAGATGTTCTAACAGAATAATAAAGAATGGAATAACAACAGAAATCACCATGCATGCGGTACTTCGCATAGACAAGTTATTCCAACAGAATAGCTAATAAGGACGAAATCAAGTCCGGTGTAAAACGCACAGACAGGATATTCCAACAGAATACTAATAAAGACAGAACCAGGTCAGGCGTAAAACACACAGATAGGATATTCCAACAGAATAATAAAGATGGAATCAGGTCCGGCGTAAAACGTACAGACAAGATATTCCAACAGAATAATAAAGACGGAATAATAGAAGAATGTCACCAAGTATAGGGTAGACCGCGTATACAGGTTATTCCAATAGAATAATAAGCAATGGAATAACAACAGTTCCCTTCATGAATAAGAAAGAATAACACCCCTTACGAATACAACAAATAATATTTCCTACCTTAAGAATAAGAGTATTGGATATATAAGTAGTGAAGTAGCAGAATACTTTCTTCTTTCTCTCTAGAGTTTCAGTTATTCGTAAGAAAATAATGAATGAATGAGCTTCTATTTATAGAAAAATGGAATGCATAGTAACTAACTCATGAAAGGTCGAGATTGATTTACTTTAATCTGACGGTCCATATTTAAAGCAAAATAAAATAAAATATATTCTATTTATAATCTAATAAAACGAATAACTTTATAAAAGATTAAACTATGAAAATACTATGCAGGCACTATGCAAACACTATGCATAATAAAATATAATATATTCTAATTATTGTCTAATAAAATAGATAGCTTTATAAAAGTATTTTGTTTTATATAAAAAGATTTTACTATGCAAAACACTATGCAGACACTATGCAACACTATGCATAATAGAATATAATATATTTTATTTATAGAATAACTTTATAAAAGTATTTGTTTTATATAAAAAGATTTTCTGTATTATTACATTAATAATACGAACAAAACTGAGTGACTTATCACTTAAGCATCAATAATTAATACCGTGTGCTACTATGCAATCACGCGTATTACTGTACTTTTAACACTGGGTGTTTCAACAGTTAACGGTAAAACTTTCGCCGTTATTTTCATAAAGTATTTTTGTCGTTTTCTCAATCCGACAATAATTCCGTTGTGGGGTCCACCAATGATTGTGTCGTTGTACTAATATTCCCTGTTAAAACGAATATTCTCCGACCAATTGAATATTATATAACAACTTACGTACTTTGCAAAATTTATAAATATTACCCACAACTATTATATCAATTTCACTCCATAATATTCAAAAATAATATTTATAAAAAAATCATCTTTTATTCAAAAAGTTGGGGTTTTACATTATTTGAATAATATTATTTGAATAAAAGATGAATTTTCTATAAATATTATTTTTGAATATTATGGAGTGAAATTGAATATAATAGTTATGGGTAATATTTATAAATTTTGCAAAGTACGCAAGTTTTTATATAATATTTGATTGGTCGGGGAATATTCGTTTTAACAGGGAATATTAGTTCAACGGCACAATCATTGGTGGACCCCACAACAAAATTATTATCGGAGTGAGAAAACGACAAAAATAACTTTTTATAAAAATAACGGCAAAAGTTTTATTGTTAATTGTTGAAATACCTGGTGGTAAAAGTACATTCATACGTGTGGTTGCATAGTAGCACACGGTATTGTACAATATTTTTGATTATTGATGATTACGTGAGAAGTCACTCAGTTTTATTCAATTATTGTTACAGTAATTGTTGCATAGTATTCACGTTATTGATTCGATTATTGTCACAATATTTTATATTATTAAATCAATAATTAAGATAACAATTTATTCATATTATTATTTTCATTATTGGCAATGTCTAGAAATTTCTGTCGAGAAAAAGGGTTTGGACACCTAATTGCGCTCCAATAAGGAGAAATCCTCATCGAAAATCCCCCTCTTTCCTGGGAATGATCTGATTGTTAATATTGCAAGTTATATTATTAATGAATAAATATTATTAAAAATATTGAGGGGATTTTTATGAAGTATTTTTTGTAAAGTTTGGCGTATTATTTGAACCCCCATTTACCCATTTTTCAAAACTGTCGTTAGAAGTTATCTCAATTTTGTTATATATATATATATATATATATATATATATATATATATATAAGATGAGTTCACGGGAGGGAGTACTATTTAGTATATATATAAGTTTTATTTTTTATGAAAATAGAATAAATTATATTTTATTATGCATAGTATTTGCATAGTGTATGCATAGTGAATTCAGGAAAAAAAATTCAATCGATTGAATTGCGCCCGTGAAACTTCTATTGTGCGTCCGTTTCTAAATAATATCATTCCATTCTCCTATAAATAGGATGCTTAGTTTAGAATTGAAAATCACACCAGAATCATAGAATTATTTTTCTATAATATTGAGCGTATTTCTTTCGAGTTTTAGGAAGCTTTGAGTGTAGAAAACAGTATAAATTTTCTTCAAGAATATCACCGTCCTACTAGTCAGAAATACTCTCCTTTTAAGGTAAGGGATGTTATTTTTGGTCAATATTCGTACGAAATAATATTTTCTTCTATACTCTGTAGTGTGTAAGTAATATTATTTCGTTTCAGATTTTTAATTCTACACTCATTTTGTTAAAGTATAGCTTCTATACTCCTTGAAATTAATAGAATATCCTTAAAATTTATGTTTCATCTAGTATCTTTTCATAAAAATATTATTCTGAGCATTATTGATAATTTTTAATCTTTTCATACCGAGGTACTATTCCCGAAGTACTATTCACGGGGTACTATTCATGAAAAAAATTGATTTCTTTTCCTTCCAAATCATTTTTGATACAATATTATTCTTAAATTTTACTCCACAAAGCAATATCATGTTGACAATTTGGACATTATTGAATTCTAAATAAATTAAATTATAAATCTTTAAAATTTATCCTTGCTCTTATTTAATTGAATTCTTATATCATTGTCATTATCCTCATGCTTATATTGTGATGAAAGTCATCTTTGGCTCGTAGTGCATAGATGGACTGTTGATTGGTATGATTATAATCATGAATTATTCGGTATAATCATGACCTATAATGTTACAAATGATGTGATAAAAGTCCTCATTGGCCCGTAGTGCATTGATGGACAGTTGTTGATGAAAGTAGTATGCATACAAGCCAATCATGTTTGATGATAAAGCATATACTTTGTAACAATCTTATTCATTTATTAATAAAAAGTATTCATTTATTAAAGCTTTTAATTATCTACATGATGTTATTTTATAATATATGATAAACCCATAGTTTTAAGTAATGATTTTAGAATAATGATGATGATCATTCTAATGAGATCTAAATTCTTTGAAAGCTTAAAACTAAAATAATCCCCAATCGTTGGATTACTAAATTGGGGATTAGTGAATCCGGATAGATTGGTACATACGTTGCTTGCTCATTGGATGAGGATGATTGATCTCATGATCATTTGTGTGGAGACACTAAAGCAAGTATGTAGGCGCTTATTAGAGAATAAGTTCACTGAACATGGCTAGCTAAGGAATACCTAATGGAGTTGTACTTGCCTGTCAATAGGAATTCCTGTAGTGATAGTAGTACAAGTGATCCTTAGACTTGAGGTCATCATAGTATCTTGTGTATGATGAGTTATACTTTGACTTATTCCTTAAGACCCTTAGGGTATATCAAAGGGTATGGTTGGGTATAATAAGTAGTATATGGAGATAATGTATGATCAATAAAGAATCTACCACTTCTAATAAAAGAAGAAAAATGTCCTATGTGATTCGATAAATGAAAACCCAGTAGTCCTTGGCCAAGGCAGAATGAAATTAGAAAGGAGTTTCTAATTTGCATTATTTGGAGTTGTGCATTTAAGGATCGAAATACATATAATTAAATAAAATAAGACTTAACAGTAATTCCATGTCTTATATTTAATTGGGACATTGTATGGTGGAAGGATTGAATTGTACGATAACTATTTACTCAAAGGTTCTTTTATGATTAATGTTGAAATCTATATTATCTGGAAAGTCGTTGATCGCTAGGGAGGCTTATCCCTATTGTAGAATAAATATTATTTATTTAAATAAATATTAGTTTAATTTATTTATTTAAATAAGATTAGAATTGTTCTAATTGATTTATTCACAATCGGTTTAATATGGAGAACCTAAAGGGTCACACCATAAAAGGAAGAATAATTATTTAAGAAGTTAATGGCATAATCGTAACAATAAGTTAAGTATATTTAATTTAATCTATGGTGATAGAATAAATTAAATAGCTTAATATAAATTAATAAGATAAGTCTTATTATTATTATTACTATTACTATTTTTAATTTCTAAAGGAGTTTAGGAATTAATTAATAAAAGTACTCTCATTTATTCCTAATAGGATTAGGAGGTTAATTAATTAAAAGGTTAATTAATTATTCCTAATAAGATTAGGAGCCTAATTAATTAAAGGAGTTTAATTAATTAAAATAAAATCCAATTTCTTAATTGTTAAGGAGGGTTGCCCACATCCATAAATAAGAGGAGTCTTATTATGGGTGAGAGGTGGTTGACTTTTACAACATACGTAATTTCAATAGTTGGGAGAGTACGTCTTTTCTATAGAGATAGAAAAACTAGGGTTTTGCCAAATACCCATCTTCTTGTATCCTTCTTCTTCCTTGGTGGATCACCACTAGAGGCCAAACACTTGGATGGCTAACATTGATCAAAGGAAGGAACCAAACCCGGTGGATTCAAGTTGAACGCGAAAAGGATTGGAGGTGAACTTGTACCTGAGGAAGCTCGGATCTTCAAGGGTATGATTATTGTTCTTTCTTTTTTATTTAATTAATAATTGTGCATAAAGGGTGATCCGGGTATATGGTTTGTAAAATTTTAATTTTATGCAATTTGATTGCGTTCATGAATATTACAAACCTAACAGTGGTATCAGAGTCAAACCTTTATGCGAATTATTAATTGGTTTTATTTTGATATGTATATTGATATGTGTTTAGAATAATTTAATTGGGCAAAATTTTATTGTATAAAATTTAATTTAAAAAAAAGGAAATCAAAGTCACGTACTCAGTGCGAATCACGAAGCCTGTTTGTTTTTCGAAAATATGAATCATGATAACTTGAATCACCTTTCTTACAGGATCACTTTTATGTGAATCACCAGGATGGTTTTTATTAATATATATATATATATATATATATATATATATATATATATATATATATATATTATAATTAATAGGATTACTTTGATCCTGGACATGCTAAAGAACAAAAACATGTTATGTATATTGATCCTTGACGAGATTTAAGGAATCAGTTAATTTCACGTGGTTCCGTGGCTTGATTTATATAATATATATGTAGTATATGTATTACGATATTATATATATATAATATTATTCTTAATAATTTTATAATTAAAATAAATGTTTATTTTAATTTTAAAATAAAAAGTTTATTTTAATATTAAAATAAAAAGGTTTATTTTAATTTTAAAATTAAAATTTCATGCTAACTAATTAGAGTTGGAATTAGATTCTATGATAACTAATTGGAGTTGAAATTGAATTACATGTTTCCTTAAATAAAAGAGTTTATTTAGATATGAAATAAGATTTCATATTATTCAAAATAAAAGAGTTTATTTGCGAATAGGAAAAAGAATCTGTCTTTCCTTAAATAAAGGAGTTTATTTAGATATGAAATAAGATTTCATATTATTCAAAATAAAGGAGTTTATTTGTGAATAGGAAAGAGAATCCGTGTTTCCTTTTATAAAGGAGTTTTTTTACATGGAATTGGATTCCATAATTAATTAAAATAAAGGAGTTTATTTTTATTAAAGATTTTGATTAAAATAAAATAGTTTATTTTATTCAAAATTAGAAAAATTAAAATAAAATAGTTTTATTTTGATTTAAATTTGGATTAAAATAAAGGAGTTTATTTTGATACAAAAATAGATTTTATGCTAATTAATTTTGCCCATTAAATGATATCAATATATATATTGAATGTTTATTATTCATGAGATGAATGTTATTTATTGATGCATATGGTGATGTGTATGATAATAAATGGGATTGATTATGGATTATTGACCAATGCGATTGGATTTTATTTTAGTTGGATGCATGAATGTATGAGTTTTATTAAATGGGGTCTACGTACCTCGTCTTCTCTAATTTTTCTTAATGTAAATTTTATCTCTCTCCTATGTACTTCCCCTTGACTGCTGATCAAGGTTTCTATTTATTTTAAATAGTTTTGTAATAGGAATAGTTAGAATTAATTTTGAAGAATTGGAGATTAAAGAGCAAGGAGCGCGTGAAGACCTGTTTGTAATGGAGCCCGAGTTTAAATGTAATAGTTATATTTAAATATTAATTCTTCCACCCCTAGGGTTTGACCTTTTTGGTTCACTTGGTGACTCTAGTGAACCAAACTAGAATAAAAGTCCATAATCAATCCAAGTAGAATATATTATTCTATATGTGCATGCGTGTACTATATATATATATATATATATATATATATATATATATATATATATATATATATATATATATATATTATATATTATGCAAACATGCTTCGCATGTTAATTAATATGACGTGTATTTTATATTTATATATATATATATATGTGTGTGTGTGTGTGTGCATGCGCGCTAATCAAGATGAGATATTTTAATAACAAACCCCTCAAATTTTTATATTAAGTCCTAAACGTTCAAAGATATTTGGAATATCGAGCGTCGCTGTAAAGTCCCCGAACCTGGATACTTTAAACCCGAACTCGGTACTTCACGATACAATTTCCTATGAGCGGAAATATTACTAATAATAATAACACTAATATAAATTATAAACTTATCTTACCTTTATCAGAGTTTAATCCCAAGTACCCAACCTTTACTATATGACACCGTAAACCTAATCAGTTTGCTTTCCTTTTCACTTGTTCTTGACCGATCCTTCTGATTGTTCACACTTATCTGAAAACATTTAAATTAAGCAAGGATGAGCATTTGAGTGCCCAGCAAGTATTATATGTATATAAGCTGAAAGAATTTAAATGTTTTCTTTATAATATCCATCTACAACAAGTCAATAGTTGTGAAGTATTTGAACGGATATTAATAACATAACAACCCTCTTTCAAATTTTTGAAACTACGTACTGGCTATAAATAAGGTTTAAGTGACATTCTATGAACATTATTTTTATTTTCGAAAAGGTTTAGCAGAACTTCATCTGCAAACCGTCATAACTTACGGACACGGGGGTGATCAGCCCGTTGTGCCCTGTATTGATCAATACTACATTACAAGAACGATGTTATCATTTACTTGGTCCGCCTTGGGCGCATAAAAATTTTCCCGTGAACGGGATGTTCATATTTGTCAGGGTTCCAGACAAAAGTTTTATTTTATCCAACAATAATCTATAATTCAACATATATGTATAACAAAGGTGTATCAACATGTGATTAAATACAATGATTATTCAAGTGGGGACACTTGTATAATCATTTCTAGAAATTAACGAACATAATATATATCTGAATTATCATATACTAACATGTTGATAATCAAAGGGTGTATATAATATAGGTTTAACAATCTATACATTAATAATAATAATTCTGAACTTCTCACTTCTGTCCATTGCATAAAGAAAATGCAAAGTTAGGATACTTGCCTGATGCGCTGCTTACAATTCTCAACTTAGTTCTATCATTCTATCACGACCTATCATTAATCAAATCAATCGTTCGATTAGAACAATATACCATAACACATAGTACTGCATTTCGCAGTCAGCACATAACCTAATCATCTTATCACACATGTTCAACAATCATGGCATCACAAACTAACATCAACTCATTCCTAATCACATTGTCACACAACTTTAACCACCATTGAATCACAAATAAACAGTTAACAAATCAACACATCTAAATTCCGATTAATTTCTAAAATATGTCGGCGTATCGACAGCTTTATCGGGTAAATATCGAGTCTAAGACTCTATTCTCTATCTCAATATCCAAATAGATAACTTAAACAACAATCGTATTATTTTTCATGACCTTATAATAATTATTACCATTTACCATAATTTTTGAAATATCAGAATCATTATTAAATGATTTAAATATCAAACAATTCTATTATCATTAATATTTAATTAATATTAAACAATTAATAAAACCATTGTCAAAATATTAAAGTTATTTATAATAACTCAAAATATTTTTAAAGTACTTATATTACCCTTAAATGATTTTTAAAACATCTAAAATCATTATTAAATAATTACCATTAATATTTAAATATTAATGAACTATTATCTAAATATTAAAAGTCATTAATTATAACTTAAAATATTTTTAATTCATTTATATCCCTTTTAAATGATTTTTAAATAAATAAAATCAATTTTAAACTATTTATTTAATATAATTATTAAATAAATTTAATATCATTAATATATCATTAATATTAAATTATTAATGAAAGTATCCTTTAAATATTAAAAGTTATAGTTTATAACTTAAAATATCTTTAAACACTTTATTTTTATTTAAAATGATTTTTATAATATTAAAATCATTTTTAAACTAATTTATTATTAAATAACTTTAATATCATTATTAATCATTAATTAATGAAATTAACCATTAAATATTAAAAGTTATATTTTATAACTTCAAATATTTTTAAATACCTAATTATTATTTAAAATAATTTTTAATATAATAAAATCATTTTTAATTTATTTATTTAATTCATTTAATAAATAACTTAATTATCATTAATATTAATTAATTAATGAAATTTCATCACAAAATATTAAAATTCATCAAAAATGACTTAAAATATTTTCTAACACAATAATATAATTTTTCATGAATTAAAATCATTTTTAAATAATTTATTTAATATTATAATTAAATAAATTAATTACTATTAATATTCCAAAAATATTAAATATTTATGAAATATATTCAAAATAATTAAAATATAATTTTCGGACTTTAAAATAATTTTTCAGAATTTAATATGTATTTTTAATAATTAAAATCTATTTTTTTCTAATTTTTAATCATTTTCGGAATTTCTAGAAATTAAAAATAATACAAAACCGTCGCTAAAGGCTTTAGCGACGCTTATCTGTCGTCTTAGGTGTTCTTCATCAACCCAGATCTCAAAGTCAGTAGCCGAGAAGGCTACTTTGACCATGATTCCAGATCGGATCATGATGTTTCTGAACAAACTATGATTTAGATCTTGTAGTACTAGTGTACATCTACAAGATCCAGCAATAAACATGGCAATCAAGCATGAAACAAACAAGATCTAATCCTCTAAAGATGTTGTCAGAACTGTTCTTCATTTTCTGGGTAACCCAGAAATGAAGAACAGATCATGGATGACACTTTGAGCCTCCACTGAATGCTAATCGTGCAATGTTTTTATAATCTAAAAGCTACAGTGTATAACTAGCATATAGAACTATAGATCTATTACATAATATAAGCAAAACATCAACAAATCAACCAAATACTTATTGGTCAAACCTTATCATTCATCATGTTCAAATGTTTTCTGGGCTACCCAGAAAACAGAAAATATTCTCGACTAGGCTGGTTTGACCGGCTGCTAAATCCGATACGTTTATCATTTAAGTGATATAAAAACATGATATTGAATTACAAACAACATACTACAACCTAGATTCAACAACCAACAAAAATTAACATTACATAAAAAGATCTAGCCGGTTCAAAACATTGTCAGGCCGGTTCTGGGCATATTCTGGGCTGCCCAGAATTGCATGGTCAATGCTGGTCAACTAACTTTGACCGCTAATAACTAACAATATAGACATCCAATGACTTCATTTATTTTTTTGGATTAAAGACCATACATCATACTACAATATTGAACACTTACAATACCAAATCAATAAACACTCTACGAGTTAGAAGGTCTGACATTCACTGTCAGACATCAAAAACAATATTTTCCAGATTTTGTAAAATCTCAAATCTAAGCTTCTAAATGTTATGGATCCAACATTTAGCAACCCAGATCGACTAAATGGACTACATATAACATGTTTTAACAAACAAACATAACATCTAACAATGAATCATGGACAGATTTTAGGCTAGGGTTTTTATACCTTTCTTGAATAATTTCTTGATTTTGGCTGCTGATCTGTTGTGGGATTTCGTGGGGCTTGGTTATTGACTAATCTTAGGAGAGAATTCCGTAGGTGGGGAGCTTGAGAGAAAATGTTGAGTGTTTGGAAAATTTTGAGCTAGCAAAAAGAATTTCTCTCTCTCCAAATCTATTTATATAATGTTGGTGCATGTATGGCTGCTGAAAATGGATGATATGAAAAGATTTTGGCACATGGGATATCTAGGGTTGGTAAACAACCCAAATTTTGGCAAGATTTGAAAGCTAGCTCAATTAAATAAATCAAAAATGCTATTTTAGTAATTTAACAAAGTAATTAAGGGTATTCTTGTCCATGGTACTTGAATCTAGGTTTTAATCACTAGATTTTAATCCTTAAGGTTCCCCAAATAATTTCTAGGGCTTGAACAATTAAGACTAAAGCTCAATAAAATTTTAATTATAACTTACTAATTAAAATTTAAGGTTTTAATAGAAAATTAGGGTTTTAATTTTTATATTACCAGTCGTTAATCACATTATTGTGATTACATAACGGCTTAACCAATTCTCAAAGTCATGAATGACTTTCGCATTAAGGTTTCAAATCAATTAGGGTTTCAAGAAATTAATTTAGGGTTCTAGATTTTAGGGTTTTAATTTACTAATTAGATTCACCTTAATTAGTAATTAAAGTTTATCACACGTGTTATTAATCATAATAACACTATTTCTGACTGATCAAACCTCCGGTTTAGGTTTTTCGGATTAGGGTTTCTAATTATTAGAAAATCAAATATAATTAGGGTTTACATTTAAAGTTAGGGTTTTCTATAATTAGCAAAATATTAAATAACACATAACATATATCATATAACATCGTCATATAACAGTCTTAAACTCACAATTTATTTTCAAATTAGGGTTTTCCACAGAAAACTAGGATTTAACCAATTAATATTAGGGTTTTGAAATTAAACACCATAATTGACCAATCATCATCAACACGTACATACGGCACATATTTATAGCACTGAAAAATCAAAATATAATTAATATTATATTATTATCACCATTCCTCATTCCATAACCAGAAATAGGGTTTATAAAATATTATTAGGGTTTGGTCGTAATATAATAAAACTGTTCCACACATTAACATTACACACATAACCATACATATCTATAACACTGAAAAATAAAAATATAATATTATTATTCTCATTCCTTAATCAAAACCCGAAATTAGGGTTTGGATTCTATATCTGATTTATCTTACATAAATAACCTTATTAAGTTAAAATAATTAACTTAATAATCTGTACTAAAATTCATATAATAAAATAATTATTATAATTATTCCAAAATCATTTCATATATTATTTAAATAATATAAACATATAATTTCATGGAAAATAATTAATAAAAACATTTCTATCTTAAAATTTATTATTATAAGAATATACTTTATAATAATCAATAATTCTAAAATAAAATTATTTGTAAACATTCATGTAATAAATATATTTTTATTTACCACATAAATACATATACATATTATCCTGTACAAATCCTCATCCTTATAATAATAAAAAAAAAATTATACGCAAAATTTCAGTTTTATTTATTTAGAAAATATCGGGTTGTCACAGTCGCCTTCTAGCATGATAAAATTAATAGAGTATTAAATATTTAATATGAGTTTGTTGTGTCACCACAAGGCAAGTATTAAGTATTTAAGTTGTTAATTTATCACATTTGATGCTTATAAAGAAAATTGAACAGTATTGTTTTGTTGTGTCACCACAAGGACAATATTTTTCTTTTTTTGAATATATGGAGTGTTAGGTTAGACTTAACTTGGATAATTTTGATTCGGATGTGCCACCACTTGATCAAAATAATCTAAGAGGCAAAATACAAGGAGTTGCATAGTTTATGTAATTGACAAGAGTTGTCTACCTATTTATTTATATATAGTTTGTTGTGTCACCACAAGACTATATACATTTGAAATGAGATCTTTATTCTCACTAGCAAATCTTTAATTAGATTTTGCCGAACTATATATATTGAGGGTAATATAGTTTAAAGAAAATAGTGGGAGATACCAATTTAAAACAAGACCTAATTTATTTTGGTAATTAATAAAAGAATGTATGTTAAAATGTTGTTAATTACAAATTCATTTACAGATTTTTACAATGTCTAAATTACTATCACTGCGTAACATATTAGATGTTAATTAACCAAACTGAATTAAATGGATTGGTTAAGGAATTTGAGAATAGTTCTCATGGCTGAAAAGCTATCTTATGTCCTTAATGCGCCTATCCTTGCAATGGTTGCAGACAATGCCTCTGAGGAAGATATTGCTACTTTTAGAAAGTGGCAAGATGATGCACAGTTGGCTCAATGCATCATGCTCGCATCCATGAGTAACGAGCTTCTGCGTCTGCATGAAACTATGGATACTCCTACTATATTCCTGCACATCAAGTAGTTGATGGTGAGGAAAGTAGGACTAATAGATATCAAATGTCTAAGGAGCTCTTCCAATCTAGAATAACCAATGACACTACAGTACAGACACAAGTCCTTAACATAATCAATTTGATTGATCAATTAGGACAACAAGTTTTGTCATGGATGGAGAGTTGAGCTAAGATTTGATCTTGCACTCACTCCCGGACTCCTTTCACAATTGTTGTGAATTTTTCATATGTAAAAGCTAAAGATCAGCCTCGCTGATTTGCTTAACATGTTGAAAAATATTAAGAGTCACTTTCCAACCAAGAAAGACCAAGTCTTACTAGTAGGGGCCAAAGGATCTTCTGAAAAGAAGAACGATTCAAAGAATGTAAATAGAAAAGGCAAAAATAAAGGACAATAAGAACAAAACTGATACGGATAGCAAAGGAGTTTGATTCCACTGCAATAAGCCTGGACACTAGAAAGAAACTGCGAGAAGTATCGTGCAGAGGCTAACCAAAGAAGCTTAGTGAAGTTTCGGTTATAAATTCAAATTTGTTCATGATTTAAAATAAAATTTTCTTTAAGTCAAGGTTCTACTTAGGTATTTGATACCATCTTTGGTTATCATAAATATAGATTTATGAAGGGACCAAACAGAAGTAGAAAGCTAAACAAATATAAATAAATCTATGTGTGGAAAATGAAGCAAAGGTTGCTGCATTAACCATAGAAACTTATAGTTTAGCATTACCTACGGGAAAATCTATTAAGTCAATAAGTTGTTATTGAATTCCAGTTCTCGTTAGAAACATTATTTTCATTTTGTTGTTGGACAATGAAATTTGGTATTATAATTAAGAACAATTGTTGTTCTATTTATAATAATAATGTTTTGTATAGAACTAGAATATTACTTAATGGATTTTGTATACTTGACTTATGTGAAAATAATTTTGCAAATTGAACAAACTAATATATGAAAAAGGAGATGATCATTCAAAGAGTTGAATCTATGTATTTGCTGAAATACAAATGTGAATTATTTGAAAGGTTCAAAGAATTCAAAAGTGAAACAAATTGGCAAAGTATTAAGATTCTTTGATTGGAGCAAGGAATAAATACTTGTACAATAAGTTTCTTGATCATCTCAAATGGTTTTCTCATAATGGACGCCTCCTGATACGCAATAATTGATTGATGTATCTGAAAGGAAATATCGTACCTTGTTGGACATGATACGGTCCATAATGATTTTACCGACATTCCAGTATCCTTCTAGGATCATGTCCTAGAAATGGCTGCATATATACGAAAAGGTAACCTCAAAATTCGGCCCCAAGACTCCATAAAAAGTTATGGATAGGGAGGATTCCTAATCTTAAGTATGTTAAGATAAGGTGATGTCCAACTTATGTGAAAAGGTTTCAAAGGATAAGCTTGGGACAAAAATTTGACAAGTACAGATTTATGGGAAATCCTAAAGTAAGTTTAGGGCATATGTTTTATAATCCTACTTAGCAAAAGGTATTTATTACGAAACATGCTACCTTCTAAGATAAAAGTGTTTATCATTGAAAGGGCTAGTGGGAGAATAATAGATCTTGAAGAGATCAAGAACCACAAAACACTATAAGTCAAATAAAAGGAACCTACAGATAGACCTATTGTACCACAACCGAATCGTAAATCTGGAATAGTACCGAAGATACCTAGGAGGTATGGATTTATCATGGATGATGATGATGAGGTACACATCATAGAAGATGATGATCCAGAGTCACATACGATGAGGTAAGAGTTGTAGACACTCAGAGAAATGGAATGACATAAGCTTCTCAAAAATGGAACATTCGTTTTGATGAGATAATCAAAAGAGTTTGATTTTATCAAAAATAAGAATGAACCTAGTGTGTACAAAAGGGTCAGTGGGAGCGTCGTGACATTCCTAGTATTATATGTTGATATATTACGGATAAGGAATGACATGCCAATGCTAGAGTCAGTAAAGATAAAGTTGTCTAAACATTCCTCCATGAATGATTTGGGAAGAGTATCTTAATTGGGGATACAAATCTATATAGATAGATTTAAAAGCATGCTCGACTTAACCCAAAGAACGTATATTCATTTGATGCTAAAGTTGTTTAGCATGGCAAACTCCATGGGATGTCTCATGTTGATGAGCCATGGATTGTATCTCTCTTAATAGTCCCCGTAGACTCCAAAAAGAGAGATCAAATGAGTTACTATCATGTATGCAATGAAATGTACGAGACCTGATGTTGATCAGTCATATTTTGGAGAAGTTCACTATGAGACAGTGAAAAACATCTAAAGTACTTCACCGGCACTAAGGATATGATCATATTCATGGTGGGTCTGAATTAAAACTAGAGGGCTTAACAGACTCAAGTTTTTCAGACGAACCAAGACGATAGAAAATCCACTTTAAGGTAAATCGTTACCTTGAACGGTGGTGTAATGAATTGGAAAGGTTCCAAACAGCAAAGAGTTGCTGGTTTAGTGATAAAGACAAAGTATATAGCTGTAAATGAAGCTGCAAGTTGATTGTTTGGATGATAAGTTCATTACAGAGCTAGGAATAGTTCTTAAGTCTCATCTTGGATCTAAACATGTGTTGTGGCACTTTCATTTGATTATAAGAATCATTGAAAGATGGGAAACCACAATAGAGATAGTGGACTCTCAAGAACAACATTACATATCTATTAACTAAAACTTATCCAATAGCAGGATAATCGTCACTTAGAGAATAAGAGTATGAGATACCATGGCGATTGGCTTTAGTGCAAGTAGGAGATTGAAAGTAGTATGCATACAAGCAATCATGTTTGATGATAAAGCATATACTTTGTAAAAATCTTATTCATTTATTAAAGACTTTTAATTATCTACATGATGTTGTTTTATAATATGTGATAAACCCATAGTTTTAAGCAATGGTTTTAGAATAATGATGATGATCATTCTAATGAGATCTAAATTCTTTGAAAGATTAAAACTAAAATAGTTCCCAATCGTTGGATTACTAAATTGAGGATTAGTGAATCCGGATAGATTGGTACATACGTTACTTGCTCATTAAATGAGGATGATTGATCTCATGATCATTTGTGTGGAGACACTAAAGCAAGTATGTAGGTGCTTATTAGAGAATAAGTTCACTGAACGTGGCTCGCTAAGGAATACCTAATGGAGTTGTACTTGCCTGTCAATAGGAATTCCTATAGTGATAGTAGTACAAGTGATCCTTGGACTTTAGGTCATCATAGTATCTTGTGTATGATGAGTTATACTTTGACTTATTCCTTAAGACCCTTAGGGTATATCAAATGGTATGCTTGGGTATAATAAGTTGTACATGAAGATAATGTATGATCAATAAAGAATCTACCACTTCTAATCAAAGAAGAGAAATGTCCTGATGCGATTCGATAAATGACAACCCATTAGTCCTTGGCCAATGCAGAATGAAATTAGAAAGGAGTTTCTAATTTTCATTATTTGGAGTTGTGCATTTAAGGATCGAAATACATATAATTAAATAAAATAAGACTTGACAGTAATTCCATGTCTTATATTTAATTGGGACATTGTATGGTGGAAGGATTGAATTGTACGGTAACTATTTACTCAAATGTTCTTTTATAATTAATATTGAAATCTATATTATCTGAAAGTCGTTGATCGCTAGGGAGGCTTATCCCTATTGTAGAATAAATATTATTTATTTAAATAAATTATTAGTTTAATTTATTTATTTAAATAAGATTAGAATTGTTCTAATTGATTTATTCACAACCGATTTAATATGAAGAACCTAAAGGGTCACACCATAAAAGGAAGAATAATTATTTAAGAAGTTAATGGCATAATCGTAACAATAAGTTAAGTATATTTAATTTAATCTATGGTGATAGTATAAATTAAATAACTTAATATTTAATATTTAATATTTTGAAAATATTAAATATAAATTAATAAGATGAGTCTTATTATTATTATTATTACTATTATTATTTTTTAATTTCTAAAGGAGTTTAGGAATTAATTAATAAAAGTACTCTAATTTATTCTTAATAGGATTATGAGGTTAATTAATTAAAAGGTTAATTAATTATTCCTAATAAGATTAGGAGCCTAATTAATTAAAGAGTTTAATTAATTAAAATAAAATCCAATTCCTTAATTGTTAAGGAGGGTTGCCCACATCTATAAATAAGAGGAGTCTTATTATGGGTGAGAGGTGGTTGACTTTTACAACATACGTAATTCTAATAGTTGGAGAGTACGTCTTTTCTATAGAGATAGAAAAATTAGGGTTTTGCCAAATACCCATCTTCTTGTATCCTTCTTCTTCCTTGGTGGATCATCTCTAGAGGCTAAACACTTGGGTGGCTAACGTTGATCAAAGGAAGGAACCAAACCCGGTGGATTCAAGTTGAACGCGAAAAGGATTGGAGGTGAACTTGTACCTGAGGAAGCTCGGATCTTCAAGGGTATGATTCTTGTTCTTTCTTTTTCGTTTAATTAATAATTATGCATAAACGGTGATCCGGGTATATGGTTTGTAAAATTTTAAAACTCTAATTTTTCACGTTTCTGCTAATTTATGCAATTTGATTGCGTTCATGAATATTACAAACCTAAGCGATAACACGAATATCCTTAGCCCGTAGTGCATGGATAATTCGTGGATGTGATACTAATGAATACCCTTGGCCCGTAGTGCATAGATAATTCAGTGATGTGGATTATTTATTGAGCTGAGTCTCATCGATAAAATTGATGATAAACTTTTTAAATCATAGAAGATAGTAGATATCATGCTCTAATTGACTCTTCTAATGAATTGATTGTTCCGTTGCAGTTAAACTTGATGTTTATTGAATTTTATCAGTTTAACACTGTTGAAGGCTAACGATAATTTATTATGCATTATCTTAGTCATAATATTTCTTATTGGGCTAGTTGAGCTCACCATTTTGCTTTCATTGTTCTCTTCAGGAAATGAGAACGTAGCCGGGACTAGTCGGGGAATGGAGTGACGGTCCGAGATGGTGGCTGTAGTAGTCCTCACTATTTTATAATATAGTGTAATAATAATTGTAATGAGAACTCCATTTGAGTTTGGATACTGTCTACTAGACAATATTCGTGAAAAAACTCTCAGCTACGTTTTTGTCGTATTATATAAAGAAGTTTGTATTTAAATTCTGTATCATGTTTTTGGCGACTTAGAATGGGTGATGTATACCTATTTTGGGGGCATCACAATTGGTATCAAAGCTTAGGGATATGATCCCTAGTTGAGATGTGAGACTAGAACTTGGAGGGGTGATGTAAGACCCCGAATTTTATGAAATAAAAGTATTCAATTTTTTCTTATAATTACTATTCAGTAAATGGTTAAATTGATAAAAAAGTTAAAGTTAAGGGTGATATATGAAATTTTTTTCAAAATATGCAAGTGCTTATTAAATATTCTTTCTGTCGGAGAATATTCGTTTGGTCGTGGAATATTCTTTCTGTCGGAGAATATTCATACGACGGCGCAGCCTTTTGTGGGCCCCATAACGGAAAGCGCTTGGATAAAGAAAACGACAAGTATAAGTTGTTTGCAAATAACGGCGTAGTTGTTACCGTTAATACTGTTGGAATACCCGGTGGTTAAAACACAGTAATACGCGTTGTTGCACAGTAGCACACGGTATTACACCAATTATTGATTCTTACGTAAGAAGGCACTACTGATTAATTGTTACAGTAATTACTATTTCGTATTATATTTTATTAATTCAATAATTGTTGCGTTGATATTTTATATTATTGTTATTTTAATAATTGTCACTGCACAGTATTTTCCATTATCGAAGCAATAATTCATATTATTTGAATAATATTATTAGATAGCATTATTGACAATGTCTAGAAAATTCTGTCAAGGAGAGGTTTGGTCACTTAATTGCGCGTCAGTAAGGAAAGATCCTTATTGGAAAGCCCCCTCTTTCCTGGGAATGGCCTGGTTGCCAGTACTGTGATTCTGTAATATTATTTGTGAATAATTAATTATTGATTTATATGATGAGGAAAATATTCATTTTATGTGGATATAGATGGAGAAATTTTTTTAAAGTGACAATTGTTGAAAATCGATATTTTATCTTTTCTGATAAAATAATATTTTATTATATTATTATAATATAATAATGATGATATTTTTACAATGAATGTGGGATATATGAGTATATGAGGAGAAAGAGTATTTTATTATATTAAATGATTAACACATGTTTTGTGTGTCGGTGGACCCTATTTCTTGACTGAAATTTGATTATAGCCTGTAAAATCGTCCGTATGTGGATTTCGGTCAATTTCTATTTGGAATTTGGAAAAACTTGCTTCTGCAAAGTTGTAGAGAATCGAATTTCCTATAACAAGTCGCGAGGATTCGAATTTTTTAATAAAAGGGCTATTTATTATGAATTATTGAAGTTCCGAGGTTCCAGAATAATTGATTTTTGAAAGTTTTAATTATTTTTAATAACAAAAACATTTTTTGTGTTTTTGTCATTATTGTGGGCCTCAAGGGTGGCTGAATTTAGATGATTCTAGGTGGGCGTAGACAAATTATTATATATATTAATATTTTAATAAATTTTCTGCTTTGGTGTTCTAAGCAATTTCCTATAAATAGGGTGCTTAAGTTAGAATTGAAAATCACACCAGAAACTAAAGATTTCTCTCTCTTTCTCTCTCTATTATATCAAGCGTATTTTGTGAGTATTTTAGTACTTTGGGTATTGCTATACGGTGCAAGTTCTTTTAGCACTATATCCAGTATTCCAGTCAGAAGTACTATTCTTTCTAAGATAAGGGATTGTAAGGGAGGTTATTTTTTCTAAAATGATATTATTTCTTCAATATCATTATGCCAGAATGTTGATTGAAATTTTATATCAAATTTGGAACTTTTTCATGTCGGGGTTACTATTTATGAGTTACTATTCACAAGTACTATTCACGAAACGTGATGATGTTTTTTGTGAAATTTCTATCTTTTGGTGTCAGAGTTACTATTCACATATACAGCACTATTCACGAATACATCACTATTCACCAAAAAATGAAATTTTCTTCTTTTTGTCCAAGATATCTATTCTGGATACTAACTTTGATTGTATCCATGTTTTAATCATTCTTGAATTTTACTCCACTATGATTATTTATGAGGTATTTTTGGACATGAAATAACTGAAATACGAATTCTTAATATTTATTCTTTTGTTTCACTGGATTCGTTTTCTTTAAAATATTTTTCATCATCCTCGGTCCTAAATGATGATATAACAGAATATCTTTGGCCTGTAGTGCAAAGATGAATGATTTCTGATGAATATCTTCGGCCCGTGGTGCAAAGATGAACAGGTGTTTAGATGAACATGACCAACTGATGAATATCTTTGGCCTGTAGTTCAAAGATGACTTGTTGATGAATATTTTTGGCATGTAGTGCAAAGATGTCTTGTTAATGTATATCTTTGGCCCGTAGTGCAAAGATAAATTTATTAGTAGGATTATGAACATGAACTGTGATTTGGTATAACCATAATCTTTGATGTTTCAGGTGATGACAATTATCTTTGTCCTGGATGAGGAAAGGAATTTAGAACAACAATTACGATTATGAGTTATACATGTGATTGTGGACAGGAATTGTTGATTGATGTTACAGGGATAAAACATTGTTGGTGGACTTTTAACATGGAGAAGATAATAGACTTTATGGTCTATTTGACTCTTCTAATGGATTGCTCGTTCCGCTGCAACTATGGTTGAAAAGTTTTATCATCTACTATATGTTCTAAATCTCTGATTTATTACTGATGAAGACTATTGATAATTTATTTATCTTTAGTCATAATATTCTTTACTGAGCTAGTTGTGCTCACCCTTTTGCTTCACAATTCCTTTCAGGTAATACGAGTGTAGCTGGGTCGAGCGGGGGTAACAGGGGAATAGAACGGTGGTCATCATTTAGTAGTTATATTTGTTGAATCAAATAGGGTGAAGCGAACCCAACGTTGGAAGGGTGTTTTTCCACTATCATACAAGATGTCTACTGACATACAACCTCGTATCATCATAAGACAGGGATGTGCTCATCCACTTGCTGAGTATATATACGAGCACTACCTATATAATATTGGAGTTTGGTTGAAATATAATTCTCAATTAGAGACGGTGGAGATAATGATATGTCAAGAGAAGACACACCATTGGGAAGAATATGATAGTAATCTTCTCATTTTTCTTTGGGTCTATTGGGTCAACCAAGGATAATTTTGTGGACATATGATATCTATAATAACCTAGACGCATGGCCTCCCATGTACGAAGGTTTCTTTGAGCACTTCCCAAAGGTTTTAATTTCCAAAATAGTTTTTGACTGTACCTTTATGTAAGGTGTCATGGTGACGTGCTATCCAAGTTGGTGTCCAGAGTCACAGTTGGTATATTTTAGTATCAAAACTCACAACATATGTGTTGTTGTATTTTGCACGACAATTGTTGTAATAAAGTTGTAGTTGTTTTCTGTACCATGTATTTGGCGACTCAGAATGGGTTGGATGGAATGGACCTATTTTTGGGTTGCCACAGGTGAGACGGGTAATTCCTTTACTAGTACAACCTACCTAAGCTTATTTGTTATTTAATTGGTCGGTCAGAATATAGGGATAATATGTGGCATGTCCAATTAACCCTTGTTTTGTGGTAGTGTTTGAAAATGACATCCGAGAATGTGAGATAAGCAATGGAGCACATGAGACCTTTGAGTCACCAACGATCAATACCTAGGATAATGTGCATCAGGAAGGCAATAATCCTCAGAAAAATAACAACACCGACCAAATGATGAACGATGGGATGTTCAGAGGCTTTATGCAATTCATGCAACATCAGGCGAAAGCGACTCCTGTTCAAAATGCAGGTGGAAACACTAGCAACTCATAGATGGTTACCGCTAAGTAGTTCAAGGAGCTGGGACTACCAGAGTTTTTGGGAAAGCCAAAACCACTTAAGGCAAAGACGTGGATAAAGCAGATCACCAAGATATTTGATATTTTGGGATGCTTCGATGAGCAAAATGTTCCCTTTACCACTTTTATGTTGAGAGGCGAGGCAGATTACTAGTGGGAATCTGTAAAACGTACTCAACCTGCCGCACTGAAGATGTCTTGGGAGATGTTCCGAGAACTATTCAACGACAAGTACTTTTCCGAAAGTATTCGTCACATGAAGGAGGTCGAGTTCATCAAGCTGGAGCAAAATAATATGATCGTGTCGTAGTACGAGGCTAAGTTTGCCGAGTTATCCCGATTTGCATACCATTTGATTGATAATGAGGAGAGAATGACGCGAATGTTTTCCGCGAGGTTTGAAACTCGAAATACGTCAATACCTCATTTCTCACAAACTGTATTTATATTCAAATGTTGTAAATATGGCTCAGTTATTGGAGCGCGATAATGAGTCAACCCAACCAAAAGAGAGCAGCCGGCAAAACGATAATACCAGTGGTAGCAGTCATCGAAGCGATAACAACAAACGTGGAGGGAATCAACATGCCAGAAATGGTAACCACTTCGGTGGTGATCATGGCCAAGATAATAAAAGTGAAAATTTCAAGAAGAGGAGATTCAATAATGATGGAAAGACGTCAGCACCAGCACCCATTTTCAAGGAAGGAGAACGACTACCGATCGTATGCTTCAAGTGCGGAGGGGAGGGACCCATCAGTCCAAACTGCACGATGCAGTCCAAAGCATGTTATAATTGCGAAAGAGAAGGACACCTAGTCCGATTTTGTCGCGCAGTAAAGTCAAGTCCAGCTGAGATTTGGTCTCACCATCCTAGGTTTTAATCTCAAACCATTATTTATTTTATTTTGATCAAAGTGCTCAAAAAGCTGAAATATATTAAAATTATAATTTATTCCAAAAAATAAAAGGATTACAATAAAATAATTATTTAAAACAAAATAACATATAATGAGAAAAAAATGGTTTTAGACACCATATAAACTCATGAATTTATATTCACATCCTAAACTAATAAAGACGGAAGAACAAGCCGTCATGATAGCATCACTGTGACGCTCCCAAAATAGGTATACAACACTCATTCTGAGTCGTCAAAATACATGGTACAGATACAACTTTATTAATACAACATAAAAACTGTGAGTTTAAATACAAATATTGTCATGTAGACAATATTCACACTCAAATAAGTCCTCATTACAATTATTAATATTTAACAAAAATGGTGAGGATTAGTAAAACAACTTTCTAGAACCTTCATTCCATACCCCGACTAGTACTCGCTACATTCTCACCTCCTGAGAAGAAAAATGGAACAAAAAGGAAAAGGGTGAGCTCAACTAGCCCAGTAAAGAATATTATGACTAAGATAACATAGAACAAATTATCGTTAGTCTTCAACAGGGAAAAATCTAATAGAATACAATAGACAACCAGTTTTAAATCAATATTCGCAGGGGAAATAATAATTCATTAGAAGAGTTAAGTAGAGAATACAATCTACTATCTTCTATATATGAATTTAAAAGTTCATCGTCGATATTTTATCCCTGTAACATCAATCAATATATATTTGGAATTAAATATTCATCTTTGCACTACAGGTCAAAGATATTCATCAGTTGGTCATGTCCATCTAAACATCTGTTCATCTTTGCACTACGGGCCAAAGATATTCATCAGAAATCATTTATCTTTGCACTATAGGCTAAAGATATTCAATAATATCATCATTTAGGACTGATGATGATGAAAAATATTTTAAAGAAAACGAATCCAGTGAAACAAAAGAATAAATATTAAGGATTCGTATTTCAGATATTTCATGTCCAAAAATACCTCATAAATAATCATAGTGGAGTAAAATTCAAGAATGATCAAAACATGGATAAAATCAAAGCTAGTATCCATAATAGATATTTTGGACGAAATATTTTTTTAATTTTTCTGTGAATAGTGTTGTATTCGTGAATAGTGTCGTATATGTGAATAGTGTCGTATACGTGAATAGTAACTCTGACACCAAAAGATAGAAATTCCACAAGAAAATCAGCATGCTTTGTGAATAGTAACTCGTGAATAGTAACTCATGAATAGTAACCCCGACATGAAAAAATTCAAAATTTGAAAAAAAGTTTTAACCAATATTTTAGCATAGTGATATTGAAGAAATAATATCACTTACGAAGAAAATAACATCCCTTACCTCAAAATGATAGAACTTCTGACTGGAATACTGGATATAGTGCTGAAAGAACTTGCACCGCATAGCAATACTCAAAGTACTAAAATACTCACAAAAATACGCTCAATATATCGAGAGAGAAATAGAGAGAAAACTTCAGTTTCTGGTGTGATTTTCAATTCTAACCTAAGTACCCTATTTATAGAAAAATGCTTAGAACACCAAAGCAGAAAATTTAATAAAATAATAATATATTTATATAATTTTCCTTAGCCCACCTCTAGACATCTGAATTCAACACATTGATAACACATGTAAGCTCACTCAATTGAACAAAAACATTTTTCTTAAAAAAAACTAAACTTCCAAAAATCAATTACTTCGGAACTTCAGAACTTCAATAATTCGTAATAAATAGCCCTTTTATCAGAAAAATTTGAGCCACATGTCCTTTCCATAGGAAATTTCATTCTCTACAACTTTGCAGAAGAAAGTTTTTCCAAATTTCAAACAGAAATTGACCGAAATTCACAAACAGACGATTTTATAAGCTATAATCAAATTTCGATCAATTATTGGGGTCCACCGACACACAAAACATGTGTTAATCATTTAATGTCACAAAATACTCTTCCTCCTCATATACTCATATATCCCACATTCATTATAAAAAATATCACCATTAATATATTATTAAAATAATATATTTAAATGAATTATTTTATCAGAAAAAGATAAAATATTAATTTTCAACAATTGTCACATTTAAAAATTTTCTCCATCTATATCCACATAAAATTAATATTTTCTTCATCATATAAAACTAATAATTAATTATTCACAAATAATATTACAGAATCACAGTACTGACAACCAAGTCCGTTCCCAGGAAAGAGGGGGCTTTCCAATAAGGATTTCTCCTTACTGGCGCGCAATTAGGTGACCAAACCTCTCCTTAGACAGAACTTTCTAGATATTGCCAATAATATTTTCTAATAATATTATTCAGATAATATGAATTATTGCTTCGATAATGGAAAATATTGTGTAATGACAATTATTGAAACAACAGTAATATAAAATAACAACGCAGCAATTATTGAATCAATAAAATAAAATACTGAACAGTAACTACTATAACAATTATTGAGTAGTGCCTTCTTACGTAAGAATCAATAATTGGTTCAATATCGTGTGCTACTGTGCAACAACACATATTACTGTGTTTTATCCACCAGATATTCCAACAGTGTTAATGGTAACAACTACGTCGTTATTTATAAACAACTTATACTTGTCATTTTCTTCATCCAATCGCTTTCCGTTATGGAGCCCACACAAGGCTGCGCCGTAGTACGAATATTCCCCGATAGTAAGAATATTCCACGACCAAACGAATATTCTCCGATAAAATCTCCCAATTAAAATATATGATAATGAAATCTCCTCATAAAAGAAAAATAAACTAGTCATAAAAAACAAGTCCACAACCAGAAGGAATAATAATTTATTGTATTAAAATAAGACAGATCTATGGTATGGTATTAATAGCTATTCTAGTCCATTCCAAGGAAAAAAACAATCAAACATTTTTGTGCCAATTAATTTTATGTTAAATATGAATTGTTACTCACATATAATTGTAAGTGATAAAATATAAGATATTTTTTTGATAAAGGAGTATATTAAAAGCATCAAACAAATATTCTTTAAAAAAATCAAATTTCAATCATAAATTTGGAACTCCTATAGTATTTTTTTTTCCTTTTGTCATAAATTTCAATCATAACCCATTTCAATCAAAATTGAGGTCATAATAATGAATACAAATTAGGTAAGCTAATTGAGGACGGAATGAAAATCTCAACACGATTCTAGGTTTGTCTATTGGTAATAACTAATGGTCCCTATGACATTACAACAAGCTTCCTTTCTTACAAAATACTCTCTCCGTTCCTAAAAGATTGTCGTTTTAAAAAAAAAATTGTTCCAAAAAGTTTATCGTTTACAACTTTCGAGGAGAATAAATTATTTACTTTCTTATATTATCCCCTACCTTCTCTCATTGTCTCAATAAATTATCTCTCTTGTATTAATAATTTTCAACTTCCCATAAAGGGGTAGTGATGAAATTTCAAACAAATTTTACTTAATAAATGATACTTTTTTAATCCATGTGTCAAAATCTTAAACGACAATTTTTTAGGAACAAAAGTAACAGAGTTGTTCTACTACACATGGAAGTTCCACATGTTTTAGCTTCCATTTTGGACTATGATGCTACTGCCATTAATAGTCAGTCAGCAGTGCATGCATGCATATGTTTTTTTGAATTAAATAATAAACTCTTTTTTTTTCTTTTTAAGTTTGAGATTAAGTTTGAAGTCGATAAGTTATATTGAATTGGCTTTTTTTTTCAATCTTTGCCTTCTAGACAAGAGGTTATCGAGCTACAAGTTAAAGTTATATGTTTCAATTCATGTACCAAATCTTAAGTCTCCTACTACAGGTGGCTCATTCCTGATAATTTTAAAATAAATAAAATGAGAGTAAAATAAAAGATCTTTTGTGTACAATTCTGCATAATCTTGAATACAATTGTGGGTGGCAACATATTTAAAATTGAATAATATTATAGACACAAATTATTCTATAAATATTTTACAAATTGCTGATGTGGTATACACTCACCTCACCATATTGTGTGGAGCCGAAAACTATATTGAAACAATTTGTTGATCAATATGGTGAGAATAGGAGTATGTCACATCAGCAGTTTGTAAAATATTTGTAGAATAGTTTGTCTGTAACATTACTCTTTAAAACTAATGATTTTGAAAAATAATTTTATGTTTTCAAAATAGTGATTGATTTTAGATATGGTAGTTAAAAAATGACAAATCAAGAATATCATACCACTTTATAATTCTAAAATATAAATATATCTATAATTTTATAACAGACTCAAAATAAAATGCATTTCTAATCTTGAAACGAAGACAGTCGTACATTTTCAGAAGTTTAATTAATTAAATAATAAGAAAGAATGTATGAACAATTATTATTGCCATGATCATAAACTTTTTAAATATATTATTTTCAAGTTATCTTAATGAAAAATATTACCAAATTAAATAAAAGACAAGCTAGATTTGTCAACTAATACAAAAAACTTATAATAAAATAGGATATGGAATAACTTATTGCAATGATTGAAGAGGTGTTTACTACTTCATAACTTCTTATCCATGGCTCTCGATATAAAATTTGGTTTAACCTCTTGACAAAGACTAGTATAATTAAATACTTTTCCTTGTTTTCATCAACCTTGGATTATTTATTCTTCTTCATATGTTCTTTTAATTGGATAAAAATAATAGTAGCACTAAATACAGCATAGAAAAATCTTTGTACATGTTAAGAAAAGAATTTTAAATAGTAAAATAATGACTAAAAACTTAAAATGGAGTAAATCTATCTAATAAAATACAAATGATTTTGAATTTCCAGCTCACTCAATAAATCATCTGGGCCGTCCAAAATTTGAGATAAATCTCACCGTCCATACATCTATCTAATAAAATATATCTATCTATCTAATCTATCTAATAATGATTTTGAATTTCCCGCTCACTTAATAAATTATCTGGACCGTTTTAAGTTTGAGAAAAATCTCACTGTCCATACAGTGCCGGAGGCACGGGACCCAGCAAGTTTATAAATAAATTAAGATATCCTTGAACAAAATTAAACTTACGTTATTTAAACTCAACAAGTTTGATAACTCGGGTTACTTATTTATATTCATTTTTTCATAAATATTTGATAATTTTTTACTAATATATTTATTATTTTTTATTGACATAATACATATATAATATTGAAGATAATTATATATATTTTACTTTATACAAAAATTTTATACATTGATCACAACTCATGCACGCATGTATATAAATATCCAAGTATATACTTTAAGGTATAAGGAAAATTTATAAATTGAATCAAAAAAATAAAGAGTTTAGAATGTTTAACTCAATATTGACTCATAACCAACCAAAATGACTTGATAAAATTATTGAGTTCGAGTTTTACCGTGTTTAGTTCAAGTTCAACTCGTTTATATTCAGTTTGAACTCGTCTAAACTTGACAGTATTTAATATTTTAAAATAATCAATCTATAATATATATAATATGAATATATATACATATATATCTATTTAACAAAATACAAATGATTTTAAATTTTTCGCTCATGTTAATAAATCATCTTGGCCGTCCAAAGTTTGGACCGGAAGCACGTGACTGTTGCTAATATGTATAAATATATACTAGCTGGATCACATGCCTCAGGTACTGTATGGACGATGAGATTTATCTCAAACTCGTTTATATTCAAAATCATTTGTATTTTATTAAATAGATATAGTAATTAATTATTATTGTTTATAATTGATTTAGACTCAATTATTAAACCAACCAAAGTTTTAGCTGAAAAGAATAAACTAGATGTTGAGAAGGAGAAGGAAACCGCTTTACGTCACCGACACGTGTACATTCTAATCCGTTTTAGCTTTGCCGGCAGCACCGGTAGCAAAAGCTCTAAGACGGCCCCCTCTCTGTCTCTCTCTCCTCCCTTTGCTTTATAAACCACATAAACCTGGTGGTAGAAGAATCTCAATCAAATATCTCGCTCTTCTCTGTACAATTTCACTGCCAATTCGTTTTCACCCACAGGTTATTTCTTCCCCTTTTCCTTTAATTGTTTCTTCATACATACTCCCAAATCTTCACCACAAATTGCCTATAATTTTTAATTTTCTCAGATTTTAACCTGTATATAATTGAATTTTCTCTTTTTGGGTATAATTTTTCTTTCTGTTTGATGTGTAAATTGTTGCTATTGGATGGTGGTTTGAAAGTTGGGATCTTTATTGGGAGAAGGCTGTTTGTTATTCTGTTTCCCTTTTTGTGGTTCTAGAGAATAAATTTGGGTGTCACACATTTTTCCCACAAAAGAGATTTGTTTTTATACCAGATTAAGTTCCTGGAATATATTGATGCGTGAACTAGTGTGTTATTGAGAAAAGCTGAAGTGGGTTTGTGGATTCGCCTATTGGTGGTGTTAAATTTGTCCTACTTTTTTGGATTGATTGTTTCTGTTTTCAATAATTTCTTTTAGGTAGTTGGGTCAGCTCAATAGATAAAAGTTTGGTTGGGTTTTTAGGGATTTTGGGTTGCTTTGACTAAACAATAATTTGAATATAAGGGTAAGTTATAGGCGATATCTGGCAAGTTTAAGCAATTCAGCTATTATTACCTAGTGAAGATGGTGGAGTCCATTGCTGCAACATCCATTTTGGGCCACCGCCCGATATATGGAGGATATTGTTTTAAGGATGTAGGAGGTAGAAGGAAGCCGGTAGATGTTGTCCGGATTCATCGGATGGAATTTCTTGCTAGAAACTTGGTTTGTTCTACTTCTTTGCCAGGAATGGGAGTTGATCATCGGATAGTTTTGTCGTCAATTAAAGCTCAGGCAATGCAGTTGGCCAAAGAAGCTTATTCGTATAGAGAAAAGGAGCAAACGCCTGCAAATTTCAATTACGGGATTGATACTGGTGTTGATCGAAAACCCGGATTGTGGCCGCCTGAGAACAAGGCTGATAACCCTACACTTCACAATCCATTGCTTCGACAAGAAAGGATGGGTTGTGGGTGGTTAGGTGCTATATTCGAATGGGAAGGAGTGTTAATTGAAGATAACCCTGACCTTGAGAAGCAGGCTTGGTTGGCTCTTTCTCAGGAAGAAGGTAAATCACCTCCGCCAACTTTTATTATTCGGAGAATCGAAGGAATGAAGAACGAGCAAGCAATTTCCGAAGTTCTCTGTTGGTCAAGAGACCCTGCTCAGCTAAGGAGATTGGCCTCCAGAAAAGAGGAGATTTACCTAGCTTTGCAGGGTGGGATTTATAGATTTCGACCGGGTTCTCGAGAGTTTGTGAATATACTGATGCATTACAAGATACCAATTGCCTTGGTGTCTACCCGGCCAAGGAAAACTCTTGAGAATGCAATTGGAGCCATTGGGATTGAAGGGGTCTTCAGTGTTATTGTAACAGCAGAGGATGTGTATAGAGGGAAGCCTGATCCGGAGATGTTTATGTATGCAGCACAGCTTTTACAATTCATACCTGAACGTTGTATTGTGTTTGGAAACTCGAATCAGACAGTGGAGGCTGCTCATGATGCACGAATGAAGTGTGTGGCTGTTGCTAGCAAGCATCCTGTGTATGAACTTGGAGCTGCTGACTTGGTGGTGAGACGCCTAGATGAGCTTTCTGTGGTTGATTTGAAGAACCTTGCTGACATCGATTCTCCTGAGTTTCGTGAGCCAGAGTTGGAGATGGAGTTGGAAGAAGAGGATGATCAATTCCCATCTTCATCAGTGGCAGTTGATGATGACTTTTGGTGATCTCTTCCCTATGTACAGTGCTAATTCTTGATTCTAAAAACTCTATATTGACTACCCTGTGTATAAGAAATAAATAATAGGGGAAAAGAAAAAATTAAAATTGGGAAAAACTATAGATAATTGGATAAAAAGAAAGGAAAAGGTTAAGGGTTCTATATTTCAATACCCTTTTATGACATCATGTATGTATGCACTATCTGTATCATTTCATTATATAGAAGTTGGGAACTTAAATTGTCCAATATTTTCCTTCTAGCATGATCCGATTTTTAGATTGATAATATATTGGAAGCTTAAGATTGAGAGAGAATATCTTTCTATAAATAAACGAATAAATAAGAAAATGTTAAGCAATCTTGATAAGAACTTTTAAGATGTGGTTGGAACTTGGAAGTAGATCAAAGAAAACTGGACTTCACCCTGGTCACCAATGAGATTCCTGCGTGCATACTTGGTCAACAAATCTGATGATGCTATTATTTGGTTGATGTTTTGAAGTTATTCAAGAAGATTTCTGGAATGATGTTTTAAAGAACTCGACGCATGCTATTATTTGGTTGATGTTTTGAAGTTATTCAAGAAGATTTCTGGAATCTTGATATAGCGACATTGTGAGAGCTTTATTTTAGAACTTCAAGTGCAGATTGAGGTAGTATTTTAATTGCTGGTTATTAGTCCCTTATGGTGTTGACCCTGATTAACAGTACTGTGATATTATGGTTTAGAAAGTATAGTTACTGAATGTAACCACATTATTCTGTTTCTCTTAACATCTGATTTCTTAAGTTTAAAGGATTTCAATATTTCATTATATAGAATCGATACTGCAAATATGTGACTCAATTTTTTTCAACAGATCTTTGTGCATTAGGCTGTCAGAAAAAATTACTTGTGGGAAAACATTAATAAGGAAAATGTCTGGAGACTGGGTTCGAACTGGGGACCTCTAGTTTGTGAGACTGGCATGATAACCGACTACACTCCCAGACAGTGGGGGAGCATTTTAGATTAAAATATATTTATTTAGTTTCAAATTGTAAGACGATTATTAACTTTTTAAAATCAAAAATTTTCAAAATCAAAATTGACATGATTTTCTTTAATTTTAATCGATGATAATGATAAGTATTATAAATCATTTAAAACGTAGTCCCTCGGTTCAAGTTTATTTGTCTTAATTTTTTTTTTGATTTTGCTAAATCTATTTGTCCTATTTCCTTTTTAATATTATTTTTGACCTTATCGGAATCACAACCACACTCATTTTCTCTCCACTCTTTCTCATCTATTATATTGTTCAGATAAAGAGTTGGAAGATTAAATAAAATAAAAAAGATGATAATAGAGTAATTAAGATGGGTAGTTTGGAGATAAAAAAAAATTCTTAGCAGGTGTGTACTTTTAAACTAGGACAGCTAAAATTGGATGGAGGGACTACTATTTATTGTTTCATATTTTTAATGAAACATTTCAATTTTAAATTTGAAATTGTCTTATTTTAACTTTTAAAAGTTAATAATGATCTTATAATTTAGATCAGAGGGAGTATATAACTTTATTTAGGTTTTACAAATATCAAAATAAAGAGAAAATAAAATCCCACAATAAAGGAGAAAAAAAATACCACTCCATGAATTGAACTTACTAAAAACATATACTCCCTCCGTTCCTAAAAGGATAAATAAAGTACAATTTGTACACATATTAAGAAAAGTAAAAGTATAGGAAAATGAGTAAAAATGTTCTAAATTTAAATTTAGTGGTCCCACAAGATTATATAATTTTTTTTATTTTTTATACTAATAGACCTCACTAAATGACATACTCCTCTCTGTCCCATAGTTATAGGCTGATTTTCTATTTTGAGATATCCCAATATATAGGCTACTTACTATTTATAAAATTTAGTTGGTTCATTGTTTTACTTTTATACCCTTATAATAAATATTCAACCATTACTTTTTTTTTGAAGAAACAACATTAATATCATTATTTTTATCACCACATTTAATGTTGTTATATTCTCTTTAGTTAAAGTTCTATGGTTATGGACTTTAACACGTCAATCAATGAAGTTGAGAGTTCCAGTGTGATAAGTAAGGAGTAATTAACTTATTCATTAATTCCATATGAAGTGGTATATGTGAAAAATTTATGTTAAAAATTGTCACTTACATTGATTTTTTCTTAAACTATGTGCCAAAAAAAATTAGCCTATAACTATGGAAACGGAGGGAATATTTACCTTTCACTTTATATACTTTATCTCATAATTTTTAGAACGAAATAATTTATACCTTTATTGTTGCGTTTGCGAGAATTTATACTTTTAATATTGCGTTTGTTAGTTTGGAGGGATGGGATGAGATGGGATGGGATGGATGAGAAAATATAGGAGGGATGGGATGGAAAGGGAAAGAGAAAGTGTTGGAGGGAAAAGGATGGAAAGCGATTGTAGTTTTTTTTTGTCATGTTTGTTTTAGAAAGGAATGGATGAGATGAGATTTTAATTAATTTTTTTTCTTGTTTGAAAGTTTAGAAATAGGGAATGGAAGGGATTTTTTTATTTTTAAACTACACTTTTATTATTTTACACTTGCATATATAAATATAAGAAATGATATGATTTAATAATGTCTATCTATTAGAATTATTTTGCCTACTCTTATTTTTTTGCTTTGTTATACAAATCCTGATTTCAAAAAATGGAGAACTGAGAATGCACTGGTGAAGGTATGGCTGATTAATTCAATAGGCCCAAAATTGTTAGGAAATTTTATCAGATTTCCGACAGCAAAGGTAGTTTGAGATTATATTGTCATTAAAAGTCTAATAATAATCTAGAAGGAGGGTTGAATAGATTATTACTATTTAAAATTTTATCTTAGGTCTTTTTGAATTTCTTTAGTTAATTAATTTGCAGTGTTAAAATAAAGATGCAAGACAATTAAAAATTCAACCACACAAAATACACTAACTCTAAGACTCTGGTCTTGGTAAAAAATTATTCATTTTTCTCACACGTACATAAAATACACTAACTCTATATTTTTCCTTTTTACAACAGTTTTCACAGAAAAATGCTTCTAAGATAAGCAGATAAAATTTAGTACACACACACACACAAACACACACACATATATATATATATATGAGGCCAGATCCTGTCCGGACTCCCGGACAAGTTTAAAATTCGGACTTTTTTTTGTTTTTTTTAAAACAACTAAAAATAAATAAATAAAAAATTATGAAATTGAAATTTTTTCATAATACAGTGTTTTGGGTGTGATTTGGGTACGTATAACAAAACATGTATGTACAGTCTGTGCAGACTGTACCACCATTTTTTGGTATAGGTATTCAAATCACCCTCAAAATATTGTATTATGGAAAAATTTCAGTTCCAAAAAATATTAAATATTTTTTTAGTTATTTTAAAAAAAAACAAAAAAAAAAAAATGGGATCTGTTTTTGATCAGGTACGGGAGTCCGGACCTGATCCTTGTTGATATATATATATATATATATATATATATATATATATATATATATATATATATATATATATATATAAGTTCGAGTAACTTTTATATTTGATGCTTTTCAAATAAGCAGATCAAATTAAAGATCAAATAATTATATAGAGGTTCAATGACCTTTATATATATGAAATGTGCTTTTGTTTAAGCACATATAAATTATGTTCGGTTATAAAAGTTTACAACTTTTATATTTGTGTAAATATGCTTTTTGATTAAGCAGATATATTAGTTAAACTGTAAGTCAAAAATACTTCTATATAAGTAGATATATAGTTTAATGCAAATTTATAAAAAATATTTATACTTCATAATAAAGAGTGTGTTGGATTTAAAATTATAACTTTAATTTCAGATATTATGCAACAAGTATTTTATTAATGAATTTATGTTCAAATACTTGCAATTAACAGTTATCAAGTACAATGAATAAATTAGTTAAGCACTACTTAATATAAAAAATATATTTGTTTAACTCAAAAAAATATAATAACATATTTTATCTATTATGTGAATATTTATAAATATGGACACTTAGGATTTTAAAGGCTGTTTGGATAATTCATTTTATCATTCGCTCAAAAGGAATAAATCTAAATTGTATTAGTATCTGAACTGACCAAATTTATAGTTTCACAATTAATATTTATATAAATATTTTTCAATAGATCACTTAGAAGTTCAAATACGGTTCGGATAATTTACTCACTCAAGAGGAATATCTCGGGGTTGTTTTGATGATCAAAAGTTGATCTATTTTAAGATATTTATATAAATAATATCAATAAAAGGTCACTTAGGACTTTGAACACTCATTCAGCTAATTCCATCACTTAAGAGGAATATCTCTGTTATAGCCTCGGTGTATAAGTACTAACTTTTTATTAATAAATAGATAAAATATAAATATATATAATTGCGTATAAAAACTTATATTTGTAAATCTATAAATATAAACAAGTAAGAGATAATTCAATTAAATCAATCAAATAACTTATCTCAAATATTTTAACCATTTTTTTTCTTCTTCAAATGATCATAACTTTGAGTAGAAGAGAGAAAGCTTTTTAGAGAGTGGTACGTAGGTAAGGAGAGTATAAAATTTTCTTTGTTTCTGAATTGACAATTTTAGTATGAAGAAAAACTTCTTATTTATAGGATTTTCAAACTTGGGGCATAATGGTCTTTAAAAAAAATCAACAGCTGGTATTGTTTGTTTGAAATAGATGGTTCTGATGAAGCAACTCATACGGATTGCTCAGTCAAAAATGCCTATTGACAGTAATAATATAGAATGTGTATTAATTGTATAAATATTTTATGAGTGCACTATTGTTGTAATCATTTTAAAAAATGTAATAGAATATATAATTGACCCCAGTAAGAAAGTGTTAGCCCATAAGAAATCTTGACTATCTTTTGCATTAAATGCTCACATGCTAAATAAATCTTTCAAGCCTTTAACTCCCACCCCACCTCTCTTTATTTTTCGCCATATTTCTTTTGGTCAAAGGCACAAGTACTTAACATATGTATAGGGGTGTAAGTCGAGCAGAGTAATTCAGTACTCGACTCGAGATCAGTTCGAAAATATGATCCAAAGCTCGAATTCAAAGTTGATCCGAGTCGAATATGATCCATACTCATTTTTGTTTAATGATACACGAGTCAAATTTGAGCATAACCGTGTTCGCTCATATTAGGGTTCGAGTATTTCATTTTTTCTCGAACCATACTTGATACCTTCTCGATGGATCATATTCGAATATTGGTTTGATCCATGATAGTAAGCTAAATATGTGATATTTGTATCAATCTTTATAATTTATAAAGTGTAGTATGAAATTATGTAAACTTGTAATTGAATAAATCAATTAATTGAATGTTAATTTATATTACATTCTTTATAATTTCAATACATAAATAAAAGTGAAAAGGTTTTATAGATAAATATTAGTTAAGTAACCAATTTAGTATGTAGTGGTTCAGTTTTAAGTGAAATAGTTTATATTCGAAACTCGATTTAAATGTTCATGAGTAACTCTCTTTGTAAATGAGTCGAGTACTTATGAGCCGAGTAGTTTCGAGTAATGATTCGAGTCGAATCTAGCGCAAAAATATAAATCCCTTATCGAATTCGAGCTCAATTTTTTTGAGTCGAACCGAATCTGAACATGAAGGTGTTCGCTGAGATTCGACTCGTTTACACCCCTACATATATAAATTTCGTCAACATTGATGGAGGCTGTGAGACCCCGAATTTTATGAATAAAGATTTAAATTTCTCGAAATATTTTTTTAAATATTATGGTGTGGATTTGATATAATGTTATAGTTTTGGGTTATATTTATAAATTTTACAAAGTATACAAGTTGTTGTATAATATTCGATTGGTCGGGGAATATTCTTTTTGTCGGGGAATATCTATACGACGGTACAATCATTGGTGGACCCCACAATAGAATTATTGTTGGATTGAGAAAACGACAAAAATATTTTTATAAAAATAACGGCGAAAGTGTTACCGTTAAAACTGTTGAACTACCCGGTAGTAAAAGTACAATAATACGCGTGGTTGCATAGTAGCACACGGTATTGATTATTGATGATTACGTGAGAAGTCATTTAGTTATACTCAATTATTGCTACAGTAATTGATGCATCATATCTCTCATATTATTGATTCAATTATTGCTACAGTATCATCTGCATAATATGATATATTATTAAATCAATAATTGAGACGAGAAAGTTATTCATATTATTATTTGAAATATTGACAATGTCTAGAAGTTCTGTCAATGAGAGGTCTGGTCACCTAATTCCGCGCCAATAAGGAGAAATCCTTATCGGAAAACTCCCTCTTTCCTGGGAACGACCTGGTTGTTAAATATTATGAATTATAATATTAATGATGAATAAGTTCGTGTTGATTATAGATGAATTTTATAGTTCCATTGTGTTGGAATTATTTGTGTTAGTAGAAATCGACATCTATTCCGATGATAATTGATGTTTGGAGGTTATATTGACCAATCGGGTATCCGGGACACTTTTCGTGTCGGAATACTATTCACGAGTTACTATTCACGAGTTACTATTCACGAATTATTATTCACGGGATACTATTCACCCGTAAGATATATTTCTTTTTGGTCCAAATCATTTTTGGGTACAATATTATTCCATGAGGAGATGTGCTAATTTTTCAGACCGTTGGTTGAAGATATAATAGTAAATCAATATGGACCGCTGGTGGAAATTTATAATAGTGAATCAATATGGATCGCTGGTTTAAAGTTTTAATAGTAAATCAGTATGGACCGTTGCTTTAAGTTTTAATAATAAACCAATATGGACCGTCCGTTTAAAAGTAAATCAATCTGAACCATTCATGAATTAGTTACTATTCAGTCCATTCTCCTATAAATAGAAGCTCATTCCTTCATTATTTCTTACGAATTCACTGAAACTCTAGAGCGAAAAACTATAGAGAGAAAGAAGAAAAGTATTCTGCGGTTTGGTTGCTTAAATTCGAATAACATGTTGCTTAGGAATATGAAAACTAACAACCTTACAAAAGCAATCAATTTTGCATGATGAGTAGTTAACCAATTAATCCTTAAAATCACATCAAAAGCAAGTTTCTTTAAAGAGATAAGGTCAACAGGTAATGTGATGGTGCCAAATTGGATCAAACAAGATTTATAAACAGTGGATATGATGAAAGTTTTTCCTAACGGAGTCTCCACAGATAAATCAAAGTCTAATTTCTCTGGAGTCAAGTTTAAACGTTGAGCACAAGCAGGAGAAATAAATGAATGGGTAGAATTGGTATCTAATAAGGTATAGACTTCGCAAGAATTTATAATTAACTAACCCGTGATACCTTCGTTCAAGTTCCTCGCATTTTGGGCAGCCACGATAAACGCTCTTCCAGGAACCGTTGACTTTGACTTGTTCGTATCCGCTTCTGGTGCCACCGTCCCAACTGGACTTAACTTTTCTATAGAGTACATTCCACCCGTCATTGCTTCGTCGAATTCCTGTTCCATGATTTTAACCATTACTCTCCGATCCATATCGAATTGGGGTTGACCGCTCTGCATAGGGTAATTCCGAACTCGATGTTGGATTCTCCCAATTGCTGTCCAAAAATCCATTTCATCTATTTTGGCCTTATTGGATCAGACGTCTTTTTCTACAATATCAACGTGTCGTGTAGCTTTTACCCATGCATCCTCCATTCTCATTCGTTTGGTTGCTTCTTCTTTAATCAGAACTTTGATCATAGCATTCTCAGATTCCAGCTCTAATATCTTATACTCTGCCAAAGAGTGCTTCTGTTCAAGCATCGCACATCGGGTAACACAATTTAGAATTGTTGCATCTCTTTGCTCCACGACCGCCTGCCGTTCTTCAGCCTGCTCTTCTAACTCATGAATACGATTTTGTAATTCTAAATTTCGATCATAAAATTCTTCTAATAAATTCTCCTCAGGTTCCTCTTCTTCCTCTTCTTCCTCACTCTCAGCTGCTACCTTTGCGACTAGCTTGAGTGCAACTTTTAATTCCTCAATCACCACATGGATATCTCTAATCACATTAACCTGGTTGATGATTAGAGGTGTCTCCACGGTCTCATTCACTCTACTGTTAACATTTTCAGTCGACATTCTCAAATACTGCCATAAAACAAGGGTTAATTTAACAAATTAAGAAATCACATAATACCCCTATATTATGACCGACCAACAAATAAGCTTAGATATGACACACTAGCGAATGATTTACTCGTCTCTCCCCTCCTAGTTCTATTCCCCGATCTCCGCCAGAGATCATATCCCTAAGCTCTGATACCAACTGTGACGCCCCCAAAATAGGTATACAACACCCATTCTGAGTCGTCAAAATACATGGTACATAAACAACTACAACTTTATTAATACAACATAAAAACTGTGAGTTTAAATACAAATATTGTCATCTAGACAATATCCACACTCAAATAAGTCCTCATTACAATTATTAATACACTATCTTTACAGAATAGTGATGACTACTAGAACCACTTCTAGAACCATCATTCCACACCCCGACTAGTACTCACTACATTCTCACCTCCTAAGAAGAAAAATGGAACAAAAAGGAAAAGGGTGAGCTCAACTAGCCCAGTAAAGAACATTATGACTAAGATAATATAAAACAAATTATCATTAGTCCTCAACAGGGAAAAATCTAATAAAATACAATAGACAATAAGTTTGAAATCAATATTCGTAGCGGAAATAATAATTCATTAGAAGAGTTAAGTAGAGAATGAAATCTACTATCTTCTATATATGAATTTAAAAATTCACCGTCTATCTTTTATCCCTGTAACATCAATCAATATATAACTGAAATCAAATATTCATCTTTGCACTACAGGCCAAAGATATTCATCAGTTGGTCATGTTCATCTAAACACCTGTTCATCTTTGCACTACGGGCCAAAAATATTCATCAGAAATCATTCATCTTTGCACTACAGGCCAAAGATATTCAGTTAGATCATTTAGGACTGAGGATGATGAAAAATATTTTAAAGAAAACGAATCCAGTGAAACAAAAGAACAAATATTAATGATTCGTACTTTAAACAATCAAAGTTCAAAAATACTTCATAAATAACCAGAGTGGAGTAAAATTCAAGAATGAAGACCAAAACATAGATCCAATCAAAGATAGGAATCATAACAGACAATCTTGGACACAGAAAAGAAAATTTTAATTTTTCTATGAATAGTGTCGTATTCGTGAATAGTACCGTATACGTGAATAATGTCGTATACGTGAATAGTAACTCCGACACCTAAAGATAGAAATTCTACAAGAAAATCATCATGCTTCGTGAATAGTACTCGTGAATAGTAACTTGTAAATAGTAACTCATGAATAGTAACTCGTGAATAGTAACTCATGAATAGTAACTCGTGAATATTAACTCATAAATAGTAACCCCGATATGAATAGTTCTAAATTTGATAAAAATTCAGACCAATATTTCGGCATAATGATATTGAAGAAATAATATCATTTATGAAGAAAATAACATCCATTACCTCAACAGGATAGAACTTCTGACTAGAATACTGGATATAGTGCCGAAAGAACTTGCACCGTATAGCAATACTCAAAGTACTAAAATACTCATAAAAATACGCACAATATATCGAGAGAGAAATAGAGAGAAAACTTCAGCTTCTGGTGTGATTTTCATTTCTAAGCTAAGCACCCTATTTATAGGAAATTGCTTAGAACACCAAAGCAGAAAATTTAATATAATATAATTATATTTATCAAATTTTTCTTAGCCCACCTCTAGACATCTGATTTCAACACTTTGCACATGTTAATGATGTCCACAAAATACAAAAAACATTTTTCTTAATAAACATAATTAAAACTTCCAAAAATCAATTATTTTACAACTTCAGAAATTCAATAATTCACAATAAATAGCCCTTTTATCAAAAAAATTCAAACCACATGCCCTTTTTATAAGAAATTTCATTCTCTACAACTTTGCAGAAGAAATTTTTTCCAAATTCCAAACAGAAATTAACCAAAATCCACAAACGGGCGATTTTATAGGCTATAATCAAATTTCAGTCAAGAAATGGGGTCCACCGACACAAAAAATATGTGTTAATCATTTAATCCAACAAAAATAATCTTCCTCCTCATATACTCATATATCCCACATTTATTGTAAAAATATCATCATTATTATATTATAATTATATAATATTATTTTATCAAAAAAGATAAAATATCAATTTTTAACAATTGTCACTTTAAAAATTTTCTCCATCTATATCCACATAAAATCAATATTTTCCTCATCATATAAATTAATAATTAATTATTCATAAATAATATTACAGAATCACAGTACTGGCAACCAGGCCGTTCCCAAGAAAGAGGGGGCTTTCCAATAAGAATTTCTCCTTACTGGCGCACAATTAGGTGACCAAACCTCTCCTTAGACAGAACTTTCTAGACATTGCCAATAATATTTTCTAATAATATTAATCAGATAATATGAATTATTACTTCGATAATGGAAAATACTGTGTAGTGACAATTATTGAAACAACAGTAATATAAAATATCAACGCAACAATTATTGAATCAGTAAAATAAAATACTGAACAGTAACTACTGTAACAATTATTGAGTAGTGCTTTCTTACGTAAGAATCAATAATTGTTGTAATACCGTGTGCTACTGTGCAACAACGCGTATTACTGTGTTTTAACCATCGGGTATTTCAACAGTGTTAACGGTAACAACTGCGCCGTTATTTATAAACAACTTATACTTGTCGTTTTCTTCATCCAATCGCTTTTCATTATGGGGCCCACACAAGGCTGCGCCGTCGTACAAATATTCCCCAACAGCAAGAATATTCCACGACCAAACGAATATTTCCCGACAACAATGAATATTTTATAATCACTTGCTTATTTGAAATATTTGCGTATTTTACCCATAACTAACCACAATAATCAAATCAACCCTTATTATTTCAAAATAATAAATTGAGGAATTAAATTTCATTTATTAATAATTTGGGGTCTTACAATGACCGTAATGTGACGAATGATGTGGTAAAAGTCTTCATTGGCCTGTTGTTCATTGGTGGACAGTTGTTGGTATGATTATGACCAGAGATTATTTGGTATAGTCATGACCATTTATGATTACATGAATATCCTTGGACGTGGAGCAGGGATGATTCAATTTTATTTATTAAGCTGAGTCTCAGCGATAAAGTTGATGAAAAACTTTTTAAATTATAGAAGATAGTAGATTTTATACTTTACTCGACTCTTCTAATGGATTGCTTGATCCGCTGCAGTTAAACTTGTTGTCTATTATATTATTCTATCAGTTTAACATTATTGAAGGCTAATGATAATTTATTCTGCATTATCTTAGTCATAATATTTTTTACTGGGCTAGTTGAGCTCACCCTTTCTTTCACTGTTCTCTTCAGAAAATGAGAACGTAGCAGGGACTAGTCGGGGAACAGAGTGATGGTCCTAGATGGTGCATTAGTAGTCCTCATTATTCTGTGAAATAGTGTGATAATAAATGTAATGAGGACCCCATTGAGTTTGTATATTGTCTATATGACAATATTTGTATTAAAACTCACAGCATATGTTTAGTCATATTTTACACTACTGTTGTATAATTAAGTTGTATTTGAATTCAGTACCTTGTATCTAGCGACCCAAGATGGGTGATGTATGTAAAACCCCAACTTTTTGAATAAAGATTAAATTTTCTCGAAATATATTTTTGAATATTAAGGTGTGGATTTGATATAATGTTATAGTTGTGGGTAATATTTATAAATTTTGCAAAGTACGTAAGTTGTTATATAATATTCGATTGGTCGGGAAATATTCATTTTAACAGGGAATATTCGTACAAAGGCACAATCATTGGTGGACCCCCATAACAGAATTATTGTCGGATTGAGAAAATGACAAAAATTCTTTACGAAAATAACGGCAGAAGTTTTACCGATAACTGTTGAAACACCCGGTTTTAAAAGTACAGTAATACGCGTGGTTGCATAGTAGCACACTATATTGATTATTGATGCTTACGTGAGAAGTCACTTAGTTATACTCAATTATTGCTACAGTAATTGATGCATCATATCTCTCATATTATTGTTTCAATTATTGTCACAATATCATTTGCATAATATATTATATTATTAAATCAATAATTGAGACGACAAAGTTATTCATATTATTATTTGCAATATTGACAATGTCTAGAAGTTCTGTCAAGGAGAGGTTTGGTTACCTAATTGCGCGACATGTTTTGATCTTTATTCTTGAATTTTGCTTCAAAATTGGTTATTATGGAGTATATTGATCTTGGATAAACTGTTATACCAATCCTTATTATTTTTCCTTCTGTCTCACTGGATTCGTTTTCTTTAAAATATTTTTCATCATCATCAGTCCTAAATGATGATATTACTGAATATCTTTGGCCTGTAGTGCAAAGATAAATGATTAACTGATGAATATCTTTGGCCCATAGTGCGAAGATGAACAGATGTTGAGATGAACATGACCAACTGGTGACACAAATGAATATCTTTGGCCTGTAGTGCAAATATGAATATTGATTAAAGATGTATATTGTGTAAGACCCCAAATTTTTTACTGAATAAAATCAAATTTCCTTTATTTATTATTGTGAATAATAAGGTATTAATTTGATATAATACTTTGGTTATGGGTGAAATGTGCAAATTTTCAAAATAAGCAAGTGGTTATAAAATATTCATTGTGTCAGGGAATATTCGTTTGGTCATAGAATATTCTTTCTGTCGGAGAACATTCGTACGATGGCGCATCCATTTGTTGGCCCCATAACGGATAACTGTCGGATGAAGAAAATGACAAAGTTTTAGTTTTTACAAATAACGGCGTATTTGTTACCGTTAAGACTGTTGGAATACCCGATGGTTAAAATATAGTAATACGCGTGGTTGCACAGTAGCACACGGTATTGCATAGTATTGTTAAACTATTGATCCTTACGTAAGAAGGCACTACTCAATAATTGTCACAGTAGTTACTGTTCAATATTTTATTTTATTGATTCAATAATTGCTGCGTTGATATTTTATATTATTGTTGTTCAATAATTATCACTGCACAGTATCTCCATTATCAGATCAATAATTCATATTATTTGAATAATATTATTAGATAGCATTATTGGCAATGTCTAAAAAGTTCTGTCAAGGAGATGTTTGGTCACCTAATTGCGCGCCAATAAGGAGAAATCCTTATCGAAAAGCCCCCTCTTTCCAGGGAACAGCCTGGTTGTCATAAATGTGATTCTGTAATATTATTTGTGAATAATTAATCATTGATTCATATGATAAGAAAATATTTATTTTATGTGAATATAAATGATAGATTTATTTATGTGGTTATAAATGAAGGAATTAATGTTGAGGTGTTTTATTAGTATTTTGTCGGATTGGAGGTATTAAAAATTAACCATTGGTGGATTTCAGATATTTTTCTGTTTGGAATTTGGAAAAACTCAAAGCAACAAAGTTGTAGAGAATTCGATTTCGTGTGAAATGGACATAAAATTCGTATTTTTCTGAAAAACAGGCTATTTTCTATGAATTATTAAAGTTTCTGATTATTGTTTAAGTGATAAAACATTTTAGAAAATTCTAGAATTGGTTGGTGAGAAATGTGATCAATTGAATTTTAAATGTGGTGGGTGGCAATAGTAACAGGTAAAGTCATCAGGTAGCAGGTTAGTCTTCTATGGCGTTCTAAGCATTTTCCTACAAATAGGGTGCTTAGTTAGAATTGAAAATCAAACTAGAATTCATAAGTTTTCTCTCTTTCTCTCTCCATATTATCGAGTGTATTCTTGTGAGTATTTTGATACTTTGAGTGTTGCTATACGGTGTAAGTTCCTTCAACACTATATCCAGTATTCCAGCCAGAAGTATTATCTTTTTGAGGTAAGGGATGCTATTTTCTTCGTAAGTGATATTATTTCTTCAATATCATTATGCCGAAATATTAGTTGGAACTTTTTATCAAATTTGGAACTTTTCATGTCAGGGTTACTATTCATGAGTTACTATTCACAAGTTACTATTCATGAGTACTATTCATGAAGCATGATGATTTTTCTTGTGGAATTTCTATCTTTTGGTGTCGGAGTTACTATTCACGTATACAGCACTATTCACGTATACGACACTATTCACGAATACGACACTATTCACCAAAAAATGAAATTTTCTTCTTTTTATCCAAGGTATCTATTATGGTTACTATCTTTGATTGTATCCATGTTTTGATCTTTATTCTTGAATTTTGCTTCAAAATTGGTTATTATGAAGTATTATTTATCTTGGATAAACTGTTATACGAATCCTTACTATTTGTCCTTCTGTTTCACTGGATTCATTTTCATTAAAATATTTTTCATTATCCTCAGTCCTAAATGATGATATTACTGAATATCTTTGGCTTTTAGTGCAAAGATGAATGATTAACTTATGAATATCTTTGGCCTGTAGTGCAAAGATGAATGATTAACTAATGAATATCTTTGGCCCGTAGTGCAAAGATGAACAGGTGTTGAGATGAACATGACCAACTGGTGATACAAATGAATATCTTTGGCCTGTAGTGCAAAGATGAATATTTGATTCAAGATGTATATTGATTGATGTTACAGGGATAAAATATTGATGATGGACTTTTAAATCTTAGAAGATAGTAGAATTCTTTCTCTACTTGACTCTTCTAATGGATTGTTGTTTCCACTGTAGTTGTTGATCTAAAACTTGTTGTCTATTATATTTATCAGATTATTCCCTGTTCAAGACTAACAATAATTTTTTGTATATTATCTTAGTCATAATATTCTTTACTGGGCTAGTTGAGCTCACCCTTTTCCTTTTTGTTCAAATTTTCTTTTCAGGAGGTGAGAACATAGCAGGATTTAGTCGGGGTATGGAGTGATGGTTCTAGAAAGATATTTTTGCACTCCTCGCTATTTCTGAAAAATAGTGTTTGAATAATTATAATGAGAACTTATTTGAGTGTAGATATTGTCTAGAAGATAATATTTGTATTTAAACTCACAGTATGTGTTGTCGTATTTTGCACGACAATTATATTATTGAAGTTGTAGTTTGCTTTCTGTACCATGTATTTGGCGAATCATAATGGGTTAGGTTGAATGGACCTATTTTGGGGTCGTCACAGTTGGTATCAAAGCTTAGGGATATGATCCCTGGCTAAGATGTGAGATAAGAACTAGGAGGGGAGAGATGGGGAATTCCTTCACTAGTATGACCTGATTAAGTTTATATGGTATTTAATTGGTCAGTCAGGGTATAAGGATAATATGTGACATGTTAATTAACCATTGTTTTGTTGCAGTGTTTGAAAATGGCATCTAAAAATGTTGTGATAAGCAATGAAGCATATGAGACCGTTGAGTCACCAACAATCAATACCCAGGATAATGTGCATCAGGATGGAAATAATCCTCAGATGAACAACGGCACCGACCAAATGATGAACGACGGTACGTTTAGGAGTTTTTTAGAATTCATACAACACCAAACGAGAGAGACTCCTGTTCATAATGTAGGTGGAAATAATGGCAACCCACGGTTGGTCACCGCTAAGCAGTTCAAGGAGCTGGGACCACCGGAGTTTTTCGGAAAGCCAGAACCACTTACGGCAGAGACGTGAATAAAGCATATCACCAACATATTTGATGTCTTGGGATGTTCCGAGGAGCAAAAGGTTCCTTTTGCCACCTTTATGTTGCTAGGAGAGGCAGATTACTGGTGGGAATTGGTAAAACGTACTCAACATGCCGCACTGAAGATGTCTTGCGAGAAGTTCCAAGAATTTTTCAACGACAAGTACTTTCCCGAAAGTATTCGTCACATGAAGGAGGTTGAGTTCATCAAGCTGGAGCAAAGCAATATGAACGTGTCGCAGTACGAAGCTAAGTTTGCGGAGTTATCCCGATTTACATCTCATTTGGTTGATAATGAGGAGAAAATGATGCGAATGTTTCTGCGAGGTTTGAAACCCGAAATACGTCAATACCTCATTTCTCACAAACTTTGTTTATATTTAGATGTAGTGAATAGGGCTCAGTTATTGGAGTGCGATAATGAGCCAGCCCAACCGAAGGATAACGAGCAATAACACGATAATAATTGTACCGGTGGTAACGGTCATCGGAACAATGATAACCATCGTGGAGGAAATTATCATGCCAGAAATGGTAACCACTTCGGTGGTAATAATGGCCACGATACTAGAAGAAATGATTCAAGTGGAAATTTCAAGAAGAGAAGATTTAACGATGACGGGAAGACGACGGCAACAGCACCAGCAACATTAACAAATTCTAGGGGAGGAGAACGGCCGTCAGTTCGATGCTACAAATGTGGAGAGGAGGGACATATAAGTCCAAACTGTTCACAACTTTCCAAGATATGTTTTAGTTGTGGAAAAACGGTCACATAGCTCGATTTTGTCCTGTAGTGAAATCATGTCCAGTTGGGACGGTGGCACCAAAGGTGGATACGGACAAAACCAAGTCGGTGGTTTCAAGAAGAGCGTTTTTCGTGACTTCTCAAAGAGCGAGTAACCCGAACGAAGTTAGCACGGGTTAGTTAATTATAAATTCTTGCAAAGTTTATACCTTATTAGATACCGGTTCTACCCATTATTCTATCTCTCTTGTTTGCGCTCAATGTTTAAATTTAACTCTAGAGAAGTTAAACTTTGACTTATCGATTGAAACTTCGTTAATAGAAACCTTCATTTCATGTGCTATCCAAGGCTTGGATGAGAGTCACAGTTTTTAAATGATATTTCTATTGTTAATAAATCTCCTGACATATTCTCGAAGGACTTCTTAGCCTACCCCTAGAGTGTGAAATCAAATTTTGTATTGACCCCAGTACAAAACCCATTTCTAAAACCCTTAAATATTTCTTCAACCAAAACGAACATATAATACGCCAAAACGTTGGCTCGAGCTGTTGAAGAATACGATCGTACCATTCAATACCATCCTAGAAAAACGAACGTGGTAGCTGACGCGTTGAGTAGAAGATTGTATGCGAGTACGAGTGTGATATTTTCGAACACAAAGACCTATTTTGTATAACTTACAAATGATGAAGATAGAGTTAAAGACTCTAGGGACCCACGTGAAGATAATGAATATACGAGTAGAATCGACTTTAATCGATAAAGTTAAAATCGCTCAAGCTACACACTGGAGCTGATGAATATAAAGAAGAAGGTGTAAGAATGCGTTATTCTAGAAGTAAGAGTCGATGAAGAGAAGAATGCTCAAGCCTTCGATTTATTTGAAATCCTCGATCAAGTAGGAATTGTGGCCTATAGACTCGCCTTAACGCTAAGAATGCCGCATGTTCATAAACTTTTTCACGTATCGATGTTACGTAAATATGTGGACTACCCAAACCACATTATTGCGTTAGAACCAGACGAGATAGTCGAAGATTTAACGTACGAGGAGGTGCCTATCAAGATCTTGGATAGGAAAGAACATGTCCTATGAACAAAGGTTATACCTCAAGTTAAGGTTTTGTGGAGGAACCATGCTATTGAAGAAATGAACTGAGAGTTGGAATCAGAAATGAAAGCGAGGTATACTCACCTTTTAGAAACACCAGGTACGTACGTCAATTTCGAGGACGAAATTTCATAAGGAGGGGAGGTTGTAAGATCCCAATTTTTTTACTGAATAAAATCAAATTTCCTTTATTTATTATTGTGAATAATAAGGTATTAATTTGATATAATACTTTGGTTATGGGTGAAATGTGCAAATTTTCAAAATAAGCAAGTGGTTATAAAATATTCATTATGTCAGGGAATATTCGTTTGGTCGTGAAATATTCTTTCTGTCGGGGAATATTCGTACGACGGCGCAATCATTTGTGGGCCCCATAACGGATAACTGTCGGATGAAGAAAATGATAAAGTTTGAGTTTTAACAAATAACGGCGTAGTTGTTACCGTTAAGACTGTTGGAATACCTGGTGGTTAAAATACAGTAATACGCGTGGTTGCACAGTAGCACACGGTATTGTACAGTATTGTTGAATTATTGATCCTTACGTAAGAAGGCACTACTCAATAATTGTCACAGTAGTTACTGTTCAATATTTTATTTTATTGATTCAATAATTATTGCGTTGATATTTTATATTATTATTGTTCAATAATTATCACTGCACAGTATCTCCATTATCAGATCAATAATTCATATTATTTGAATAATATTATTAGATAACATTATTGGCAATGTCTAGAAAGTTCTGTCAAGGAGAGGTTTGGTCACCTAATTGCGCGCCAGTAAGGAGAAATCCTTATCAGAAAGCCCCCTCTTTCCTGGGAACAGTCTGGTTGTCATAAATGTGATTCTATAATATTATTTGTGAATAATTAATCATTGATTCATATGATAAGAAAATATTTATTTTATATGGATATAAATGGTGGATTTATTTATGTGGTTATAAATGAAGGAATTAATGTTGAGGTGTTTTATTAGTATTTTGTCGGATTGGAGGTATTAAAAATTATCCGTTGGTGGATTTCATATATTTTTCTATTTGGAATTTGGAAAAACTCAAAGCTACAAAGTTGTAGAGAATTCGATTTCGTGTGGAATGGACATAAAATTCGTATTTTTCTGATAAATGGGCTATTTTCTATGAATTATTAAAGTTTCTGATTATTGTTTAAGTGATAAAACATTTCAGAAAATTCTAGAATTGGTTGGTGAAAAATGTGCTCAATTGAATTTTAAATGTGGTGGGTGGCAATAGTAACAGATAAATCCATCAGGTAGCAGGTTAGTCTTCTATGGCGTTCTATGCATTTTCCTATAAATAGGGTGCTTAGTTAGAATTAAAAATCACACCAGAATTCATAAGTTTTCTCTTTTTCTCTCTCTATATTATCGAGCGTATTCTTGTGAGTATTTTGATACTTTGAATGTTGCAATACGGTGCAAGTTCTTTCAGCACTATATCCAGTATTCCAGTCAGAAGTATTATCTTTTTGAGGTTAGGGATGTTATTTTTTTCGTAAGTGATATTATTTCTTCAATATCATTATGCCGAAATATTGGTTGGAACTTTTTATCAAATTTAGAACTTTTCATGTCGGGGTTACTATTCATGAGTTACTATTCATGAGTACTATTCACGAAGCATGATGATTTTTCTTGTGGAATTTCTATCCTTTGGTGTCAGAGTTACTATTCACGTATATAGCACTATTCACGTATAAGATACTATTCACGAATACGACACTATTCAGCAAAAAATGAAATTTTCTTCTTTTTATCCAAGGTATCTATTATGGTTACTGTCTTTGATTATATCCATGTTTTGATCTTTATTCTTGAATTATGCTTCAAAATTGGTTATTATAAAGTATTATTGATCTTGGATAAACTGTTATACGAATCCTTACTATTTGTCCTTCTATCTCACTGGATTCATTTTCTTTAAAATATTTTTCATCATCCTCAGTCCTAAATGATGATATTACTCAATATCTATGGCCTGTAGTGCAAAGATGAATGATTAACTGATAAATATCTTTGGTCTGTAGTGCAAAGATGAATGATTAACTAATGAATATCTTTGGCCCGTAGTGCGAAGATGAACAGGTGTTGAGATGAACATGACCAACTGGTGATACAAATGAATATCTTTGGCATGTAGTGCAAAGATAAATATTGATTAAAGATGTATATTGATTGTTGTTACAGGGATAAAATTGATGATGGAATTTTAAATCTTAGAAAATAGTAGAACTCATTCTCTACTTGACTCTTCTAATGGATTGATGTTTCCGCTGCAATTGTTGATCTAAAACTTGTTGTCTATTATATTTTATCAGATTTTTCCCTGTTGAAGACTAACGATAATTTGTTGAATATTATCTTAGTCATAATATTCTTTACTGGGCTAGTTGAGCTCATCCTTTTCCTTTTTGTTCCATTTTTCTCAGGAGGTGAGAACATAGCAGGAACTAGTCGGGGTACGGAGTGATGGTTCTAGAAAGATATTTTAGCAGTCCTCACTATTTCTATAAAATAGTGTTTGAATAATTGTAATGAGGACTTATCTGAGTGTGAATTTTGTCTAGAAGACAATATTTATATTTAAATTCACAGTATGTGTTGTCGTATTTTGCACGACAATTGTATTATTGAAGTTGTAGTTTGCTTTCTGTACCATGTATTTGGTGACTCAGAATGGGTGTTGTATACCTATTTGGGGGGGGGGGGTCACAGTTGGTATCAGAGCTTAGGGATATGGTCTCTGGCGGAGATCGGGGAATAGAACTAGGAAGGGAGATATGAGTAAATCCTTCGTTAGTGTGTCCTATCTAAGCTTATTAGTTGGTCAGTCATAGTATAGGGATATTATGTGATATGGTAATTTGTTTAATTAACCCTTGTTTTATGGTAGTATTTAAGAATGGCTGCTGAGAACGTTAACAGTGGAGTGTATGAGACTGTGGAACAACCTTTAGTTATAAACTAGGAGAACGTGCAACAGGAAGGCAATAATCCTCCTGTAAACAAAACTACCGAACAAATGATGAATGATGGGATGTTCAGAAGTTTTTTGCATTTTATGCAAAACCAAACGAGGGAAACTCGTGCACAGAATACGGGTGGAAATGCTAGCAATGTGCGACTTGTCACAGCCAAGCAGTTCAAAGAGTTGGGACCACCAGAATTTAAGGGAAAGTCGGATCCGATCATGGGGGAAACGTGGGTCAAGCAAATTACCAAGATATTCAATGCCTTTGGATGCACGGAGGAACAGAAGGTTCCATTCGCCACCTTTATATTCCACGGTGAGGCAGACTACTGGTGGGAGTCTGTGAAGCGTACCCAGCCAGCCTCACTCAGCATGTCTTGGGAAACATTTCAGAAACTATTCAATGACAAGTACTTTCCTAAAAGTATTCGTCATATGAAGGAGGTGGAGTTTATCAGACTGGAACAAAACAACATGACGGTGTCCCAGTACGAGGCAAAGTTTGTAGAGTTATCCAGGTTTGCAACTCATTTGGTTGAAAATGAGGAACGAATGACAAGGATGTTTCTGAGAGGTCTAACGCCCGAGATTCGGCAATATCTTATATCTCATAAATTTTTTTATATTCAGATGTTGTAAACAGGGCTCAATTATTAGAGCGAGATAATGAGTATGTGCAACCGAGGGACCACAACCAGGGTCATACCGGTGACATCAGTCATCAGAGCGATGATAACCAACGAGGAAGGAAAAATACGAACAAAGGCGGTAACCACTCGGGTTGTCATCGTGGCCATGATAATAGGAGAGGTGAGTTAAGTGGAAATTTCAGAAAGAGGAGATTTAACAATGATGGGAAGACATCAGCAGCATTACCAGCACCAACAACAAATTCTAGGAGAGGAGAACAACCGCCAGTTAGATGTTACAAATGCGGGAAAGAGGGACATATCAGCCCAAACTGTCCACAACAATCCAAGGTATGTTACAACTGTGGAAAGGAAGGCCACATAGCTCGGGATTGTTCTATAACAAAACCAAGTTCAACGGGGATGGTGACTCCAAGGGCTATCCCGGATAAGTCGAAATCAGTGGTTCCTAGAAGAGCGTTTGTCGTGACTTGCCAAAATGCGAGGAACCCGAACGAGGTGATTATGGGTAAGATGATCTTGAACTCTTGCGAAGTTTATACCTTACTAGATACCGGTTCTACCCATTCTTTTATCTCTCCTGCTTGTGCTCAACGTTTAAACTTGACTCCAGAGAAATTAGACTTTGATTTATCAGTGGAGACTCCGTTGGGTGAAACTTTCGTTACATCCACAGTTTATAAATCTTGCATGATCCAAGTTGGCACTATCACATTACCTGTTGATCTTATCTCTTTAAAGATACTTGCTTTTGATGTGATTTTAGGAATTGATTGGTTAACCACTCATCATGCCAAAATTGATTTTTTTCGTAAGGTTGTTAGTTTTCATATTCCTAACCAACATGTCATACGAATTCAAACAACTAAACCACTAAAATCAGTCACTATCATATCAAGCCATAAAGTTATTCATTTATTGAAAAACAGATGTCAAGCTTTCTTAGCCCATGTTATGGATTTGAACAAAGACAAGTCAGATTTGAATAATATTTCTGTTGTTAGAGAATTTCCTGATGTATTTTCTGAAGAACTTCCCGGTCTACCCCCAGAACGTGATGTTGAATTCTTTATTGACCTTGAGCCGGGTACAAAACCCATTTCTAAAACCTCATATCGAATGACTCCTATTGAACTTCAGGAGTTAAAAGTCCAACTACAAGAATTGTTAGACATAGGTTTCATTCATCCTAGTACATCTCCTTGGGGTGCTCCTGTTTTATTCGTAAAGAAGAAAGATGGGAGTATGCAATTTTGTATTGACTACCGAGAATTAAACCATGTCACCATCAAGAATAGGTATCGCTACCTCGGATTGATGACCTGTTCGACCAGTTACAAGGAACGCAATTCTTTTCAAAGATCGATCTTCGTTCTGGATATCATCAGCTGAAGATTAAAACTGAGGATATTTCAAAGACTGCCTTCAGAACTCGGTACGGGCATTATGAATTCTTAGTCATATCTTTTGGATTGACTAATGCTCTTACTGCTTTCATGGATATGATGAACAGTGTATTCAAGGAATATTAGATCAGTTTGTTGTTGTCTTTATTGATGACATCCTCATCTATTCCAAAAGCCGTGAAGATTATGAGCACTATTTGAAGTTGATACTTGAAAGGCTTCGTGAAAACAAGCTTTACGCCAAGCTGAAGAAATGTGAGTTTTGGCTTGAGGAAGTAGCATTCCTTGGGCACGTGGTGTCAAAACATGGAGTATCTGTTGACCCAGCAAAGATTGAAGCAGTACAAAGTTGGGAGCAACCAAAGTCGGTGACCGAAGTGCGTAGCTTTTTGGCTTAGCTAGTTATTATCGGAGATTCGTGGAAGGATTTTCTCGAATTGCTACTCCGTTAACTCAGCTGACTCGGAAAGATACAAAATTCGTATGGAGCGAGGAATGCGAGAAGAGTTTCCAAGAGCTCAAGAGGAGACTCATTTCGGCACCTGTTCTGGCAATACCATCTGGTACGGATGGATTTGTTATATACAGCGATGTTTCAGGCAAAGGGTTAGGATGCGTTCTCATGCAACATGGGAAAGTCATAGCCTATGCCTCACGACAACTAAAAGAATATGAGAGGAATTATCCTACTCATGATCTATAGTTGGCAGCAGTCGTATTCGCGTTGAAAATTTGGAGACACTACTTGTATGGGGATAAAGTGGAGATTTATACGGACCATAAAAGCCTCAAATATTTCTTCACCCAAAAAGAACTCAATATGCGGCAATGACGTTGGCTTGAACTATTGAAAGATTACGATCACACTATTCAATATCATATTAGAAAAGCGAACATAGTAGCTGACGCATTGAGTAGAAGATCATATGCGAGTACGGGTGCGATATTGTCAATGAAAATGTCCATTCTGTATTACTTGCAAAGGATGGAGGTAGAATTAAAGACTCCAGGAACCCACATGATGATGGTGAATATACGAGTAGAACCAACTTTAATCGATAAAGTTAAATCTGCTCAAGCTACGGACATAAAACTGATGCGTATGAAGAATAAAGTGCAAGAAGGTGCTATTCCAGAAGCAAGAATCGATGAATAAGGAATAATTAGATTCAACTCCAGACTTTGTGTTCCTAACTATTCTGACTTGAAGCATTGAATCATGATGGAGGCACACAACACACCGTTTGTAATCCATTCTGGGAGTACCAAAATGTATCATGATATTCGACATACATTTTGGTGGAACAATATGAAGAGAGAGATCGCGGAGTTTATCTCGAGGTGTTTAACTTGTCAACGTGTAGAGGCGGAGCATCAAGTGCCAAAGGGTCCATTACAACCACTTGAGATTCTGAAATGGAAGTGGGAACACATTACTATGGATTTCGTTACAGGTCTTCCCAAAGTTTCTCAAGGCATAGATGCTATTTGGGTTATTGTCGATAGATTAACCAAGTCTGCCCATTTCTTGCTGATACGTGAGATTTATTCCCTTGAACGTCTTGCTAGTATGTACGTGAATGAGATTGTGAGATTGCATGACATGCCAGTATCCATAGTTTTGGATCGTGACCTAAGATTCACTTCACGATTTTGGGTTAGCTTACAGAAAGCTATGGGCAAGGATTTACGATTCAGTTCGGCATACCATCCTCAAACGGACGGACAATCAGAGAGGAGTATTCAAACCCTTGAAGATCTATTAAGATTTCGTGTCCTAGATTTTAAAGGAAGTTGGGATAAGTACATGCCACTGATGAAATTCTCCTACAACAACAGTTATCAAGCAAGAATAGGCATGACTCCATTTGAGGCGTTGTATGGACGAAAGTGTCGTTCTCTAGTATGCTAGGACGATGTGGGAGAAGCAACGTTGTTGGGACCAGAATTAGTACGCATGACTACAGAAAAGATTCAAATGATTCGACAACGTATTCAAACCTCACAAGATCGATAAAAGAGTTATGCTGATCTTCATAGAAAGGACGTAGGGTTTAATATTGGAGATCATGTATTGTTACGTGTTGCTCCATGGAAGGAAGTTACAAGATTTGGAAAGAGAGGAAAGCTCAATCCACGGTTTGTTGGTCCATTTGAGATTCTTGACCGAATAGGAAATGTGGCCTATAGACTCGTATTACCTCCAAGTATGTCTCGTGTTCATAATGTTTTTCATATATCCATGCTTCGTAAATATGTGAAAGACCCGAACCATATTATTGCGTTAGAACCAGACGAGATAACCGAAGATTTAATGTACGAAGAAGTACCTGTTAAGATCTTGGATAGGAAAGAGCGTGTCCTACGCACCAAGGTTATACCACAAGTTAAGGTTTTGTGGAGAAACCATGCTATTGAAGAAATGACCTGGGAGTTGGAATCAAAAATGAAAGCGAGGTACCTTCACCTTTTCGAAACACCAGGTACGTATGTCAATTTCGAGGACGAAATTTCATAAGGAGGGGAGGTTGTAAGACCCCAACTTATTATAAATAAAATCGAATTTTCTCTAATTATTATTGTGAATAATAAGGTATTAATTTGATATAATTCTCTGGTTATGGGTGAAATATGAAAATTTTGCAAAATATGCAAGTGGTTATAAAATAATCATTGTTGTCGGGGAATATTCATTTGGTCGTGGAATATTCTTGTTGTCGGAGAATATTCGTACGACGGAACGGTCATTTGTGGGCCCCATAACAGAATAATTGTCGGAAGAAGAAAACGACAAGTTTGAGCTTTTATAAATAACGACGTAGTTGTTACCGTTAACACTGTTGGAATACCGGGTGGTTAAAATACAGTAATACGCGTGGATGCACAGTATTGATGAATTATTAATCCTTACGTAAGAAGGCACTACTCAATAATTGTTACAGTAGTTACTGTTCAATATTTTATTTTATTGATTCAATAATTGCATGCGTTGATATTTTATATTATTATTGTTTCAATAATTATCACTGCATAGTATTTCCCATTATCAGATTAATAATTCATATTATTAGATAGCATTATTGGTAATTTCTAAAAAGTTCTGTCAAGGAGAGGTTTGGTCACCTAATTACGCGCCAGTAAGGAGAAATTCTTATTGGAAAGCCCCCTCTTTCCTGGGAACGACCTGTTTCTCATAAATGTGATTCTGTAATATTATTTGTGAATAATTAATTATTGATTCATATGATAAAGAAATATTTATTTTATGTGGATATAAATGTTGGATATATTTATTGTGGTTAAAAATGAAAGAGTTAATGTTGAGGGTTGTATCAGTATTTTTGTCGGAATGAAGGTATTAAAAAATTAAACCAGTGTTTTTGAGATATATTGCGTGAGTTATAATTTTTAATCCGACCGTTGGATCGTTGTAATTTTTGGATATGTTATACATATATAAGTTTAGTATATGTCCACAAATTTTGAACCGTTAAAAATAAACATATGATTTGTTATGAATTTTAAGAGGTGACTGGTTTAGAAATTATTGAAGTATCCGAATTTAGCATTTTGGTGGAAAATTCTAGAATTGAGTGGGCCCCACTTGTGGTTGGTGAAGAAATGTGCTAAATTTTATTTCAAATATGGTGGGTGGGAATAGTAGCAGGTAAAGCCATCAGGTTGCAGGTCAAATCTGCTAATATTTTCCTATAAATAGAGGGCTAAGTTAGAATTGAAAATCACACCAGAAACATAAGCTTTCTCTCTTTCTCTCTCTAGATTATTGAGTGTATTTTGTGAGTATTTAGATACTTTATGAGTTTCTGTGACGCCCCCAAAATTAGGTATACGTCACCCATCCTGGGTCACCACTTACATGGTACAAAATTCAAATACAACTTAATAATACAACTGTCGTGTACAATTCGACAAAACATAAACTGTGAGTTTGAATACAAATATTGTATACTAGAGATTATACAAACTCAAAAGGAGTCCTTATTACAATTATTATTACACTATTTCACAGAATAGTGAGGACTACTAATGCTATCATCTGGTCCGTCACTCTGTTCCCCGACTAGTCCTTGCTACGTTCTCATTTCCTGAAGTGAATAATAAAATTAAAAGGGTGAGCTCAACTAGCCCAGTAGGAAATATTATGACTAAGATAATGCAGAATATATTATCGTTAACCTTCAACAGTGTTAAACTGATACAATATAACAACCATCAAGTTTAACGGCAGCGGAACAAGTAATCCATTAAAAGAGTCAATTAGAGACTAAAATCTACTATCTTTTATGATTTAGAAGGTTTTTCATCACTTTTATCGCTGGGACTTAGCTTAATAAATAATCCACATCATCGAATCACCCCTGCACTACGACCAAGGTTATTCTTTAGTATCACGACCACAATTATCCATGCACTACGGGCCAAAAATATTTGTGTATTCATTAATGGTCATGATTATGTCAACAACTCTCCATCAATGCACTACGGGCCAATGAGGACTTTTACCACATCATTTGTAACATTACGGTCATGATTACACCGAATAATCCTTGGTCATAATCATACCAAGTCCATCTATGCACTATAAGCCACAGATGACTTTCAACAAAATATAAACATGAGGATGATGACAATGATATAAGAATTCAATAAAACAAGTTCAAGAATTATTTTATCCAGGAACTAATAACGTCCAAATTGTCAACATGATACTGCTTTGTAGAGTAAAATTCAAGAATGCTCAGAAGAATATTTCCACGAAAAGATACTGGATGACGCGCAAATATCAAGGATATTCCATTAATTTCATGGAGTATAGAAGTCAAAACTTTAACCAACTGAGTATAATAAGGAATGGAATAATAAAAGAAATCATCAGGCATGCGATAGACCGCACATGCAGGTTATTCCAATATAATAATAAATAACGGAATCATGGTCCGTCGTAAAACGCACAGACAGGATATTCCAACAGAATAATAAAGACGGAACCAGGTCCGGCGTAAAACTGCACAGACAGGATATTTCAACAGAATAATATAGACGGAATCAGGTCCGACATAGAACACACAGACAGGATGTTCCAACAGAATAATAAAGACGGAACTAGGTCCAGGCGTAGAACGCATGGACAGGATGTTTCAACAGAATGATAAAGAATGGAACAACAGAAGAATTTCACCAAGTATAGGGTAGCTCGCGTATACAGGTTATTCCAATAGAATAATAAGAATGGAATAACAGAAGTTCTCTTCATAGATAAGAAAGAAATAATACTCCCTACCTTGGAAAAACTGGATACTGGAATAGTGAGTAGCAGATTTCTCTTCTTCTTTCTCTCTATAATTTCTCTCTATAATAATCGCTCTAAAGCTTTTGTGAATTGGTGAGAAATGAAGGAAGAATGAGCTTCTATTTATAGGAAAATATAGTTTCGATAATTGCACGTTTTGGGGCTCAAAAATTACAGTACAATACCTCTAACTTTTCTTTCATTTTTAATTTAGTCCTGCAAGTATTATCAATCTTGCACTAACTCCCCTAATAGTAAATAATATGAATCAATAGTTCAATCATGTGAATCAATAGTATAATCATGTGAAAAAAAATATGAATTACAGTATAGTACCTCCATCTATACCTCAATTTTTAACTTAGTCATGCAAGTATTATCAATCTTGCACCAACTCCCCTAATAGTAAATAATGTGATTCAATAGTACACATATGTGAACAAATAGTTTTATAAGCATGTGTATTAGTAGCAATTAATTGCTCATTTATCCGATAAATTACCCGATTTATCAATATAACCCCTAGACATCAATTATCATCGGAATAAATGTCGATTTTCACTAACACAAACAATTCCAACATAATGAAAATATTTTTATCAAAAATATAAATTTTGAAATTTTGAAGTTTGACTTTTCCCGAAAAAGTCAACTATTGACTTTTTGACCAAATAGTGAATCCCGGAAAAATTTATGTTTATAGACTATTTTTACTAATTTCGTCGTTCCGAACTCAAATATCACGTCCGCGTCTCTAAATTCAACTCCGAACAACATTCATCATTAATATTATAACTCACAATATTTATCAACCAGGTCGTTCCCAGGATAAAGGGGCCTTTCCAATAAGGATTTCACCCTATTGGCGCAATTAGGTGACCAAACCTCTCATTGACAGAACTTCTAGACATTGTAAATATTGCAGTTTATAATATGAATAACTTTGTCGTCTCAAGTATTAATTTAATAAAAAAACATTTTTCAGATGATACTGACCATAATTGAATCCATAATATGATAGATATGATGCAGCAATTACTGTAGCAATAATTGAGTATAACTGAGTGACTTTTCACGTAAGCATCAATAATCAATATCGTGTTCTACTATGCAGCCACACGTATTACTGTACTTTTAACACCGAGTGTTTCAACAGTTAACGGTAATTCCGTTGTGGGGGTCCCACCAATGATTGTGCCGTTGTACGAATATTCTCTGTTACAACGAATATTCCCCGACCAATTGAATATTATATAACAACTTGCGTACTTTGCAAAATTTGTAAATATTACCCACGACTATAACATTATATCAAATCCACACCATAACATTCAAAAATATATTTCGAGAAAATTTAATCTTTATTCAAAAAGTTGGGGTCTTACAGTTTCTATTCATCAGTGCAAGTTTTCTTCAGCCTTATACCGATATTCCGATCAGAAGTACTGATATTTTGAGGTAAGGGGTGTTATATTCTTCTTAAAATGATATTTTCTTCAATATCATTATACCGGGGTTACTATTCATGTATACGACACTATTCACGTATACGACACTATTCACGAATACGGCGCTATTCACCGAAAAATGAAATTTTCTTTTTTTATCCAAGATGTCTATTATGGTTACTATCTTTGATTGTATCCATGTTTTGATCTTTATTCTTGAATTTTGCTTCAAAATTGGTTATTATGGAGTATTATTTGTAAGATCCCGAATTTTATGAAATAAAAGTATTCAATTTTTCTTATAATTACTATTCAGCAAATGGTTAAATTGATAAAAGTTAAAGTTAAGGGTGATATATGAATTTTTTTTCAAAATACACAAGTGGTTATAAAATATTCATTGTTGTCGGGGAATATTCGTTTAGTCGTGGAATAATCTTTCTATCGGGGAATATTCGTACGACGGCGCAGCCATTTGTGGGCCTCATAACAGAATAACTGTCGGATAAAGAAAATGATAAAATTAAGTTTTTATAAATAACGGCGTAATCGTTACCGTTAACACTGTTGGAATACCCGGTGGTTAAAATACAGTAATGCGTGTGTTTGCACAGTAGCACACGATTTTACGCAGTATTTTTGAATTATTGATCCTTACATAAGAAGGCACTACTCAATAATTATTACAGTAATTACTGTTCAATATTTTATTTTATTGATTCAATAATTGCTGCGTTGATATTTTATATTATTTTTATTTCAATAATTATCACTGCACAATATTTTTTATTATCAGATCAATAATTCATATTATTTGAATAATATTATTAGACTAGCATTATTGGCATTGTCTAGAAAGTTCTGTCAAGGAGAGGTTTGGACACCTAATTACGCGCCAGTAAGGAGAAATTCTTATTGGAAAGCCCCCTCTTTCCTGAGAACGGCCTGGTTGTCATAATTATGATTCTGTAATATTATTTGTGAATAATTAATTATTAATTTATATGATAAGGAAATATTTATTTGATGTGGATATAAATGATGAATTTATTTATGTGATTATAAATGAAGGAATTAATGGTGAGGTATTTTATCAGTATTTTTATCGGAATGAATGTATTAAAAATTAAACCAGTATTTTTGAGATATATTGCGTGACATATAATTTTTAATCCGACCGTTGGATCGTTGTAATTTTTGGTTATGTTATACATATATAAGTTGAGTATATGTCCACAAATTTTGAACCGTTAAAAATGAACGTATGATTTGTTATGAATTTTAAGAGGTGAATGGATTCAGAAATTATTGAAGTATCTGAATTTAGCATTTTGGTGGAAAATTCTAGAATTGAGTGGGCCCCACTTGTGATTGGTGAAGAAATGTGCTGAATTTTATTTCAAATGTGGTGGGTGGGAATAGTAGTAGGTAAAGCCATCAGGTTACTGGTCAAGTCTGCTAAAATTTTCCTATAAATAGAAGGTCTAAGTTAGAATTGAAAATCACACCAGAAACAAGTTTTCTTTTCTCTCTATATTATCAAGCATATTTTTGAGAGTATTTAGATACTTTGAGAGTTGATATTTAGTAGAAGTTTCCTTCAGTTTTTTATCCGATATTCCAGTCAGAAGTACTGCTCTTTTGAGGTAGGGGATTTTAAGGTTATTATGTTTTTCAGTTCGTACTTCTTATGACTTTCAAAAAAATTTGGAAAAATTTGAAATGATATGTTGATGAGTTTTATTGATTGTGTCCAAAAATGGTAATTTTTGGATGTATAGATTAAGAGTTATGAATTTTATGAGAAAACACTATTTTAGAAGTAACCGCTTATAACTCCTTATGGTTAACTGCAAAATTAATGAAATTTTTATTGGGAGTACATCTATATAATATCAGTGTACTCTATGAATTTCTTAATTTTTGGATAAAAGTACAATTTATGATAAATGTCTAAATATTCGGCGGTTTTGGCTATATGAAAAATAGTAAATGAATTTTAAAAATTCTAAGAAACATATATGTTCAATATGGGACTATATTCTGTTAAATCCCAGAAAAGAAATATTTTTGGTATTTTTCATGAAAATAGACTAGTTATGAATAAATGAGTTAAATATGTTATGTGAAGGAAAAAAATTGAAAAATATGATTTTATGGCTTGAGAATCATATATGTGGTATATGCAGATTTTTGATGAGATTTTTGGTTATTGGTGATGAAATCTTATAAGTTTGGCATTTTATGATGATTAAATGCATTATTTAGTAAAGTGTAAACAATTAAAATAAATTGTTTATAAGTTTAAAAAATGTTATTCTTTTAATATCATTATACCAAAATATTGGTATGGATTTTATTGTGAAATTTCTACCTTTTTGTGTCAGGGTTACTATTCATGTGTTACTATTCATAAGTTACTATTCACGAGTTACTATTTACGAGTTACTATTCACGGGTACTATTCACTACAAAATTAGTTTCTTTTTCTAACCAAATTATAGTTTATTTATGAATATTACTCTGGAGATTAAAACTATATATTGATTATATTGATTTTATTATCATATATAATATTTTTATAACCCTGATGTTGAAATTCTCTTTCACTGGAGTGTAAAGATGAGTAGATTATTAGTATGATCATGACTAGGGTTCTCTTTGGCCAGTAGTGAAAAAGTTGAATTATAACTGGTATGATCATGACCATTGAATTTATAATTGAATATCTTTAGCTTAAGTGCAAAGGTGAATTGATCAACATGGTTATAATTATTATTTATATAAATTCTGAAATGATTATATATTTCTTTGAGATATTAATATATTTGGCATGTAATGCAAATATGAACTGTTGATGAATATATTTGGCTTGTAGTGCAAATATGAACTGTTGAGGAATATCTTTGGCCTGTAGTGCAAAGATGAATTGTTGATGAATATCTTTGGCCAGTGGTGTGAAGATGAACTGTGGATGAATATCTTTGGCCCGTAGTGCAAAGACGAATTTATTAGTATGATTATGAACAGGAACTGTGATTTGGTATAACCATGATCTTTGATATTTCATGTTAAAGACATGTGATGAAAATTATATTCGTCCTGGGTACGAAGAGGAATTTAGAATTACAATTATGATTATGAGATATTCATATAATTGCAGAAAGGAACTGTTGATTGATGTTGTAGGGATAAAACATTGTTGGTGGACATTTAACATGGAGAAGATAATAGACTGTATTGTCTATTTGACTCTTCTAATAGATTGCTCGTTCCGTTGAAACTATGGTTGAAATTTTTATCATCTATCATATGTTCTAAATCTCTGATTTGTTATTGATGAAGGCTATTGATAATTTAATTATGTTTAGTCATGATATTCTTTACTGAGCTAGTTATGCTCACCCTTTTGCTTCACAATTCCTTTCAGGTAATAAAAGTGTAGCTGGGTCGAGCGGGGGTAACAAGGGAATAGAACAGTGGTCTCTAGTTGTGGAGTTCTCCCTAAAAAGTATAGACAAGTGTGTTATATACATCTTTTAGTAGTATATTTGGTGAATCATATAGGGAGAGGTGAACCCAACGTTGGAAGGGTGTTTTGCCACTATCATACAAGATGTCTATTATCATACAACATCGTGTCATCATAAGACATGGTTGTGCTCATCCACTTGCTGAGTATATTTACGAGCACTACCTATATAATCTTGGTGTTTGTTTGAAGTATAATTCTCAATTTGACGAGAGTGGAGATAATGATAAATCAAGAGAAGACTCACCATTGGGAAGAATATGATAGTAATCTTCTCGTTTTTCTTTGAGGTCTATTGGGTCAACCATGGATAATTCTGTGGCCATATGATATCTATCATAACCTAGAAGCATGGCCTCCCATGTACGAAGGTTTCCTTGAGCACTTCCCAAAGATTCTAATTTCTAAAACAGTTTTTGACTATACATTTATGTAAGGTGTCATTGTGACGTGCTATCCAAGGATGGGATGATAGTCACAGTTGGTATATATATTTGTATCCAAACTCACAGTATATGTGTTGTTGTATTTTGCACGACAATTGTTGTAATAAAGTAGTAGTTATTTTCTGTACCATGTATTTGACGACTCAGAATGGGTTGGATGGAATGGACCTATTTTGGGGTTGTCACATTTGGTATCAAAGCTATAAGTAAAGAGCCCCGAGCCTCTCGCTGGTGACTTCCTGTTCATGGGGGATGCACCGAAGCCAGACTCTCTGTACGGGATGCAGTTCTGCGATGGCAAACTAATAAGTACCACTGTGAGGTGCTGTCCACTGATGGGACATTTGTCACATTTGGTATCAGAGCTTAGGGATATGATTTCTGACGGAAGATCGGGGAATATAACTAGGAGGGGAGAGATGAGTAAATCATTCGCTAGTGTGTCATACCTAAGCTTATTTGTTGGTCAGTCATAATATCGAGATATTATGTGATATGTTAATTTGTTTAATTAACCCTTGTTTTATGGCAGTATTTGAAAATGGTTGCTGAGAATGTTAACAATGAGACCGTGGGGATACCTCTAATCACTAACCATGATAATGTGATGTCAGACGAAGAAGGAATTAGAGATATCCATGTGGTGAGTGATGAATTGATAGTTGCACCCGAGATAGTCATAGATGTAACAGCTGAGAGTGAGGAAGAAGAAGAAGAAGAAGAGGTACCTGAGGAGAGTTTATTATAGGTATTATATGATCAAAATGTAGAATTTCAAAATTGTATTCATGAGTTAGAAGAGCAGGCTGAAGAACGACAGACGGTCGTGGAACAAAAGGATGCAACAATTCAAGCTTGTGTTACCCGATATGTGATGCTTGAACAGAAGCATTCTTTGGCAGAGTATAAGATGATAAAGATGGAATCTGAGCTGGAAAAAAAAAACTGAACGAGTAAGAATGAATGATGCATGGGTAAAAGCCACACGACACGTGGATATTGTGGATAGAGATGTCCGATCTAAGAAGGCTAAAATAGATGACATGAATTTCTCTTTTTAGAAAACAATTGGGAGAACCCAACATCGAGTTTTGAATTACCTTGTACATAGCGGTCAACCTGAATTCGATATGGATCAAAGATTGATGATTCAGATCATAAAACAGGAGTACGACAAGGCAGTTGAGGGAGGATTATATCCTATAGAGAAATATATTCCAAAGGTAGTGATAACGCCAAATGCTTGCCCTAGACAAGTCAAAACCGGGTAGTTCGAGGGATGGCGGTTGTCATGACTTCCCAACAAATGAGGAGCCTAAATGAAGTTATCACGGGAGATGGAGAAATCATGATAACCGGGGAGATAGAATCTGAAATGGATGCAAGGTATTCTCAAAATTTTGAAATACCAGGTACATAAATTTCGGGACGAAATTTCATAAGGAGGGAGATTGTAAGACCCCAAAATTTATGAAATAAAAGTATTCAATTTTTTTTATAATTAATATTCAGTAAATGGTTAAATTGATAAAAGTTAAAGTTAAGGGTGATATATAATTTTTTTTTCAAAATACACAAGTGGTTATAAAGTATTCATTGTTGTCGGGGAATATTCGTTTGGTCGTGGAATATTCTTTCTGTCGAAGAATATTCGTACGACGGCGCAGCCATTTGTGGGCCCCATAACAGAATAACTGTCGGATGAAGAAAAAGACAAAATTAAGTTTTTATAAATAACGGCGTAATCGTTACCGTTAACACTGTTGGAATACCCGGTGGTTAAAATACAGTAATACGCGTGTTTGCACAGCAGCACACGGTTTTACACAGTATTTTTGAATTATTGATCCTTACATAAGAAGGCACTACTTAATAATTATTACAGTAATTACTGTTCAATATTTTATTTTATTGATTCAACAATTGCTGCGTTGATATTTTATATTATTGTTGTTTCAATAATTATCACTGCACAATATTTCTCATTATCAGATCAATAATTCATATTATTTGAATAATATTATTAGATATCATTATTGGCAATATCTAGAAAGTTCTGTCAATAAGAGGTTTAGTCACATAATTACGCGCCAGTAAGGAGAAATCCTTATTGGAAAGCCCCCTCTTTCTTGGGAATGGCTTGGTTGTCATAATTGTGATTCTGTAATATTATTTATGAATAATTAATTATTGATTTATATGATAAGAAAATATTTATTTGATGTGAATATAAATGATGGATTTATTTATGTGGTTATAAATGAAGAAATTAATGTTGAGGTATTTTATCAGTATTTTTGTCGGAATGAAGGTATTAAAAATTAAACCAGTGTTTTTGAGATATATATTACGTGACATATAATTTTTAATCCGACCGTTGGATCATTGTAATTTTTGTTTATGTTATACATATATAAGTTGAGTATATGTCCAAAATTTTGAACCGTTAAAAATGAACGTATGATTTGTTATGAATTTTTAGTGGTGAATGGTTCAGAAATTGTTGAAGTATCCGAATTTAGCATTTTGGTGGAAAATTCTAGAATTGAGTGGGCCCCACTTATGGTTGGTGAAGAAATGTGCTGAATTTTATTTCAAATGTGGTGGGTGGGAATAGTAGCAGGTAAATCCATCAGGTTACAGGTCAAGTCTGCTAAAATTTTTCTATAAATAGAGGGCTAAGTTAGAATTAAAAATCACACCAGAAACAAGTTTTCTTTCTCTCTATATTATCAAGCATATTTTTGAGAGTATTTAGATACTTTGAGAGTTGCTATTTAGTAGAAGTTTCCTTCGGTTTTTCATCCGATATTCCAGTCAGAAGTACTGCTCTTTTGAGGTAAGGGATTTTAAGGGTTATTATGTTTTTCAGTTCGTACTTCTTCTGACCTTCAGAAAATTCTGGAAATATTTGAAATTATAAGTTGATGAGTTTTATTGATTGTGTCCAAAAATGGTGATTTTTAGATGTATAGATTAAGAGTTATGAATTTTATGAGAAAAGTCTATTTTAAAAGTAACCGCTTATAACTCCTTATGGTTAACTCCAAAATTGATGAAATTTTTATTGGGGGTACATCTATATAATATTAGTGTACTCTGTGAATTTCGGAATTTTTAGATAAAAGTACAATTTATGATATATGTCTAAATATTCGGCGATTTTGGCCATATTAAAAATAGTAAATGAATTTTAAAAATTCTAAGAAAAATATATGTTTAATATGGGACTATATTCTGCTAAATCCTAGAAAATAAATATTTTTGGAACTGAATTTATATTTTTTATGAAAATGGACTAGCTATGAATAAATGAGTTAAATATGTTATGTGAAGGAAATTTTTTGGAAAATATGATTTTATGGCTTGAGAATCATATATGTGGTATATGCAAATTTTTGATGTGGTTTTTGGTTATTGGTGATGAAATCTTATAAGTTTGGCATTTTATGATGATTAAATGCATTACTTAGTAAAGTGTAAACAATTAAAATAAATTATTTATAAGTTTAAAAAATGTTATTCTTTTAATATCATTATACCGAAATATTAGTATGAATTTTATTGTGGAATTTCTACCTTTTTGTGTTAGGGTTACTATTCATGAATTACTATTAATGAGTTACTATTCACGAGTTACTATTCACGGTATTCACTACATAATTGGTTTCTTTTTATAACCAAATTATAGTTAATTTATGAATATTACTCTGGAGATTAAAACTATATATTGATTATATTGATTTTATCATCATATATAATATTTTATAACCCTGATGTTGAAATTCTCTTTCACTGGAGTGTAAAGATGAGTAGATTATTGGTATGATCATGACTAGGGTTCTCTTTGGCCAGTAGTGAAAAGTTGAATTGTGACTGGTATGATCATGCCCTTTGAATTTATAATTGAATATCTTTAGCTTAAGTGCAAAGGTGAATTGATCAACATGGTTATAATTATTGTTTATATAAATTCTGAAATGATTATATATTTCTTTGAGATATTAATATATTTGGCCTGTAATGCAAATATGAACTGTTGATTAATATATTTGGCTTGTAGTGCAAATATGAACTGTTGAGGAATATCTTTGGCCTGTAGTACAAAGATGAATTGTTGATGAATATCTTTGGTCAGTAGTGCAAAGATGAACTGTTAATGAATATCTTTGGCCCGTAGTGCAAAGATGACCTGTTGTTGAATATCTTTGGTCAGTGGTGCAAAGATGAACTGTGGATGAATATCTTTGGCCCGTAGTGCAAAGATAAATTTATTAGTATGATTATGAATAGGAACTGTGATTTGGTATAACCATGATCTTTGATGTTTCAGGTAAAGACATGTGATGAAAATTATATTCGTCCTAGGTACGAAGAGGAATTTAGAATCACAATTATGATTATGAGATATTCATATAATTGTGGAAAGGAACTATTGATTGATGTTATAGGGATAAAACATTGTTGGTGGACTTTTAACATGGAGAAGATAATAGACTGTATTGTCTATTTGACTCTTCTAATGGATTGCTCGTTCCGCTGCAACTATGGTTGAAATTTTTATCATCTATTATATGTTCTAAATTTCTGATTTGTTATTGATGAAGGCTATTGATAATTTAATTATGTTTAGTCATGATATTCTTTACTGAGCTAGTTGTGCTCACCCTTTTGCTTCACAATTCCTTTCAGGTAATAAAAGTGTAGCTGGGTCGAGTGGGGGTAACAAGGGAATAGATCGGTGGTCTCTAGCTGTGGAGTTCTCCCCAAACAGTATAGACAAGTGTGTTGTATACATCTTTTAGTAGTTATATTTGGTGAATCATATAGGGAGAGGCGAACCCAACGTTGGAAGGGTGTTTTGCCACTATCATACAAGATATCTAATGACATACAACCTCGTGTCATCATAAGACAGGGTTATGCTCATCCACTTACTGAGTATATTTACGAGCACTACCTATATAATCTTGGTGTTTGTTTGAAGTATAATTCTCAATTTGAGACAGTGGAGATAATGATAAGTCAAAAGAAGACTCACCATTAGGAAGAATATGATAGTAATCTTCTCGTTTTTCTTTGGGGTTTATTGGGTCAACCAAGGATAATTCTGTGGCCATATGATATCTATCATAACCTAGAAGCATTGCCTCCCATGTACGATGGTTTCCTTGAGCTTTTTCCAAAGATTCTAATTTCTAAAATAGTTATTGACCATACATTTATGTAAGGAGTCATTGTGACGTGTTATCCAAGGTTGGGATGAGAGTTATAGTTGGTATATATATTTGTATCCAAACTCACAGTATATGTGTTGTTGTATTTTGCACGATAATTGTTGTAATAAAATTGTAGTTGTTTTCTGTACCATGTATTTGGCGACTCAGAATGGGTTGGATGGAATGGACCTATTTTGGGGTTGTCACATTATTGATCTTGGATAAACTGTTATACGAATCCTTGCTATTTGTCCTTCTGTTTCACTAGATTTGTTTTCTTTAAAATATTTTTCATCATCCTCAGTCCTAAATGATGATATTACTGAATATCTTTGACATGTAGTGCAAAGATGAATGATTAACTGATGAATATCTTTGGCCCGTAGTGCGAAGATGAACAGGTGTTGAGATGAACATGACCAACTGGTGATACAAATGAATATCTTTAGTCTGTAGTGTAAAGATGAATATTGATTAAAGATGTATATTTATTGTTGTTACAGATATAAAATGGATTATGGACTTTTAAATCTTAGAAGATAGTATAACTCATTCTCTACTTGACTCTTCTAATGGATTGCTGTTTCCGCTGCAGTTGTTGATCTAAAACTTATTGTATATTATATTTTATCAAATTTTCCCTCTTGAAGACTAACGATAATTTGATGTATATTATCTTAGTCATAATATTCTTTACTGGGCTAGTTGAGCTCATCCTTTTCCTTTTTATTCCATTTTTCTCAGGAGGTGAGAACATAGCAGGAACTAGTCGGGGTACGGAGTGATGGTTCTAGAAAGATATTTTAGCAGTACTCACTATTTCTGTAAAATAGTGTTTGAATAATTGTAATGAGGACTTATTTCAGTATGGATACACAAATATTCTTGGCCCGTAGTGCATGGATAATTGTGGTCGTGATACTAAAGAATATCCTTGGCCGTAGTGCAGGGGTAATTCGATGATGTGGATTATTTATTAAGTTGAGTCCCAGCGATAAAAGTGATGAAAAACCTTTTAAATCATAAAAGATAGTAGATTTTATTCTCTACTTGACTCTTTTAATGGATTGCTTATTCCGCTACAGTTAAACTTAATGGTTGTTATATTATATCAGTTTAACACTGTTGAAGGCTAACGATAATATATTCTGCATTATCTTAGTCATAATATTTCCTACTGGGCTAGTTGAGCTCACCCTTTTACTTTCATTGTTCTCTTCAGGAAATGAGAACGTAGCAGGGACCAGTCGGGGAATGGAGTGACGGACCAGATGATAGCATTAGTAGTCCTCACTATTCCATGAAATAGTGGGAAAATAAATGTAATAGTATTGAATTTGAGTTTGTATATTGTCTAGACGACAATATTTGTATTAAAACTCACAGCTTATGTTTTGTCGTACTTTGCACGACAGTTGTATAATTAAATTATATTTGTATTCTGTACCATGTATTTGGCGACTCAGAATAGGTGATGTATACCTATTTTGGGGGCGTCACAATGTATACCTGTTTTGGGGGCGACACAGAGGCTTAACAAGCCTTCACTTTCTCTCTTTGCATACAAACACACGAATGCACATTTAAACATTCTAAAGTATCAAGCATGTATGCAAACAAATATTTTCGGTATAATTCTTATTGCCCTTTTTTTTGAAAATAACTTTGAAAGTTTGAATGAAAATTAATTAAGAAAAATAAGAATTCTCCTTGCCTTAGGAAATGTTATTTTATGAACTAATTTTTTTAACACTTGATATTAAATTATCAAGGTCAAGAAAACATATTCAATAAGATTGTTAAAATAATTATAATATAAATCCTATGAAGATGATTCTAACAATTTTCTTATCCTAATTACTATTTATTGTTATCATCAAAACAAACCTAAAAGTTTGGAGACCCAACATCCATTATGTATTTTGATGGCACCGACACCTCACAAGTGTATGATCTCAAAAGAAAAGTAATACTCCCTCCATCCCATTATATCTGAAGTTCTAGAGATTTTCACATAGATTAAGAATAGATGCAGTTTTACTATTTTACACTTAATTAATAATTTAATATCATTTAATTCTTCATTAACACCAGACTTGATTTCACACTTTCTATCCTAATTAATTAAGGATGTTTTGGATATATATTTTTAAAGTAAAATTAATTATTGTGGTGATGTTGTTAATTATGATAATTTTTATGTGTGATTATAAGTTATTTTAGGTTGCAAAAAGTCTTTAGATAATGTAGTATTTTTCGAATTTTAATCTAATTTTTCGTTACGTCGTGCCACGGACAATTACTATTATATAAATATAACTCTATTATGCAGGAAGATAGAGTCTATACATTCTTAGACGGCCTTGATGATCGAATTGACACAATCCGAGGGGATGTACTTCAGATTAAGCCATTTCTAACAGTAGAGCAAACTTATGCCCAAGTTCGCAGAGAAGACTCAAGACAGTTTATGATGATGACAACTGGAGATGCCATATATGGCAGGGCTATGTTTTCTAAGGGAAGACAGAGACATAAACAACTTTCACCTCAAATACCATTGAATAGAAAGCCTAACATGATGACAAAATTGGAGTTGCAGGTAGAAGGAAAAGGTTTCACACATTGTGGAGATATGAAACACACAAAGAAAACATGTTTCAAACTACGTAGGTATTTAGATTGGTGGTACAAAATGAAGGCAAAGAAGAAAAAAGGATGCATGTGGGGGCGAAAATCGTAGACGTGTAACCTTTGTTAGTACCGAGTCTCAGCTATCTTTTATATCGCAATGGAAGTCTCTTACCACTATAGATGAACAAATTGCTCAAAATGATTCAGGTAACAACAATTATGCTCTCTGTTGCTCCAAAGAGGGAATCGTGATGGTTGGATCAATGATTAAGGGTCAACATACCATATGCCATTCGATCCTTGCGACTTTACCAATGATACTCAACTAAAACAGACATTTATTGCCAATGTCAATGGAGTAATATATCCAGTAACAGAGGTTGGACCTGTTGCTCTCTCTTCTTCCTTTTTATTACAAAATACCTTATTAGTTCTCTCTCTTTCTATTAAATTGGTTTCTATAGGCCAAGCAACTGAGGAATTAAATTGTTGTGCACTTATGTATCCTAATTTATCTTTATTTCAGGATATTTTCACCAAGGAGATTATTGGTTATTGTGATGCCCCCAAAATAGGTATACATCACCTATTCTGAGTCGTCAAATACATGGTATAAAATTCAAATACAAACTTAATTATACAACTGTCGTGTAAAGTACGAAAAAATATAAGCTGGGAGTTTCAACACGAATATTATCTTCTAGACAATATCCAAACTCAAATTTAATATTATTACATTTATTTTCACATTAATTCACAAAATAGTGAGGACTACTAATGTAAACATCTGGACTGTCACTCCGTTCCCTGACTAGTCCCAACTATATTCTCATTTCCTAAAGAGAACAATGAAAACAAAAGGGTGAGCTCAACTAGCCCAGTAAGAAATATTATGACTAAGATAATGCATAATAAATTATCATTAGCCTTCAACAATATAAAAAATTATAGAATATAATAGACAACAAGTTTTAGATTAACAACTGCAACGGAACAATCAATCAATTAGAAGAGTCAAGTAAAACATAAAATCTATTATCTTCTATGATTTAAAAGATTTATCATCAATTTTATCGCTGAGACTCAGCTTAATAAATAATCCACATCATCGAATCATCACTGCACTACGGGCCAATGATATTCTTTAGTATCACGACCACGAATTATCCATGCACTATGGGCCAAGGATAATTGTGTTTTCATCAACGGACATGATCATGCCATAAAATAATTCATCTTTGCACCCTTGGCCGAAGAGAACCCATGGCCACGATCATACCAAAAACTGTCCATCAATGCACTACGGGCCAATGATGACTTTTACCACATCATTTGTAACATTACCGTCATGATTATGCCGAATAATCTCTAGTCATAATCATACCATGTCCATCTATGCACTATGACCAAAGATGACTTTCAACATAATATAAGCATGAGGATGATGACAATGACATAATAATTCAATAAAACAAGTTCAATGATAAATTTTAAAGATTTATAATTTAATTTATCCAGAATTCAATAAAGTTCAAATTGTCAACATGATACTGCTTTGTGGAGTAAAATTTAAGAATAATATTGTACCAAAAATGATTTGGACCAAAAACGAATCAATTTTTATCATGAATAGTACTCCGTGAATAGTAACTTCGAGAATAGTAACCTCGGCATGTAAAAGTTAAAATTTATCAAGAATGCTCAGAATAATATTTTCATGAAAAGATACTAGATGAAGCGTAAATATCAAGGATATTCTACTAATTTCATGGAGTATAGAAGCCAAAACTTTAACCAAATGAGTATAGAATTCGAAATCTGAAACGAAATAATATTACTTACATACTACAGAGTATGGAAGAAAATATTATTTCAAGCGAATATTGAACAAAAATAACATCCCTTACGAATATTAAACGAAAATAATATTCCTTTAGAATATTGAACAAATATAATATTCCTTACGAATATTAAATGAAAATAATATTTCTTGCGAATATTGAATGAAATAATATTCATACGAATACGAAAATAATATCTCTTCAGAATATGAAATAAATAATACCCCTTACGAGTATTGAATACGAAAGAAATAATACCCCTTACCTCAAAAAGAAATAATACCCCTTACCTCAAAAAGAAAAGTATTCCAATTGGTATAGCGAATATATTTTTGAAGAAAACTTTCACTGTTTTCTACGCTCAAAACTTTCTAAAACTCGAAAGAAATACGCTCAATATTATAGAAGAAGAATTCTCTAATTCTGGTGTGATTTTCAATTCTAACTAATTATCCTATTTATAGGAGAATGGAAAGATACTATTTAGAAAATATTTTTCATAGGTGAACAGGACTTATCACGGGCGCCGAATCCTTCGGCCGATTTTCTGAAAATTTTGATTTTACTATTCATTACTGTGCAATAAAATATTCTAATAAAATAAAAATTTTAAATAAAATATAATATATATTCTATTTATAATCAAATAAAATAAAACTTATAATATATATATATAATTATATAATTATATAACCTTTGCCTTACAGCAAAGGCATACAACACGCACACACAAATCTGCTATATATATACACATGTTAAATATAATATAAATATATATATACACTCCCTTCAATACACGTTTTCTCCCCCTCGCCCCCATTTTCATTTTCTTCCCACATACACACACACCTTGCACCTTTCACTATCACACACACCCTTTTCATATATATCACTATCACACACGTACATACCAATTATATATATATATATATACACACACGGCCACACACATTACACACTATCACTTTTCTTCCATATATCACTTTCACAACTATCAATTTTCTACCACCATTTTCCACAATTCCAATAATTTTCAACTTTTCCACCAATTTCCACACACATAATATTATATATATACACATATCATACTTATATATATATTCCCTCCCCTTTACATAAACTCTCTCTCCCCCCCTCCATTTCCAAAATCATTTCTTCCACACGTGGGCCCCACATGTGCCCCCACCTTTATTCTAAAGAATAATTTTCTATCGATTTTTTTGAAAAATGGGTAAGTGGAAATCCAAATAATAAGCAAAATTTACAACAAATACTTCATAAAAAATCTTCTCAATATTTTTAACAACATTTACTCATCACTATTATTATTCGCAATATTTAACAACCAGATCGTTCCCGAGAAATAGGGGGCTTTCCTATAAAGATTTCTCCTTATTGGCGCGCAATTAGGTGACCAAACCTCTCCTCGACAAAACTTTCTAGACATCGTTAATAATACAAATAATAATATGAATAACTGTATCGTCTCAATTATTAATTTAATAATATATAAAATATCGATAATAATTAAATCAAATAACGTGAGATACTATGCAGCAATTACTGTAGCAATTACTGAGTAAAATTGAGTGACTTCTTACGTAAGCATCAATAATCAATATCGTGTGCTACTATGCAACCACACGTATTACTGTACTTTTATCACTGGGTGATTCAACAGTTAACGGTAAAACTTCTGCTGTTATATTCATAAAAAGATATTTCTGTCGTTTTCTAACTCTGACAATAATTTCGTTGTGGGGTCCACCAATGATTGTGTCGTCGTACGAATATTCCCGACAAAAAGAATATTCCCCGACCAATCGAATATTTTATAACAACTTGCTTACTTTGTAAATTGTAAATATTACCCACAACTGTAACATTATATCAAATCCATACCATAATATAAAAAAGTATTTCTAGAAAATTAAATCTTTATTCATAAAATTTGGGGTCTCACAATTATGATACTAAAAAAGGGAGGGCTATACTACATGGATGACTAATATGCATCACACCAGAGTCGAGGAAAGGCAGATTTGGTTATGGCACAATCGGTTAGGGCACCCCATATTTCGTTATTTGAGAGATTTATTTCGGATTTATTTTAAAATGTAAATGAGTTAAATTTTAGGTGGGAAGTCTGCATTCAGGCTAAGAGTCATCGTGTATATGACCCAATAAGTTTGAATAAATGTAAAACTCCTTTTGCACTAGTTCATTCTGATGTTTGCAGTACGACTCCTATTTCAATTTCCTCTGGTGTTAGATGGTTTGTAACCATTGTAGACGATTGTACACGAATGACTTGGTTTTATCTGATGAAGAATAAACATGAGGTGTTTGGAATTTTTCAATCATTTCATAACATGGTTAGAACAAAATTCTCTGCTAAAATTCAATTTTGGCGATCAGATAATAGTTAGTCTATTCATAGAAGGCTTCAAATGTCTCAAAGGTGAGAAGAGGTGTAGAGGTGTACAAGTTGCAGAGGTACAAAAAGGGGGCATAGGTGTCCAACATCAGATTTGAGGCTTCTTTGTAACAGGGAGTTATTTTTTGTATTGAGGTTTAAATAGTAATAAAAAGAGTCTCCAATCCTAGTTGGGATTGGACGTGGATTAGGCTACTAGATAGAGGATAGGGGCTAAACCGCATAAAAATCTTAGTGTCTTTACGTTTTTGCACTTCTCATTTATGTTTGTTTAATTTCTAGATATTTTGCTTTATTCGTTTGAAGATATACGAATCCAGACACTAAAGCCGACATGTATAGCTGTCTGATAATAGTGAACGAAGAACATAAGCTCAAGCAAACACTAAAGCAGACATGTGTAGTTGTCTGAATTAAACATGTAGCAAAAAATTCAAAAAGTTTTCACCGTTTATCACTTTTAGCTTAAACATTGTTGATCGATTTCACAATCAAAACATACGTGCAAATATACACGGTCAACAAGTAATGAAGTGATAAGAAAAGTATCGTTCCCACGAGAAATTATTTAATAAAAATCACCAAGTACTAGTACTTAACCAAACTAATTTTATTTAAACAATTGATTTAATGTTGTGAATTAAAATATATAATTAAACTACTACTACCACTATTTAAAAATTAGGTTATTGAGATTTAAGATCACAACTTCACTTATTCCTTACTTATATTAAAATACTTCTTATTAATTATACTCACTATTCCGGATTGTTAATCAGGAACTTATTAGTATTTATAACCACCTTCCGATGCATCACAAACATATTAATCCAAATCCACAGTTGATAGAATTGAATCAAACACCCTAATTAATTAATTCACTATATTCCTATGTGAATTATAATTAAAAAAGATTTAAAGCACAAATTTCCGATCAGATTACACGTGGCGTAAAGGCATATCCCTATCCTAAACGCAAATCATGATTTCCAACACCATGCAAAAAACACAATCACATGCTATTATGATCAGATCTAAATCTATATTTCATCTCCTGAATTCATATAGATTATCATGATAATTGCTAGCTAGATAATTAAACAATTATGCACAAATCATAGTAGACAATCATTATTGTGACGCCCCCAAAATTAGGTATACGTCACCCATCTTGGGTCGCCACTTACATGGTACAAAATTCAAATACAACTTAATAATACAACTGTCGTGTACAATTCGACAAAACATAAACTGTGAGTTTGAATATAAATATTGTATACTAGAAATTATACAAACTCAAAAGGAGTCCTTATTACAATTATTATTACACTATTTCACATAATAGTGAGGACTACTAATGCTATCATCTGGTCCGTCACTCCGTTCCCCGACTAGTCCCTGCTACGTTCTCATTTCCTGAAGAGAACAATAAAAGTAAAAGGGTGAGCTCAACTAGCCCAATAGGAAATATTATGACTAAGATAATGCAGAATATATTATCATTAGCCTTCAACAGTGTTAAACTGATACAATATAACAACCATCAAGTTTAACTGCAGCGGAACAAGCAATTCCATTAAAAGAGTCAAGTAGAGAATAAAATCTACTATCTTTTATGATTTAGAAGGTTTTTCATCACTTTTATCGCTGGGACTAAGCTTAATAAATAATACACATCATCGAATCACCCCTGCACTACGGCCAAGGATATTCTTTAGTATCACGACCACAATTATCCATGCACTACGGGCCAAGAATATTTGTGTATTCATTAATGGTCATGATTATGCCAACAACTGTCCATCAATGCACTACGGGCCAATTAGGACTTTTACCACATCATTTGTAACATTACGGTCATGATTACACCGAATAATCCCTGGTCATAATCATACCAAGTCCATCTATGCACTATAGGCCACAGATGACTTTCAAAAAAATATAAACATGAGGATGATGACAATGATATAAGATTTCAATAGAACAAGTTCAAGAATTATTTTATCCAGGAACTAATAACGTCCAAATTGTCAACATGATACTGTTTTGTAGAGTAAAATTCAAGAATGCTCAGAAGAATATTTCCACGAAAAGAGACTTGGATGAAGCGCAAATATCAATGATATTCCACTAATTTCATGGAGTATAGAAGTCAAAACTTAACCAACTGAATATAATAAGGAATGGAATAACAAAAGAAATCATCAGGCATGCGATAGACAGCACAGGCAGTTTATTCCAACATAATAATAAATAACGGAATCAGGTCCGGCGTAAAATGCATAGACAGGATATTCCAACAGAATAATAAAGACGGAATCAGGTCCGGCGTAAAACGCACAGACATGATATTCCAACATAATAATAAAGATGGAATCAGGTCCAGCGTAAAACGCACAGACAGGATATTCTAACAGAATAATAAAGACGAAATCAGGTCCGGCGTAGAATGCACAGACAGGATATTCCAACAGAATAATAAAGACGGAACCAGGTCCGGCGTAGAACGCACAGATAGGATGTTCCAACAGAATGATAAAGAATAGAACAACAGAAGAATTTCACCAAGTATAGGGTAGCCCGCGTATACAGGTTATTCCAATAGAATAATAAGAATGGAATAACAGAAGTTCTCTTCATAGATAAGAAAGAAATAATACTCCCTACCTTGGAAAAACTGGATACTGGAATAGTGAGTAGCAGATTTCTCTTCTTCTTTCTCTCTATAATTTCTCTCTATAATAATCGCTCTAAAGCTTTTATGAATTGGTGAGAAATGAAGGAAGAATGAGCTTCTATTTATAGGAAAATATAGTTTCGATAATTGCACGTTTTGGGGCTCGAAAATTACAGTACAATACCTCCAACTTTTCTTTCATTTTTAATTTAGTCCTGCAAGTATTATCAATCTTGCACCAACTCCCCTAATAGTAAATAATGTGATTCAATAGTACACATAGGTAAACAAATAGTTATATAAGCATGTGAATTAGTAGCAATTAATTGCTCATTTATCCGATAAATTACCCGATTTATCAATATAATCCCTAGACATCAATTATCATCGGAATAAATGTCGATTTTCACTAACACAAACAATTCCAACATAATAAAACTATTTTTATCAAAAATATAAAATTTGAAATTTAAAGTTTGACTTTTACCAAAAAAGTCAACTGGTGACTTTTTGACCAAATAGTGAATCCCGGAAAAATTTGTGTTCATAGACTATTTTTACTAATTTCGTCGTTCTGGACTCAAATATCATGTTCGCGTCTCCAAATTCATCTCTGAACAACATTCATCATTAATATTATAACTCACAATATTTATCAACCAGGTCATTCCCAGGAAAGAGTGGGCTTTCCCATAAGGATTTCTCCCTATTGGCGCGCAATTAGGTGACCAAACCTCTCCTTGACAGAACTTCTAGACATTGTAAATATTGCAGTTTATAATATGAATAACTTTGTCGTCTCAAGTATTAATTTAATAAAAAAACATTTTATGCAGATGATACTGACCATAATTGAATCCATAATATGATAGATATGATACAACAATTACTGTAGCAATAATTGAGTATAACTGAGTGACTTCTCACGTAAGCATCAATAATCAATACCGTGTGCTACTATGCAACCACGCGTATTACTGTACTTTTAACACCGGGTATTTCAACAGTTAACGGTAAAACTTCCGTCGTTATTTTCATAAAGTATTTTTATCGTTTTCTCAATCCGACAATAATTCCGTTGTGGGGGTCCACCAATGATTGTGCCGTTGTACGAAAATTCCCGGTTAAAACGAATATTCCCCGACCAAATGAATATTATATAACAACTTGCGTACTTTGTAAAATTTGTAAATATTATCCACAACTATAACATTATATCAAATCCACACCATAATATTTAAAAATATATTTCGAGAAAATTTAATCTTTATTCAAAAAGTTGGGGTCTTACAACCTCCCCTTCTTATAAAATTTCGTCCTCGAAATTAGGGTGCGTACCTGGTATGTCGAAGAGGTGGGGATACCTTGATTTCATTTCACATTCTAATTCCTAAGTCATTTCCTCAACATCGTTGTTTCTCCACAAAACTTTGACTTGAGGTATAACCTTGGAGCGTAGAATATGTTCCTTCTTATCCAAAATTTTAACAAGAACCTCTTTATACGTTAAATCTTCCTCTATTTCGTCCGGTTCTAACTCAATAATGTGGTTCGGGTCTTTCACATATTTACGTAACATGGATATGTGAAAAACGTTATGAACACGAGACATACTTGGCGGTAACGCAAGTCTATAGGCCACAGTTCCTACTCGATCGAGGATTAAAAATGGGCCAATGAATCGAGGATTGAGGTTTCCTCTTTTTCCAAATCTTGTAACTCCTTTCCATGGAGCAACACGTAACAACACATGATCTCCAATATCGAATTCTACGCCCTTTCGATGAAGATCAATATAACTCTTTTATCGATCTTGTGAGGTTTTTATACGTTGGCGGATCATTTGAACCTTTTCCGTAGTCATACGTACCAACTCTGGTCCCAACAATGTTGCTTCACCCACCTCATCGCAGCATACTGGAGAATGACACTTTCATCCATACAACGCCTCGAATGGAGCCATGTCAATACTTGCTTGATAACTGTTGTTGTAGGAAAACTCCACCAATGGTAAGAACTTGTCCAACTTCCCTTGAAGTCAAGGACACAGAGTCTTAATAGATCTTCAAGAGTTTGAATTTTCCTCTCTGACTGCCCGTCCGTCTGAGGATGATATGCCGAGCTAAATCGTAAATTCGTGCCCATAGCTTTTTGCAAACTAACCCAAAATCTTGAAGTGAATCTTGGGTCTCGATCAGAAACTATGGATACTGGCATACCATGCAATCTTATAACCTCGTTTATGTACATACGAGCAAGACGTTCAAGTGTATAAGTTTCTTGTATGGGTAAGAAATGAGCAGACTTGGTCAATTTATCAACAATGACCCAAATTGCATCTATGCCTTGAGAAATTTTGGGAAGACCGGTAACAAAATCCATGGTAATGTGCTCCCACTTCCATTCTGGAATTTCAAGTGGTTGCAATGGACCTTTTGGTACTTGATGCTCCGCCTTGACTCGTTGACAAGTTAAACACCTTGAGATAAACTCTGTTATCTCTCTCTTCATATTGCACCACCAAAATGTATGTCGAAGATCACGATACATTTTGGTACTCCCTGGATGGATTGTAAACGGTGTGTTGTGCGCCTCTATCATGATTTTATACTTTATATCAGGGTCGTTATGAACATAAAGTATGGATTTAACTCGAAGTATTCCTTCCTCATCGATTCTTGCTTCAGGCATAGCACCTTCTTGCACTTTCTTCTTCATACGCATTAGCTCCTGGTCTGTAGCTTGAGCAGCTTTAACTTTATCGATTAAAGCATGTTCTACTCGTATATTCGTCATCATCATATGGGTCCCTGGAGTCTTTAACTCTATCTCCATACTTTGCAAGTCACACGAAATGGGCTTTTGTGTTGTGAATATTGCACTCGTACCCGTATATGATCTTCTACTCAATGCGTCAGCTACCACGTTCGCTTTTCCAGGATGGTATTGGATGGTATGATCATAATCTTTCAACAGTTCAAGCCAACGTCATTGTCGTATGTTGAGTTCCTTTTGAGTGAAGAAATATTTGAGGCTTTTATGATCCGTAAAGATCTCCACTTTCTCTCCATACAAGTAATGCCTCCAAATTTTAAGTGCGAAGACAACAGCTGCCAACTCTAGATCATGAGTAGGATAATTCCTCTCATATTCTTTGAGTTGTCTTGAGGCATAAGCTATGACTTTCCCATGTTACATGAGAACACATCTTAACCCTTTGCCCGAAGCATCACTGTAGATGACAATTCCCTCCGAACCAGATGGTATTGTCAGAACAGGTGCTAAAATAAGTCTCCTTTTGAGTTTTTAAAAACTCTTCTCACATTCCTTGCTCCAACCGAACTTTGTATCTTTCCGAGTCAACTGAGTTAATGGAGTAGCGATTCGAGAAAATCCTTCCACAAATCTCCGATAATAACCGGCTAAACCGAGAAAGCTACGTACTTCAGTTACTGATTTGGGTTGCTCCCAACTTTGAATAGCTTCAATCTTTGCCGGGTCAACGGATATTCCATGACTTGATACTACGTGCCCAAGGAATGCTACTTCCTCAAGCCAGAACTCGCATTTCTTTAACTTAGCATAAAGCTTATATTCACGAAGCATTTGGAGTATCAGCCTCAAGTGTTGCTCATGATCTTCACGGCTTTTGGAATAAATAAGGATGTCATCAATAAAGACGACCACAAAGTGATCCAAATATTCCTTGAATACTCGATTCATCATATCCATGAAGGCAGCAGGAGCATTAGTCAATTCAAAAGACATGACTAAGAATTCATAATGCCCGTACCGAGTTCTGAAGGTAGTCTTTGGAATATCCTCAGTTTTAACCTTCAGCTGATGATATCCAGAACGAAGATCGATCTTTGAAAAAAATTGTGCTCCTTGTAACCGATCAAACAGGTCATCAATACGTGGCAATGGATACCTATTTTTGATGGTGACATGATTCAACTCCTAAAAAAGTCAACTGTTGACTTTTTGACCAAATAGTAAATCCCAGAAAAATTTGTGTTTATAGACTATTTTTACTAATTTCTTCGTTCCGGACTCAAATATCAAGTCCACGTCTCCAAATTCAACTCCGAACAACATTCATCATTAATATTATAACTCACAATATTTATCAACCAGGTCGTTCCCAGGAAAGAGGGGGCTTTCCAATAAGGATTTCTCCCTATTGGCGCGCAATTAGATGACCAAACCTCTCCTTGACAGAACTTCTAGACATTATAAATATTGCAATTTATAATATGAATAACTTTGTCGTCTCAAGTATTAATTTAATAAAAAACATTTTGCAGATGATACTGACCATAATTGAATCCATAATATGATAGATATGATGCAGCAATTACTGTAGCAATAATTGAGTATAACTGAGTGACTTCTCACGTAAGCATCAATAATCAATACCGTGTGCTACTATGCAACTACGCATATTACTTTACTTTTAACACCGGGTGTTTCAACAGTTAACGGTAAAACTTCCGCCGTTATTTTCATAAAGTATTTTTGTCGTTTTCTCAATCCGACAATAATTCCGTTGTGGGGGTCCGGTCCACCAATGATTGTGCCATTATATGAATATTTCCTGTTAAAACGAATATTCCCCGACCAATCGAATATTATATAACAACTTGCGTACTTTGTAAAATTTATAAATATTACCCACAACTATAACATTATATCAAATCCACACCATAATATTCAAAAATATATTTTGAGAAAAATTAATCTTTATTCAAAAAGTTGGGGTCTTACACCTATAATAGATCACAATAATTAATAAAGAAACATACTAAAATAAGCTACGCAATAAGATCCGTTGCAATCTTAAACAAGAAATTTAGTTCAATGTCATTGAATTAAAATCTAGAATCCACAACTGAATAGATATTAAAAGATAAAAGTAAAAGTAGAGGAAAGAATGAAATTTGTTGTCTGTAAATTTGATGCTCCCCTCTTGCTCCTACTCTTAATCTTCAATGATCCCCAGTTGCTTCAATCTCCAACAATCCAATATAAACTAGGGTTTATGTTCTAATCTAATAGAGTATTTTTTTTCTAATATAATCTATATAATCCCCCTTTATTTTATGTCTCCCATCATGTATTTATAGGCTATAAGTCCAATTTCTAGCTTAGGAGGAAACCCAATCCAATTTGGAGTAAAAAAAGTGTCAAAATTCACCCCAAAACGCATTCCAACTTGACAAGGCCCGAGCCCAGCGCTGCTCACGGCGCTGGAACACTACCCCCTAGCTCCCCGGTGTTGGAAATAGGCTAGGAATGGGCCTCACTGGCCTCTTTTTTGAAAATTTTTTATTCTGACGTCTTTTAGGAAAATAGCCATAACTTTTTCGTCTGAACTCTGATTTCGATGATTCAAGATATTTCGGAAAGAGGAGACGTAGATCTACAACTTTCATTCTTTGGGTTTTTCGAAATAAGGTCCGGAGCAATGTTGAAATTGGTCCTGAAGTGGCTGTTATGTAAATGGCAAGCCAAAAATGCGAATCAAGCAACCCCAAACGTCGATCCAAGTAAATTTTGTCCCAATTCCTACAAAAAACATAAAACATACATGAATAGACACAAACACTTAAAAACTTCCAAAAGATTAAGCTCAAATACATTCACTTCATGGGTATAAAACTCACTCATCAAACACCTATTCACCCCCCTCTAGGTGTGCGTATTTACTGAATTATATTTGGTATCAAAGCTTGGCTATACTAATATTGATCGTTGCAGGTCGTAGGGGAAGATCCTACGGCACACCTAAACTTTCAAGAAGGTCAGTCCACAAGTAGGCCATGCCTAATAAAGATCTATCTGAACCGTGACCCATGGGAATGGCGGGTAGTCAAAAATGGACCAGTCATTTGCGACATGATGATGGAAAGCCAAATAATCTCATGGAAATGGAATCAAATGAATCATATATAGTATCTTATGATCCCAAGGCCATGAATACACTTCTAAGTGGCATGATTCAGTCGGAGATAGATAAGGTCTCTTCTTGTACTACGGCTAAGGAAATTTGGGACACAGTCATCGTGAGCCATGAAGGTACTACTAAAGTTAAGGAGATCAAGCTGAGCATGCTAATGCACGAATATGAACTATTTAAATTGGAGAAAATTGAATCAATCAGAGATGCCCATACAAGATTCCTCACTCTAATGAATTCTCTAAGCATGCTTGGACGAAAGATTGATCAAAAGGAAATCAACCGAAAGCTTCTTGGAGTCATGCATACTTTGCAAAATTTATGACAACTTACTTACTTTGCAAAATTTATAAATATTACCCACAACTATAACATTATATCAAATTCACACTTTATTATTAAAAATAACATTTGGAGAATATTAATCTTTATTCATAAAAGTTGGAGTCTTACAATGTTAATTCTCTTTCTATCTCCTCTAATTTTATTTTTTTAATTTTATTTTTGGTGTGTAATTGATGAAAAGAAACATATTCAATCATAATAAAAAAATGAAAGACATAATAATCATTGTTATTATTCCTTCTAGCAACATGTTTAATTGGGCTGAGCAAGTAACCAAATTAGAACTTGAAATCGCACCAAAAATCGCACGAACCGCACCAATTAAAATCGCACCAACGGTTCCAGCGTATGTGACGGTTTTAGGTGGGTTGAATAACTAAATTTATGGTTTCGGTTTGGTTACTAGCCAAAACCGCACGCATAAAACTGAAACCAGCACCATGTGTGTGTATGTATGTATTATCTCTAGTAAATTTTAATGTACTTTTCACTTGAACAAGCTCAGAGAAAACATCATTCTTGCATTGTCATTTTTTCACCAATTAAAAGAAGATTGTTAGAGATTATAGAGTCAAAAATTAAGCAATTGGGTTTTGAAATTTCGAATTTGTTTGATGCGTTATTAGAGGGGCTTATAGCTTAGGGGCTAAATTCGTTGGTTCGAGCACTTGATGCATTGGTTAAGGTCAATACTATTATAGTAATAGTCTAATAATTATTTTTCAAATTAGGTATAGTTAGAATTATATTCTATAAGTCCTCCCTACAATATAAAGACAGAATTTCATTTTATCTCCAGTATATACTGTTAATTTTTGGAGAACTAGATAAACCATCTTTGTAAGACCCCGAAATTTATGAAATAAAAGTATTCAATTTTTTTATAATTACTATTCAGTAAATGGTTAAATTGATAAAAGTTAAATGTTAAGGGTGATATATGAATTTTTTTCAAAATACACAAGTGGTTATAAAATATTCATTGTTGTCGGGGAATATTCATTTGGTCGTGGAATATTCTTTCTGTCGAGGAATATTCGTACGACGGCGCAACCATTTATGGGCCCCATAACAAAATAATTGTCTGATGAAGAAAACGACAAAATTAAGTTTTTATAAATAACGGCGTAATCGTTACCGTTAACACCGTTGGAATACCCGGTTGGTAAAATAAAGTAATACGCGTTGTTGCACAGTAGCACACGGTATTACACAGTATTTTTGAATTATTGATTCTTACATAAGAAGGCACTACTCAATAATTGTTACAGTAATTACTGTTCAATATTTTATTTTATTGATTCAATAATTGCTGCGTTGATATTTTATATTAGTGTTGTTTCAATAATTATCACTGCACAATATTTCTCATTATCAGATCAATAATTCTTATTATTTGAATAATATTATTAGATAGCATTATTGGCAATGTCTAGAAAGTTCTGTCAAGGAGAGGTTTGGTCACCTAATTGCGCGCCAGTAAGGAGAAATTCTTATTGGAAAGCCCCCTCTTTCCTGGGAACGACCTGGTTGTCATAATTGTGATTTTGTAATATTATTTATGAATAATTAATTATTGATTTATATGATAAGGAAATATTTATTTGATGTGGATATAAATGATGGATTTATTTATGTGGTTATAAATGAAAGAATTAATGTTGAGGTATTTTATCAGTATTTTTGTCGGAATAAAGGTATTAAAAATTAAACCAGTGTTTTGGAGATATATTGTGTGAGTTATAATTTTTAATCTGACCGTTGGATCGTTGTAATTTTTGGATATGTTATACATATATAAGTTAAGTATATGTCCACAAATTTTGAACCGTTAATAATGAACGTATGATTTGTTATGAATTTTAAGAGGTAAATGGTTTAGAAATTATTGAAGTATCCGAATTTAACATTTTGGAGGAAAATTCTAGAATTGAGTGGGCCCCACTTGTGGTTGGTGAAGAAATGTGCTGAATTTAATTTCAAATGCGGTGGGTGGGAATAGTAGCAGGTAAAGCCATCAGGTTGCAGGTCAAGTCTGCTAAAATTTTCACGGGTACTATTTACTACAAAATTAGTTTCTTTTTCTAACCAAATTATAGTTGATTTATGAATATTACTGTGGAGATTAAAACTATATATTGATTATATTGATTTTCTTATCATATATAACATTTTTATATCCCTGATGTTGAAATTCTCTTTCATTTGAGTATAAAGATGGATAGATTATTGGTATGATCATGACTAGGGTTCTCTTTGACCAGTAGTGAAAAGTTGAATTGTGACTGGTATGATCATGACCATTGAATTTATAATTGAATATCTTTAGCTTAAGTACAAAGGTGAATTGATCAACATGGTTATAATTATTATTTATATAAATTCTGAAATGAATATATAGTTCTTTGAGATATTAATATATTTGTCCTGTAGTGCAAATATGAACTGTTGAGGAATATCTTTGGCCTGTAGTGCAAAGATGAACTGTTAATGAATATCTTTGGCCCGTAGTGCAAAGATGACCTGTTGTTGAATATCTTTGGCCAATGGTGCGAAGATGAACTGTGGATGAATATCTTTGGTCGTAGTGCAAAGATGAATTTATTAGTATGATTATGAACAGGAACTGTGATTTGGTATAACCATGATCTTTAATGTTTCAGGTAAAGACATGTGATGAAAATTATATTCGTCCTGGTACGAAGAGGAATTTAGAATTACAATTATGATTATGAGATATTCATATAATTATGGAAAGGAACTGTTGATTGATGTTATAGGGATAAAACATTGTTGGTGAACTTTTAACATGGAGATTATAATAGACTGTATTGTCTATTTGACTCTTCTAATGGATTGCTCGTTCCGCTGCAACTATGGGTGAAATTTTTATCATCTACCATATATTCTAAATCTCTGATTTGTTATTGATGAAGGCTATTGATAATTTAATTATCTTTAGTCATGATATTCTTTACTGAGCTAGTTGTGCTCACCCTTTTGCTTCACAATTCCATTCAGGTAATAAAAGTGTAGTTGGGTCGAGCGGGGGTAACAAGGGAATAGAACGGTGGTCTGTCATACAAGATGTCTAATGACATACAACCTCGTGTCATCATAAGACAGGGTTTTGCTCATCCACTTGCTGAGTATATTTACGAGCACTACATATATAATCTTGGTGTTTGTTTGAAGTATAATTCTCAATTTGAGACAGTGGAGATAATGATAAATCAAGAGAAGACTCACCATTGGGAAGAATATGATAGTAATATTCTCATTTTTCTTTGGGATCTATTGGGTCAACCAAGGATAATTCTGTGGCCATATGATATCTATCATAACCTAGAAGCATGGCCATGTACGAAGGTTTCCTTGAGCACTTCCCAAAGATTTTAGTTTCTAAAACAGTTTTTGACTATACCTTTATTTAAGGTGTCACTGTGAGGTTCTGTCCATGGTTGGGACATGTGTCACATTTGGTATATATTTGTATCCAAACTCACAGTATATGTGTTATTGTATTTTGCACCACAATTGTTGTAATAAAGTTGTAGTTGTTTTCTGTACCATGTATTTGGCGACTCAGAATGGGTTGGATGGAATGGACCTATTTTGGGGTTGTCACATTTGGTATCAGAGCTTAGGGATATGATATCTGGCGGAGATCGGGGAATATAACTAGGAGGGGAGAGATGAGTAAATCCTTCACTAGTGTGTCCTACCTAAGCTTATTTGTTGGTCAGTCATAATATCGGGATATTATGTGATATGTTAATTTGTTTAATTAACCCTTGTTTTATGGCAGTATTTGAGAATGACTGCTGAGAATGTTAACATTGGAGTGAATGAGACCATGGGGATACCTCTAATCACTAACCATGATAATGTGATGTCAGACGAAGAAGGAATTAGAGATATACATGTGGTGAGTAAAGAATTGATAGTTGCACCCGAGATAGTCACAGAGGTAACAGCTGAGAGTGAGGAAGAAGATGAAGAAGAGGTACCTGAGGAGAGTTTATTAGAGGTATTATATGATCAAAATGTAGAATTTCAAAATCGTATTTATGAGTTAGAAGAGCAGGCTGAAGAACGACAGGCGGTCATGGAACAAAAGGATGCAACAATTCAAGCTTGTGTTACCCGATATGTGATGCTTGAACAGAAGCATTCTTTGGCAGAGTATAAGATGATAAAGATGGAATCTGAGCTGAAAGAAGAAAAAACTGAACGAGTAAGAATGAGTGATGCATGGGTAAAAGCCGCACGACGCGTGGATATTGTGGAAAGAGATGTCCGATCTAAGAAAGCTTAAAATAGATGACATGAATTTCTCTTTTTGGAAAGCAATTGGGAGAACCCAACATCGAAGTTTTGAATTACCCTGTACATAGCGGTCAACCTGAATTCGATATGGATCGAAGGTTGATGATTCAGATCATGAAACAGGAGTACGACGAGGCAGTTGAGGGAGGAATATGTCCTATAGAGAAATATATTCCAACGGTAGTGATAACGCCAAATGTTGCCCCAGACAAGTCAAAATCGGGTAGTTCGAGGGATGGCGGTTATCATGACTTCCCAACAAATGAGGAACCCAAATGAAGTTATCACGGGAGATGGAGAAAATCATGATGACCGGGGAGATAGAATCTGAAACGGAAGCAAGGTATTCTCAAATTTTCGAAATACCAGGTACGTAAATTTCGGGACGAAATTTCATAAGGAGGGGAGATTGTAAGACCCCGAAATTTATGAAATAAAAGTATTCAATTTTTCTTATAATTACTATTCAGTAAATGGTTAAATTGATAAAAGTTAAAGTTAAGGGTGATATATAAATTTTTTTTCAAAATACACAAGTGGTTATAAAATATTCATTGTTGTCAGGGAATATTCGTTTGGTCGTGGAACATTCTTTCTGTCGGGGAATATTCGTACGATGGCGCAGCCATTTGTGGGCCCCATAACAGAATAACTGTCGGATGAAGAAAATGACAAAATTAAGTTTTTATAAATAACGGCGTAATCGTTACCGTTAACACTGTTGGAATACCCGGTTGGTAAAATAAAGTAATACGCGTTGTTGCACAGTAGCACACGGTATTACACAGTATTTTTGAATTATTCATTCTTACGTAAGAAGACACTACTCAATAATTATCACAGTAATTACTGTTCAATATTTTATTTTATTGATTCAATAATTATTGCGTTGATATTTTATATTATTGTTGTTTTAATAATTATCACTGCACAATATTTCTCATTATCAGATCAATAATTCATATTATTTGAATAATATTATTAGATAGCATTATTGGCAATATCTAGAAAGTTCTGTCAAGGAGAGGTTTGGTCACCTAATTGCGCGCCAGTAAGGAGAAATTCTTATTGGAAAACCCTCTCTTTCCTGGGAACGGCCTGGTTGTCATAATTGTGATTCTGTAATATTATTTATGAATAATTAATTATTAATTTATATGATAAGGAAATATTTATTTGATGTGGATATAAATGATGGATTTATTTATGTGGTTATAAATGAAGGAATTAATGTTGATGTATTTTATCAGTATTTTTGTCGGAATGAAAGTATTAAAAATTAAACCAGTGTTTTTGAGATATATTGCGTGAGTTATAATTTTTAATCCGACCATTGGATCATTGTAATTTTTGGATATATTATACATATATAAGTTGAGTATATGTCAACAAATTTTGAACCGTTAAAAATGAACGTATGATTTGTTATTAATTTTAAGAGGTAAATGGTTCAGAAATTGTTGAAGTATCCGAATTTAGCATTTTGATGGAAAATTCTAGAATTGAGTGGACCCCACTTGTGGTTGGTGAAGAAATATGCTGAATTTTATTTCAAATGTGGTGGGTGGAAATAGTAGCAGGTAAAGCCATCAGGTTACAGGTCAAGTCTGCTAAAATTTTACGGGTACTATTCACTACAAAATTGGTTTCTTTTTCTAACCAAATTATAGTTGATTTATGAATATTACTCTGGAGATTACAACTATATATTGATTATATTGATTTTATTATCATATATAACATTTTTATAACCCTGATGTTGAAATTCTCTTTCACTTGAGTATAAAGATGGGTAGATTATTGGTATGATCATGACTAGGGTTCTCTTTGGCCAGTAGTGAAAAGTTAAATTGTGAGTGGTATGATCATGACCATTGAATTTATAATTGAATATCTTTAGCTTAAGTGCAAAGGTGAATTGATCAACATGGTTATAATTATTGTTTATATAAATTCTGAAATGATTATATATTTCTTTGAGATATTAATATATTTGTCCTGTAGTGCAAATATGAACTGTTGAGGAATATCTTTGGCCTGTAGTGCAAAAATGAATTGTTAATGAATATCTTTGGCCCGTAGTGCAAAGATGACCTATTGTTGAATATCTTTGGCCAATGGTGCGAAGATGAACCAGTGGATGAATATCTTTGGCCATAGTGGAAAGATGAATTTATTAGTATGATTATGAACAGGAACTGTGATTTGGTATAACTATAATCTTTAATGTTTCAGGTAAAGACATGTGATGAAAATTATATTCGTACTAGGTACGAAAGGGAATTTAGAATTACAATTATGATTATGAGATATTCATATAATTGTGGAAAGGAACTGCTGATTGATGTTACAGGGATAAAACATTGTTGGTAGACTTTTAACATGGAGAAGATAATAGACTGTATTGTCTATTTGACTCTTCTAATGGATTGCTCGTTCCGCTGCAACTATGGTTGAAATTTTTATCATCTACCATATGTTCTAAATCTCTGATTTGTTATTGATGAAGGCTATTGATAATTTAATTATCTTTAGTCATGATATTCTTTACTGAGCTAGTTGTGCTCACCCTTTTGCTTCACAATTCCTTTCAGGTAGTAAAAGTGTAGCTGGGTCGAGCGGGGGGTAACAAGGGAATAGAACGGTGGTCTCTAGCTGTGGAACTCTCCCTAAACAGTATAGACAAGTGTGTTGTATACATTTTTTAGTAGTTATATTTGGTGAATCATATAGGGAGAGGCGAACCCAACGTTGGAAGGGTGTTTTTCCACTATCATACATGATGTCTAATGACATACAACCTCGTGTCATCATAAGACAGGGTTGTGCTCATCCACTTGCTGAGTATATTTACTAGAACTACCTATATAATCTTGGTGTTTGTTTGATGTATAATTCTCAATTTGAGACAGTGGAGATAATGATAAATCAAGAGAAGACCCACCATTGGAAAGAATATGATAGTAATTTTCTCATTTTTCTTTGGGGTCTATTGGGTCAACCAAGGATAATTCTGTGGCCATATGATATTTATCATAACCTAGAAGCATGGCCTCCCATGTACGAAGGTTTCCTTGAGCACTTCCCAAAGATTTTAGTTTCTAAAACAGTTTTTGACTACACCTTTATGTAAGGTGTCACTGTGAGGTGCTGTCCACGGTTAGGACATGTGTCACATTTGGTCTATATTTGTATCCAAACTCACAGTATATGTGTTGTTGTATTTTGCACTGACAATTGTTGTAATAAAGTTGTAGTTGTTTTCTGTACCATATATTTGGCGACTCAGAATGGGTTGGATGGAATGGACCTATTTTGGGGTTGTCACATTCTTGCTTGTTATCGAATATATGATATCCAGTTGTTTTATATAGCGTATGTTTTAGTTTTAAAACATCATTCCTTTATTATAAACTAAAACTATTTTACATGTCTCATTGTTCTATGATTTGATGGTGAATTTGACATGTTTGGCAGAAGGAACTTTAGTTCTTAATATAATTCTCATTGTCGACTCTGTCACTAAGTTAATTGCTCTATGTAAGTTCTATGTTAAATTTTATTGAAGGCTTAGACTTTTTTGTTGTTTCAATTGGTTTTGGAACCGAAACCGCACCAATTAAAACCGCACCGCATACTTTAAAACCGCATCGCACCAATCACAAACGATTTTGTGTGCGGTTTTGAATTTTTTAAATCACACCTAAACGGTTTCGGGTACGGTTTGGACTTCAAACCGCACCAAGCTCAGCCCCTAATGTCTAAGGTAAGGATTTTCAAAAATGAGTGAGCTGACGTGTCAGCAGCCAGACATAGGGGACCACGGCAAAAGTGTAGATAGTGCCGCACTATGAAGTTCCTCGCGCCCCTCCACCATCGTTTTATTTCACAGCACAAAGGAAGAAGACACAGCTTTCTCTGTCCTTTTTCCTCGAACCCCTCCTTTATATTCCTTTTTGGGAAAAGGCGAAAAACAAGAAAAAGCTTTATCGATAACCATCCAAACCCTAGGCTTCTTGTTCATACAGAAGCAGGTACTATCTAATTATTATTTTTTGTAAATTAAACATTTATTAGATTCATTTTCACTGTGTTTTTCGCTTCAATGTCATTTGAATTTGAATTTAATTCAGTGTTAATTGTGCAATATCATTAATGTGATTGATTATTTTTGTTTATAGGTCGATCATTTTGCGTAAATTGCTAATTATTGGTTCAATTTCATGGGTTTGATCCATTCGTGGAAATACACCTAATAATAAAAAAAATTGGCCTCTTTTTGAGAGAAAGGAGAAACAGTATAAAGTACTGGCTGACTATGAGTGTTAAACCTTTTACTAACTACTTAGTTAAGGTGTTTGTACCTTTTAATTATTTCAAATAATTATTTAACATTAACATTAAAAAAATCACTTGCGTAAGTAATTTGGTTTCTGTTTTCAGTTGAATGTTGCACAATTGATCCAAGTTTGTAAACTTTGTAACATGATTTTACTGATGGGATTGAGAAATAATTAAAATAGAAGAATTAACAGGCCAACAGGGCATGTTTTGATAGCATATTCAGATATGTTTTCTGGTTCATTTTCTAAAAATTACAGTATGAGTTTTGATAGTTATTCCGTTTTTTGTTAGCGGAAATTGTTGTTTTTGGAATGGAATGAAAATAATTTTTCTAAAATGATCAGAAGAATTTAAAGTTTAATATCTCGGGAATAATAATGATTTTTAGATTTAATATAAACAATTTTTTAAATGGTAAGCTGACAGGTACTTGTTCAGGAAAGTTATGGTAAACAGAAATTGTTGTTTTTGGAATGGAATGAAAATATATCGGGAATAATAATGCTTTTTAGATTTAATATAAACAATTTTTTAAATGGTAAGCTAACAGGTACTTGTTCAGGAAAGTTATGGTAAAAAAATGTGAAAATGGCTACGAAGATGGAAACCAAACAAAATTCAATCTCATTTCTTTTCTATTACATCATGCTTAAGAATTGACATTCATCATGAGAGCTTGGTTTGATGTTCGGTTATTCATCTTAGATGGTCTTACATTCTAGAACTGCATGATACACATGAATTTATAAGTTCTTATATTCCTTGTCTTAGTCATGCTATATATGATGAACAATATCCTTGCTATATGATTTTGCATGCTTCTTTTAATTAATTGACACTCTCATGCTTGATAGAGTAATCTTGGCTTGATAAGCTTGTAGTAATACTTTGCATGCCTGATTCTTAGGGGAAAAATATGGCGACAATATCAGTGGGGCCCTCATACTGCATACGGTCTGAGAGCATACAGTGTAGAGCCGCACAGAATGTCTATAGCATTGTAAACAATGTGGAAGCATCCCAAATGAAAAGATCTTGTGTTGGTTTTCCTACTTTGTCGTGGAATCCAACAAACACAATGCAAAATTTTCATTTAGATGGCACAGGGGTAGGTAGCAAACGAGGATGTCAAGTAATTGTTGCTGCAAGTCCTCCTACAGAAGATACTGTGATAGCTACAGAACCATTGACGAAAGAAGATTTGGTTGCTTATCTTGCTTCTGGGTGCAAGCCTAAGGAAAAGTGGAGGTTCAACTTCTAGCTCTTATTGGTACTCAGATTTGAGTTGCATAATTTGTCTGCATAGTTGTCAAATTGTAAAGTCGAGTCGGTGGTGGGAAGCTTAAGCAACTAGTCGACTAGTCGCCCAACTAGTTGCTCATAAGTCGACAAATCATTTCCAATGTACATTTTATTTGTTGGCATGTGTGGATTGCTTAGTAAAAAAGGAGCGAAAGAGCTTCCTGTCCGTGTCTTCGGTACTAACCCTGTTTCCACCCTTGGTCAGGGGTGGGCAAGTTACCACCCTTAATTTTGCTATTTCTTTTTGGTAAATAGAGGTTGGTTTTTAAAATAATAAAATTTGACTCCCTATATGTGAATTTTTAAGTACAACATAAAAATATAGTGGTAAAAATGATGAGAGATTTTTTTGTTTGGTAATTAAGTGAAGATAGATTTAAATCAAGATTATCATTAAATACAAATAAGTATGTATCTGAGTTTTAAATTTTCTATGCCGTGTTATTATAATTCTAAAATGTTCTAATTGTTAATATCAATATCACTTTGTGGATGGAGAAACTTGAGAACTTTTATTTGACTGTTTATTTCACTTGGTTGATCAAAGACTTTTACTTAAATGTTTATAATTGCTCCTTTGATTGAAGATTTTTTTGTTTGATTGTGTTCATCATTGACTTATGTTTGATTTGTTGAATCAGGATGATGTTTATTCAAAAATTTTAAAAAGTGAAGCCTTGAAATTGTTTTTGTAGTGACATTTTAATGTATTTTGGTTAGTGGGAATCTGTGTTTCGTAGTTTTGATTATATATTCGTTATTTAATTTTGTATTCTAATTTAATTAATAATTATTATATAATAATTTTTTAAAAGTTAAAACAATCCCCACCCTTGACAAAATTTTCTGCGGCCGCCACTGTTTGTTGGTTAGCAGCAGTTCTCTCTCTCTGTCTCCCCCCTCTCCCCCCCCTCTCTCTCTCATAAAGCAGTTCTGAATATTGGCTGAAGTTGTTTTTGCAGAATAGGTACGGAACATGAAAAGTTTGGTTTTGAGTCTGGAACATTACGACCTATGAAGTATGAACAGATATCTGAGTTGCTCTATGGTATTTCTGAGAGATTTGATTGGGATAAAATAATGGAAGGTGACAACATTATTGGGCTCAAACAGGTAAATTAGTTATCCTTCTACTTACTTTGTCTGGCTGCTACTAGTTTAGATTCTTTAGATATATCATATATTGCCATCTTTGCATATACAAAATGCAAAAGCTAATTCATCATTTCATCTCAGCAAAAATTTCATTGTGTTGTCGGGTAAATTTTCTTTTACCTTTTGCATTTGTTGTATTTATGTAGAGAATCTTATGTTACTGTTGGGCAGGGGAAGCAAAACATATCACTAGAGCCTGGTGGTCAATTTGAGCTTAGTGGTGCATCCCTTGAAACTCTTCATCAGACTTGTGCTGAGGTTAATTCTCACCTTTACCAGGTTTGTCCTAAACTTGAAGTTGAATAAACATATCATACACAAACACACACATCATTTTTTTGATAAGTTGACGAAATGCACGTATCATTGTGTGACGCTTGTTGCTTGAACAAGTCTTCTTAAAGTATTTATTCACGACACATGCAGATACTTGATTTTCTGATTACAACTGATTTTTGAGGAGAAGAGCCTCTAGATATTGTGTAGTTGGTGTAAGATGCTAGATTTGGAAATTATGGGAAACTGATTGGTTTCTGATTATATTTGCATCATTCACTTTGGAGTAGGAAGGTTTACCGGTCCAAATTCTAGTGTGATTTAGGGTAGAATTTGAAAATTGGTAATATATGTACTTTCAGTAGACTCAGTATGCACAACATTCTTATCCCACCCTTTGCCTATTTTGGAATACAATTAATATCTCCTGTCATTTGACAATTTCATAGTTGTAGAATTGATACAAGTCATTTTGTAATTATTCTCCTTGCTTCTTGTTTTTATGTTTTTCTCACCTTTTCATCCTGATTACAATTTATTTTCACTCTCTTTTTGTGCCAAGATCCCTCTTTTTTTTTATCCTTTGTGAAAATACTTTTTGATACTTTTATTTTACTTTATCTTTTTGCTTAACTAAGTCATTTAAGATTAATGAGCACATGCACAAACAGACCCCAAGTTCTATCAAACTGGACAATAGTCTTCACATGTTACTTTTAACAGGTCAAAGCTGTAGCAGAGGAGATGGGAATTGGATTCTTAGGAATTGGCTTCCAACCCAAATGGGGTATTAAAGACATACCTATTATGCCTAAGGTAATACTTAATATGCAAATGACATACAAGGGTCTCTTGGTGATGCATATGCTTTCATATGTCCGTAAGCTGGTGTGTTGATGCATTGCCTGGAAAAGGAAAGCTATGATAGCCATGGTTTCAAAGCTACTGCTTTATGTCCAGTAATTAGGAGGCCATAAATCAAAAACTAACTCTAAATTAAGTGTACTTCTTGTGTTTGAACCTTTACCAACTGAGCATACTAACATAGTACTTCGGCTCAGGGAAGATATGAGATTATGAGGAATTACATGCCTAACGTTGGCTCACTTGGACTTGATATGATGTTCAGGACGTGTACTGTTCAGGTGAGAGACGTTGTAAGGGTATTGGTGGTCTGTTCATTTGAACCAGGGTTTGGAGACTATTATTTATGAAAGACATTCTCTTTTCCTGTAGGAATCCAATCTATAATTTTATGTTACAATGTAAATGATGGAAATCAACTTCATTTTTGATAGGTTAATCTGGATTTCAGTTCTGAAGCTGACATGATTAGCAAATTCCGTGCTGGTCTTGCTTTACAGCCTGTGAGAAACCTTTTCTCTAATCACTTACAATTTTTGTGGTTATATGAAATCTTACTAGTGGTAGAAATAAACAGATTGCAACTGCATTGTTTGCCAATTCACCTTTTACAGAAGGAAAGCCAAATGGCTACCTCAGCATGAGAAGGTTTGCAGCCGTTGCCTAAAAAGTTTTGTGTTTATGTCACTAGATTATTGTGTAATAATATTTGCCTGTTTTCACCAGCCAAATATGGACAGACACAGATAACAATAGAGCAGGAATGCTTCCCTTTGTGTTTGACGATTCCTTTGGGTAAGTTTGTATCCTCATTCTGAGATAGCATAGATGCCAGTCACTTTTCAGAACATGATTTGCCAACTGCAGAATAAAAATAAAGAAAGCAGTAATAACTGCTGTTTGCTGATAAGCCTAAAATAAGATATAGAATGGATACCAGGAACAGTATGGTTCTATGGTTACCTTTTTAAAACTTGTAAATCAAGTTGGTTCTTTGTCGAATTTACCGTTATCTGTCTATTCTCTTCCATGTTATATATGGTGCCTCAATGAGCACGATTTAAAATGGCACCCAATTCCTCATATGTTAACTTCAGTCCTCTCACACTGGCTCCTACCAAATAGGCTATAAGAAGACAATGATGATTTAGGAAACGAACCTTCCTCTGCACCAGCCATCATTAAGTGTTGTATATCAAGTTGGGTTAGAAACAGGGTGCATGCACTGAATTGGGCTGTGCTAGTACAACAGCCTTCCTCACATCATGTAAACCAAGTTGAGTTTACTATTGGGTGCATATTGTGTGGCTTTCGACCTTATTAATTTAATTGAGCAGTTTTATTCGTTCACGGTAGATCTGGAAGAGGCAGTAAAGTGTTTATGACATGCTTGTGCAGACGACCATTCATGCGATGGCATATGCCACATTGTCTAGTTAGTTATGAATTTTCATGTTAGAGACACAGGGCCTTGTATCACAGTGGTCAAGTGCTTCTATGCTGACATGCCATTTAACAAGAAAAAGAGTCCAGAGTGATAATTCTAACATATTTTTAATAAAAGAGAGTAAGAAATAAACCAGCATAGGGCTCTGGAGTTTTGGATATTTGAAGAGGGCTGTATGCTGCCTTAAAGGGTCTCTTGCTTCTTCAAGAAAATGCTTTAATCGCATTTTTATTCCTTTTCTGTTTCAGTTTGTAATTTATAAAAGTTTATATTTACTTAAAAATTTTGATGCAATTTTACTTGTACTTGCAATGACTTATGTCCATAGGTTTGAACAGTATGTTGATTATGCTCTTGATGTTCCGATGTACTTTGTCTACCGGAAAAAGAAGTATATTGATTGTGCTGGACTGTCCTTCCGGGTTTTCACCTATCCTTAATAGTCTTTCGACTGAATTCATCATTACTCGTACAATGTATTAGTTTAATTTCCATGAGCTAATTATGCTTCCTGTATGATACTATGCAGGACTTTATGTCTGGAAACCTTCCTCCTATTCCGGGTGAATATCCTAACCTCAATGATTGGGAGAACCATTTGACAACAATATTCCCCGAGGTTCTTACATTCGCTTGAGATTTATTGATATGATATAGCTTTGAATATTGTTAAACTAGAGAAACTTGTCAAATTCTTTTTCAATTTTTATTTATAATTCAGGTCAGACTTAAAAGATATTTGGAGATGAGGGGTGCTGATGGCGGACCTTGGAGGAGGTTATGTGCACTGCCTGCATTTTGGGTATATATCTTTTTGGAAATTGATATTTCCACATGTTAAAATAATATTTCCACATGAGTCTCTTACATAGAGTTGGGACTCGTTCACTATTCATGTGAGAGGGGTCATGTGAAAATATCAATTTTTTATGTGGAAATATCAGTTCCCATCCTTTTTGATGTGTAAACACAGTGTATAACTGAATTGTCTAAGAATTAAGCATCAGCCTTTTAAGAGTTCTTAAAGATAGAGTATGACAGAATTTCCAAACTGAATAGATATGCTACTTGTACTAAGTTGAGGAGATCGGTTGTTTATTTATTCGTTCCATAGCTTTTGATTACATTACTGAATGTAGGACTGGGTACATTAAGATTGTAGAATTCAAGATTAAAATATATTGAAGAAGTAAGATTAACATTTTATCTTTTAACTATGTGTGTGGGGTCCATGATGTGTCCCAACAATTAACTCGTATATTTTTTAACTTGTTCAATTATAATGGTTGGGTCCGTGAAGGAATAGCACTGGTCACTACATAATTTATATATCATTCTGGTTGGTTTTTAAATTGAGTGAAGTTCCATTGTAGACATCTAAATTTTGGATTGAAGGAGTATTATGTTATTAGTAAAAGTCCTAAAACAGTTTTTGGTATTATATGATTCTGTGGAAAGAGCCTAGTACCATTGTACTCTTATTTTTTCTTTTCCGACAAAAAATTGTTACACAGTGGATTCTCTCTCTCTCTCATCGCATAAATTCATGGTATCAAAAGAAAGGTTGTAGACCAATGGAAGAGATATCTATTTACTTTTTGGCTATGTCAAGGACATGTTTGGGTGTTGAAAATCTATTATATTTGTCGCAAGTCTATGTAAAACTGTATCTTTATGGTTTTTGGGTGCTCAGGAATTCATAGCAGAATGGAAAGTACACCTTCTTTCAGGGGCTGTTCTATGTGCTATGAATGTTTGTTGGGTTTTTGATTGGTAGGATGGTTATATATTGGAAAGAATGAGTGGGCTTATTAAACAAGTGTCTCTAGGGTTTAAAGGAGCGAGTGTAGAGCTGAAGAATTGCTTTTTAGTCACTTAAAAGTATACCAAACCCCACAAGCAAAATTTCTTCTCTATTGACAGAAGCTTAAAACCTATTTTAAACATTGTATTAGACTCAATTTAATTGCTTAAAATGATGGCAAGGTATCTTAAGTATTCTCAATGTCAGTTTCCAGTTTTCCCTTTTCTTCTTAGCACATTTTGACACATGTAAATCTATCTTGATTATTCTTTCATTGTTACGTTTCTTTTAATACTTGAGAAAACTAATTTTAATCAGCACAAAAGAAATGAAAAATATGCAATTTTTATTTCAGGGGACCTTTCTAATTGTCATGTTTATTGTAGACTGTCATGCTGATATTGCCCCATTTGCTGTTTATTTTGTGGATATTTATCAGTTGCTTTATTCTGATGTATCAGTATATCTGATTAATTATCGAATTTCAGGTTGGTCTATTATACGATGAGGTTTCTCTACAGAAGGTTTTGGACATGATAGCTGATTGGACCACAGGAAGAAAGACAGATGTTGAGAAATAAGGTAATATAGCTATTCTAAGAGCAAATTGTCGTGTGATATTTGGGTTGTTTGTCTCTAATTCACATTTTGCATTAATACATTAATTTTTGTTGGGATTATGGTCTAAATGGCGGGAATAGATTGACATTAGGCATTGGTTAAAAGCTTGAGACATTACATCTAATGACTTCTTTGACCATGTTATAGAAGTTTATCAGAATCGATGCCAAAAAGGTCGAAATTAGGTAACAAAATACTGAATAACTCACTTTTATGAAAGGGCTACTTGATTTAGTTTCTCAGTTGTTGATGCAAGTTAGTGAATAACCCATCATTTTGGAAGTGGCTTCTGGCGATATCTCGATTGTTTGTATAGTAAAATGTGTGTTTTGCTTCAAATTAATTTTGAGTGTGATAGATTATTAGTTTGAATAGCTCCCAGCTGCATTATTTGTTCAGGTTATTCATCTGCCTCTTACAACTCTGTTTCATAGTTTAATATATTTTATACACTTGCATGTGTTTTATCCAAATAAACACTTGGGACAATTAAGTTGTACTACTATCTTATAATGTTGAGACTTGAATGGAATCTTTTTGGCTATTATTGTTTAATCCCAACACTATTTAGTAGGTCCCAATAACTGGTCTGAAAACACCATTCCGAGACGGATTGCTGAGGCACATCGCCCAAGATGTCATGCAGTTAGCAAAAGTAAGCCGGATATATCATTGTTACTCGTTGTTGATGGCATCAAATATCTTTATAGAAGGCTCATCCATTCTTTTTTTTTGTAGGATGGCTTGGAAAGGAGAGGCTACAAGGAAACTGGGTTCCTGAATGAAGTGGCAGAGGTGGTTAGGACAGGTAGATCATTTAGATCTTTTTCAGGGAGATATTTCTCGTGATGTCTTTTTCCTCGCCCTTAATCCCTTGCTCTTTCTTTTCTAATATCTTTGTCAGTGAGATGGTGGAATTTCCTGTTTAGTTGATTAAAGTACAAAAAATAAATTCCACTAGAAATCTCTGTTGTTGTCAGTATGACCTTAATGACGCTTTATTGTTATTTTATTACTAGTACAATTAGCTCCAACATACAAGTACTATTGGTTGATCATATCAAAGTTATCTTGCTTGATTTGGTATAAGTAATGGCCAGGTCTAAATTTACTTGGATGTCATGAGTTATGGCCAGGTCTAAATTTACTTGGATGTCATGAGTTATGGCCAGGTCTAAACTTACTTGGATGTCACGAGTTTTGGTGTCTAAATTTAAAACTTTTTTTTTCCTGTTGCGACTTCATAAAGGGGAGAGATGGACTTGAAATTTTGGCTGTGGAGTCTATTACTTTGAAGTGTAGACATACTTTAGATCGAAGAACAAGTAGTCTGATAATCTGATTGATTGTCCCTAACTTTTTCTGTATCGAGGAAAATAAAGGCAAATTAGAAGTGTACTTGTTCAATCATGAGGGTCCCTTAACATTTGATTCACTTTCAGAAAATTGGAGTGTTAAAGGTGGTTTTTGCCTTGATAAGAACTTTCTGATAATACTCTGCAAGCAGACATGCTGAACGATTACTCTCTTTGGAATCATTCTTTAGCTGCCTTATTAATTTCCTTTCTTAGAAGATCCCGATGAACAATCTTTTGTGTGCAGGTGTAACACCCGCTGAGAAGCTTTTGGAGTTGTACCATGGAAAGTGGGGGAAAAGTGTGGATCCGGTGTTCCAGGAGCTGCTCTACTGAAATCCTTTGGCCTTTGAGTATGTCATGCATATTTCAGTTTGTGGTGCCTTAGAGTAGGAATCTCCTTAGGATTTCAAGGAGTAATCTCTGTTGTTTTATTTATTGTTATCAGGTGATGGGTATAAACTATTAACCTTTGAGCAGAAATAAGCTGTAATATGTATCATTAGCACTAAATTTTCATTGAGCTGGGTTTTCCGCACTCGGCGTTTGGGGCGTTTTTCTTTTATTTTCTTCCTCTCAATCTGCCCTTTTAACCCCCTCCCCCCAACTTCCGGCCCCTCGCCCCTCTTGCTATCGATGACAAGTCATTTGTAAAATTTGTTCCTGTTTTTAAATGTGTAACTGGCATTGAGTTTGCAAATCTGTTAATTGTATCCGCCTTCTTCTAGTTGGTCTTCTTTAGGTGGTTTGATTGTTTTCGGATGCCACTCCATGTGGGGCAACATTTTTTGGATATATTTTGATTTTTTAGGTCGATTCGTCAAATTTTAAATTTCAAAATTTATACAAAATTATTTAGTTTTAATAAAAGTAATTATAACAGTTGTAAATTAATTATAAAACATTACTAATTATAGTATTTATTAATTTCAAATTTTAAATGAAATTATATCAAATTTGAAAACAAGGATTCCAAAAATTAACTTAAAATAGATTAAAATATATTTTAATTTTGAAATGGAAGGAGCACCATATAGATCAAAAAAATGCACTCCCATCTCGCCCCTCCCCTCCCTCCCTCCCTCCCTCCCTCCCTCCCTCCTATTGATTATGTATACACTACTACACCATATTGATTATATATCTCCGAATTAATAAATCCCAAACTTAAATTTAAAAACAAACAAAACACTTTGATTAATAGTCTTATCTCAAGTGTAATACTTATAAACAAACATAGTCATAGTTTTTTCGAATGTGACTCGTATTTTGGAAGGAAGGGGAGGTAATATATAATTTATTTACATGAAATTATTTTTCTACCTTTCAAAGCTGAACTAATTGCATTTGCATCATAGTGTGTTAAACATGTCTCCCTGGCCAACTAAACTCCAGATTTCTGAAAACTAATCCCATTCCCACGCATTCATTTCCTTAATATAAATGATGATCATGAAGAAGGTTAGGGAGAATTAGCAAATTAATTGAGAAGGAATGTAAATACGTGATCATATATATATATATATGAAGAAATAGGATTGAAGGGTGTATTATATTTTTTATTTTTGGATTTTGATTGTGTCTATGAAGATAATGGTATTAATTTGGTGTTTCTTATATGTTATGAAATTGTTGAAATTTTGTTTTAAATGACAAATAAATGGTTGTTTACTTTATTTTTCATGTCATCTACACTGTTGGTCATCAAGGGTCCATAGCTCAGTGGTAGAGCATTTGACTGCAGATCAAGAGGTCACCGGTTCGAACCCGGTTGGGCCCTTTAGTTTTTTTGTTTTTTCGTGTTTGGCCAAATTTATTTATTTTTGTTGCTTTTTCCTTTTTGACAATTTATTGAAATGTAACCGATGACATCTTAACCTAAGTACTCAAGACTAAGGTACTTCCTCTTCTTGATTATGAAATTATATTATAATCTCAAAAAGTGGAACTTTAAAAAAAAAGGAATTATATGTATATACACAACTGTGTAGTACACAGTCGCCTATGACGACTGTTTTTTTCGGCATAACCAGTCGTTATATATCAGAATAGTTATAGCGACCCAAAAAAACCGTCGCCATAGACGACTGTGTACAACACAACTGTGTATATACATTTTTCCCTTAAAAAAAGTTGCTGCTGAAATGCTAGTATCATACCCCAAGTTCATCTCTTGAGAGTATGCATTCTCTGAAAAGAGTCCATTGCGAAAACAAGTTTATGATTCTTGTTCTGCTATTAACTCTTTCAAGTTTAGAGCTATGACTGCTTGAGTTACCTGAGAAATTTAAACATATGAGCAGATGATCTGATCAACACTCGCCACTTGGATCAAAGCAATCAAGAATATAATTTGTTGTCTTTAATATAAATTTGACAGCTAAATATCAATTTCATTACGAGGAAATAAGCCATAAGATGAACATTAGCAAAGGGCGGCAAAACCATTGTCCGGTATGAAGATTGCAGCAAACACATTAATACAGTTGGTACAACATGATAACAGTGAAGAAATTGTTACATATAATCTTTCCCGAGTTTAAATCAAACAAAAAACACCCAATTTCACATCAGTTTGATCAGGCCATATAGTACTACTGTACATAAATTACAGCATGGCAAACCAAATCTCACGTCTACCCTTCGTTTATACAATCCCTTTCAGTGCTGTCCCAATTATTTTCAAAGATTTGTATTCTTAGGGAAGTTCAGTCACCTGTCACAAGGGCAAATGCATAACAAATACTAGGGAAAGTATCTCCACCAACCCAACAAACTGACCAAAGCGACCATCCAATAATGTTGCAAAAGAATGCTTTCAACAAAAACCAAACCAACTAATCATGCAGAGGATTGACGCCATGTGTCCATCAACTTCTGTTACTTCCCGAGGCCAAGAAGCCTATAATTCTGCCTGGAGATCAAGAAGCTTCAGTTTGATTACTTTTGTAGAGAAAAAAAGTTAATGATAGATCTTCTGTTTTCTCTTGTTAGGAAGTCTCGTTTCTTTTTTCTTCAAGAACTGAACCCTCTCTCAGTGCAATTTGTCCCTCATTCTCCCTTCCTAGAGCAAAAAGAGCAGTGGCTTGTAAATACGATGCAATGTGCCAAACAGGGGATATCACTTGAGCATGCACCGCATCATTGAGGGCTTCCAGTGGCATTTCGCTCATTAGATATGACAGACTCCGGCGAGTAAAAACTGTGGGGGAGACCATGGTCCCTACATCAATGAACTGCAAACATATGCCACAAATTATGAGCCAAAGGCTAATAATACATGCTATAATGTGGAAGAGGATTTTGAAACCCTGTACATCAAGTTTTGCCAAGATAATAGAAAATCAGTTGGGTACACAAAATGGTTAGTCTTTATTTTTTTTTCTCTTGGATTGTATTACATTTTCTAACCGTACAGATCTCACCCCTTCCCTTCTCTCCTCTCAAAATTCAATACTACAAGGTAGGAGTAGGGCCATGAATGGAAAACATATAAGTATCCGTATCCAGATTTTTTAATTTGGGCATTCATATCCATATTCAAACTTAGATTTTAAATTATATCCAAACTTGTATCGAATTTTTTTCAAATTTAACACTTTTAAATTATTGTAAAATACTAAATTGAATACAAAAAAAATGTTCAACCAACTAAATACAAATTAAAATTAATGTCCGACCAACTTAATAAAATAACAAAAACAGATGTAATTTTCATACACAACAAATTGTCAAGGCAGTCCACCCATAAAGATACCACAAACAGAAAAGATAGATACTACACTAATATTGTTTTTATATTGTGTACCAATATTAAATGAGAAATTCAATTTTTCTCCTTCTAAATATTCATGCCAGTGAGATTTATATTTTGAAAAAACACGCATTTTAAAAGTTTTAAAAATCTTCTTACTTAATTTGGCCACACAATATATCAACAATACTAGTATTCACTTAAATTAATACTAAAAAGAGTGTAAAAGTGGAAACATATAATAGCGGATACAAATGTGCCTATATTCTTATCCGTATCCGTTTTAAAGGAATGCGAATAATATCCGCTCTTTGACTTGATATTGGATAATATTCGCTTGGACTGGATACGGTTATCAAATACTTCGGACCAGTATCAGATATTTTTTTAACTCTTTTTACAGCCCCAGGTAGGAGATAAAGATTTAAAATAAATGGCAGCTTTACAAATTGTACTAACTACTATAATGAAGCTATGAAAGACGAATCTACATTTCATTATGCTTCTAGCACTTTGTAGCACCAGTTGAAAGTATAACATAATTCAATAACATGGAACTTGTAGAGAGATAGTAAACTTGAATACCTGTGTATAGCACTCAATTGCAGCTCCAAAATCTTTATGCCGGAAAGCAACGTCACCTTTTTTCTTCGAGTTTAAAGTCTCCTGCATCTGATTTGTCCACATTTGGAATGAAAGCTGTACCCAGGCATAAAAGGAAAAAAAATATTGAGCACAAAATTACATGCACAGCTGGCTTAAAATTAGAAGGAAAAGACTTCAATTACAGGTGAAATACTAGGTGAAAGAAGAATAGCACATCCATAACAACAAAAAGACAAAGGCCTGAGACAGGCCACACTATGCAGTTTAAGTCTTTAACAATGAGGCATAAATTTGATCCCTAACTGTAACAACTAGAAAAACAGAAAGAGGAAAGAGTTCAAAACCTATGAATCACCAGAAAGATGTATCTATGCTTTACATTCTGCCACAAAATGATTGTCTTTATTTCCACACTTTGATTACCATTAATCAAACCCAAAACGGTTATATCGTTTTTCAACCAAGAAACATATTTCCACTTTCCAGAAATCTGAGAAAGATATTAAGCTCTCTTAAATACTAAAACTACGCCAAATATGTTTCAATAAAAATGATTTTATAAAATTAAAACAGTTTGAATGAAAGAATGCCAGAAAGGATCAATCAACTGAAATAAAGATAATTTCATGTAATCTACTTTGGGGTCCAGCATCACATAATAAGAATTTAACAAAATGAGAATGAGTGGCCTCCAGCAATAAAGAAAGGATCCATATTGTTGCAACAACCCCTTTGGTTGAAGGAAACTCAATTTTAGCCTTTGTACTACAAATTGATTTGATAATTTGATAGCCTTAAAAATATGAACAGTTTTAATAAACTTGTTTACTTCTTTTTTTACCATCTTCAGACTTAACTGATCACAAACACTCGGGAAATATATTTCGAATAAGACTTCTCAACAATTAATAATGATAATTATTAAAAAAAAAGTCTCCTCAACAATCTGTTTTTTTACTGTTCAAATAGGCCTCCTTATCAATCAAACACATTCTAGCTAGTATAAAGTAACATTTGTTACTATTAGACTAAGAGTATTAACAACAGTTTCCCTAATCAACTCTCTATCCCCAATTTTGAAGAATACATCAACAAATCATTATCCAACAGCTTCTTTATCCTTATTTGACTCTTTATTTTAATCTCTATATAGGATTTTACTCCCCAGTGTGAGGAAGTCAAAAAGATCGTTCTCTATATATACAAAATGATATTTTACACCCTCATTTAAGTGGACAACTCATCAATCATACACATCTTGACATTTTTTTACTATATTTTTAAATTATAAACTTAATATTGACTTATTTTTTAAATTTTAGTTTCAAACGTATTCAAATTTAAAATTGATATAAATTTATTTAATTTATGTCAATATAATTATAAAAGTACTATTAATTATAAAATTTATTATTTTCAAAATTTAAATAAATCATATTAAATTTAAAATATCACAAATTAACTTTTTAAAAGTTAATATTGATCTTATGTACATTTGTAACTACAATCCATTCAATACTCACTCCATAAATTACTTAAAATTTAAAATAAAATAAAAATTATTTTAAGTGGAATATAATTGATAAATTATACTCTCTTTATAAATTATAAGATTATTATTAATTTGATAGTTTTGACTATTAGAACTCTTAAATTTTAAATTTCATTATTTAAGGAATCAATATAAGGAACATGTTGGGTACATAATAAAAAAATTGAATCCCTATTTTGCAGAATAACCCAATAGTATTACAGATTAGGGATAAATATAAGAAAACTATTGTGAATGCTCTAAGACTAGTGAGGCTGAAGCTGGTTAATTCATGGTATCAAACCATTTTTCAACACCTCTTATTAGCTGAGCATGTAAAATGTAACTAGAAATTAATGTAAATTTGAAACTTTTAAGAGCTTCTCATATATAATATATTTTTAAGAGCTATTTCTCCCCCACCACCTCCCATTTCTTTCTCTCTGTTTGACATCCGTAGGAGCTCAAAAGAAGGTGAAAGATCAAAATTTTTAAATAGCTATAGTACGATGAAAAAAATTAACGACAAATCAAAATCAGATGGTAAATGTATAGATATGATAGAAATTAGAAGTAAACCTCAGTTGCAGTTCCCTCGTCATCTTTGTACCCAAGCTTTTCTAAGATCTCATGTATAGCTGTCAAATCCTTTCTTAAGCAAGCATCACCAAGCGGGGATAGAGGGAAAGCTGCACCACTATCTGGTATACCCATCAGTTCATAAGAAGAAACCTGCAAAACACAATAGATACTATACTTCATTCCAGCCATTAGAAGCTAAGCCTGACACAACAAAGGCGAACTTACCATGTAGACAGAAATTAATATATAATAGCCAAGTGTAACAGCAGTAAGGATATGAAAAGAACTTGCAACGAGTAAATAAATCGCCAAAGGGGCACCACTCATATACATGCCAAAATAACCCTTGAAGACAAATAATGATAAAGTTTAATCTTCCAAATCCCACAAGCATAAACATCGAAAAATGCATAGAAATACAGACAAACAAACACTAAAGGAAATTGTATCTAGCAATCCAATATAATCATCTGCTTAATCCCCTTGCCACTGCTCCTGTAAACTTCCCATAATCCTTGTTCAGAAAACCATGAAAACATCTCTTCACTCAAATGGTACAGGTCCGCGTTTTCGCTCTTCAAGTGGAGGTAGAGCACAACACGTACATGGTAGAGCAAGTGCCAAGAGAATTGTTATTGTTGGTAACTTTTACATATAAAAAAATGTCATGTTTTCTGGGGTTTCTGGTTTATGATGTTGCATTTATAGTTCAAATGATGTCCTTGCAATTCACAAGTGACTGAGTTAAGGGGGGGAAAAACAATCTAATGTGCCATCCTTAGAAGCCAGCAAGGTTGCACCAGCACAGCAATTCTGAAGCACTTCAAAGATTCATGCATGTAAAAGCACATAGAGTTTCATAGCATTGGTTAAATATATCTATCAATTAGTGCTATCCCAACTTACCTCTACAACAGTCAATATATGCACCTAACCATTACCCCCCTTATGATATTAATGTTGAGACACTAAAAACTCCTTGCTTCAATGATCATAAAACTCCTCAAGCATAATATAACATTCTATGAAAGAAGGGAACAACTTCTTGATATTTCTAATTCGGTTTTCATTTTTCACAGAATAACCACTATGCCTATCATAAGGCTCAAAACATTATTAGTTTTCTACAATCATGCTTAAATTTTGGTTAGAGATCCACACTGGTTAAGGGATTAGAAACCCATTATACTGCGATGGCTGGTTTTCTCATTTTCCACACTTGTGTATTTCTAGAACTTGCTGAGTGCTGAATAAATAATTATTCACTTAAGAACTAAGTTGGTGTAGAAAAAATCATTATTAAACAATTAAATGAATAGACACAGATAGTTTGTTGAAATAAGTTATTCCATATCAGAAAGTGAATAGATCACTCTAACTGATCAAGTTTTCAAAATATATCAGCATACCTGTGTTAGAAGTGCCACAGAGGCCATAGCAACAATAAAGTATGCACAACACAGGAATGTATTGCAATATCGATATGTTTCATTACTTAAGGAATAAACCAACCTCAGTTTCCTTCTGAAGTGGAATCAAAGCAGCAACTAATGACTTTGGATTTGGACGCTCACGAGGCTCATATTGTAAACATCTTGAAGCTAAACGCACCAACTCGGTTCCGTCGTCATTAGAAAATTGGCCTTCCAAACAAGAATCTGTTAGCATCTGAAGATTCCTGTCCCTTATCAGGTCAAGGGCCTGATATAGATTATTTTAGAATGAGTATTAGGTGAACTGATGCATTAAGAAGTGATTGTAGGAAACAACATATGTATCATGCCAAAAGAAATATATTTGAGTCCATATCAAAGACATTATTCCGTGCCCATAAATTATGAAGAGACAAAAAGCAGATACAATTAGTAAAGAAAAAAAAAACAAAGCCAATAGGAGCATGGTCATGAAGAAGTTAACAAATTTATCCACTTGGATCACTTCTACAAATAAAAGCAACAAATAGTTAAAGTTAATCCATAATAAATTATTTTCCAGAACTAAACAACCAACTACAAATGACACAAACATGCTAGTAGGCTAATTGAAGTAGAACCAAATGTAGTCCATAATATACTTTATTTTCCGGAACAAAACAACTAACTGTAAGTGAAGAAAGCCTGCTACTAGGCTAATTAATGCAGAGCCAAAAAATTTATATCTACTTTGTTCTCCATGCTTGAATTATATTATGCCTGCTCTAAAGTTTTTGCCTTGATCCGAGTTCATGTGGTTATATTGTCACTCCATGGCTTTCCTTTTATAGACTTATTTGCGATAATTATGATAATAAAGTGGACCTCATGTCATCTCAAGTAAGAGTTTTGATTATTCACAACAGGTGTTAGTGTGTAGCTATCATACAATTATGAAATAAAAATAAAAAAAAGGTTCAGACTCCAGACATCACTTCTATGAATCCTAAAGTTATCATAAAAAGTTATATGACAACCAAAGAACCTGGAATAACTATAGCAAGAGAATGCAGACATCCCAAAAAATGCAACCATCAACAACAATAAATATATATTACAAACGCAAAACATTTCAAAACTTCCAACTTAACGTGTTTATCACACTTGTTTGTGGTTAGACTACACCAGTTTAGCTCTATCCCACAACCATAAAACTCTTAACCTATATGTAGGCAAGCTTACTGCACCTTTTCAATCACATTTTCAGTAGAAATTTTCTAAATCACACACCTAGTGGCTACTCAGTACAATAAACAGCATATCTTTGCGGTGAAAGATAATAGCAAACACAGCAGAAAAGCTGCATTAAATTTGTATTCCAGCTTTTGTTCAATGAGGCAACTTACATGGCTTGGAGGAATGTGTTTTCCACTGAGAAGGTCAAGCAAAAGGGTGCCAAAACTATACATCACACTCTCTGGAGTAACCCTTCCTAAAAGAAAGATGGAAAGTTTATATTAGAGTTCACATCAATCAAGGACAGAACAACTATTATAAAAAGTTCCAAAACATTATATCAGGTCCATGTCCTACATCTGACCACTAAAATCATGACAACTCAATATAAAACCAGCACTTATTAATGTCGGTACATGCATACTATTTTATTAGAATTATATCTTGTTTCATCAAGTAAATTTATTTTACATCATTATATGATGAGAAAGATGATAAATAGTCATCAAATGCATTCACATTTAGTCTTTTCAGAAAGTATCTTGGCCACATCCATCAATTCACAATATCAATAATCAACTTATGCAGAAAGAAACTATGCTCAAGTTGCAGTAAATGAAATGTACTTCAATGATATTTTTCAAACCAAATAAAAAGATCACCAAGTTCCTCAAATATCGTTGTTCTTTAAAGAAGAAAAAGGGTGTAAACGACTCGAACCGAAACGAATAGAGAACTACTCGAATTCGACTCGAAATGATTAATTCGTACTCGAATTCAAATTGTATTTGAAAAATTCTACTCAGATTCGACTCAACTCGAATATTTATTACTCGAATTCAATCCAACTCAGATCGAATTATATTCAAACTACTCGTTAGCTTCAAATTCAAGCTCGAATTCGAGTCTTCATATAATAACTAGTTTTATAATAAATATAATTATAAATTGAAATTTATTATTTTACTTAGAAATGAGAAAATATATTTACTATTACATTTTACAAATATAAATCACAATTAGAATTAAAAACAAATCAAAATAATAATAATTAATTATCCTAATTTGATTTAAATTTGTATATATTATAAGAGAATGTATCAAGCATCTAAACAAATTTGTATCAATCGAGTAGTTTGAATATTAAACGAGTCTAGTATAACCTTGCTCAGATTCTACTCATATTTTTATTCGAACTATTTTTAATGCTCGGATTTGGATCATATTATTAAAGAATCAATCATCGCTCGTATTTTTTCGAGTCGATTCCGAATCGAGCCCGAACTGTTTGAATCGTTTACAGCCTTAAAGAAGAGGAGGGTGGAGGGTGGAGGGTGGAGGGTGGAGGGTGGGGGGTGGGGGTGTGGGGTGGAGGGTGGGGGTGGGGTGGAGGGTGGAGGGTGGGGGTGGGGTGGGGTGGGGGGTGCAGGGTGGGGGAGAAGCAATAGCAAAGATAACCACAATACCAGTTTCCAAGAACTATCCTTCCTCTGTAAATGATCCCTGGATTCTCCAAATTCTTTCTTTTAAGGTTAAAATAGCAAAGCTTTCCTTTCTTTACTTTTTAAAATTTTCAGGAATGTTGACAGATTTTTTTCGGCAAAATGGAATTCGATTTTTACAACAGACCAGTCCCCAGCAAGTGGAAGAGTTTAAAAGTTAAGGCATTTTTCCTATTTCCTACTCAAATTCAGATGACACCCTTGACAGAGACCCCTGATGATATAATAATTTTTCAGCAACTTAAACAGCAACATTAAGGAGCAGTTTAAACAAAGCAAAAGGATGCAGTAGAAAAAGTAATTTATTAATGTTCTGACTCATCATGTATCCATGAAATTTAAGACGACATCAAAATTAAAGGTGGGATTTGATACATGATGAACACCAACTTTGGCTGATACATGTTGAACACCAACTCAATTTCATGTCACAGCCAAAACCTCATAGGACACAGATGGATGGATTAACTGCCGCAAAGCACTAATCAGCCGAGAAATGAAGATAAAAAGGTAAACTTCACATCCCGAAAAATTCAGATATATGTAGAATAAACAAAAAATGAAAAATTATGAAAAGCTAGGTGAATAAATTAAATTAAGGTCAAGAGAATTAATACCAGTCCTTAAGTACTCAGGAGGTGTAAATGCCAGGTTAGTGCTGTAACTTTTTCCATCTCTACTGTTCTTCATCAGCCCAAAGCATGAAAGTCTAGGATTAGCATCCTGTGACATTACAAAGATATAATAAGAAGTTTGTCAATTCAGTTGCCAACACCAAGAAAACCACCAGATTTATTTTTTTTTCAAAAACACGCAAGTATATACTTACTTCGTCAAAAACTATCCTGTAAGCATTGAGATCATGATAAAGGGCACGTCCTTTGCTCGTACAATATTCAAGAGCCTGAGCAAGATATATAGCCACCCTTAACCGCATGGCCCACTTCATAGGTTGTGATTCCCCTTGAGCACATTCAAATAAGATTCAAATTAAACTTAAAAAGTACATCAAATGGGATAATTCAACTAAAATAATATTAAATACAAGAAAAGAAAAAGAGAGATAGAGAAACAAGGAAAATCATATTTAGACACGTGCATACAGTTTTGAATATATATATATATATATATATATATATATATATATATATGTTTGTGTGTATAACTGTATATGAATGAAAGAGAGCACAACAAGCTATCACTGCAGTTAATAAAACGAAATTTGATTTCATTGGTATTTTCTAGGAGACTCCAATTGTGTTGAGATGTGTCCTTGTTAGTCTAGGACTGTTTTCTTTAGTCAAATAAACTCCTAGGTTTTAGGAGAGTTAGAGAGTCAGTTGGGTTTGTTTTAGATAGACCAAGTCTTTAGCACTATCTTAAGGTTTGTTGAGACATGCTTATGCATTTTGTATTTCTGTTTTGTAATGGCTATTTAAGCCAGCTTGTTGGCTATTCAATAAACTACGATTCAGCTATTGTTAAATTGATCTTGTGCTTTTGTGAGCTTTGATTTCTTACACTGGTATCAAAGCTTGAAAGGAGCCTGAAATTGAGAAGAGTGAAACACTGTGAGTGTAGAAAGAGAGTCTGGGGAGAGAGAGAGATGTCCAACGAAGGGCATAATTTGTTGAGTATTCCTAAGTTTGATGGAGACTATGAATTTTGGAGCTTGCTCATGGAGAATCTCTTAAGGTCCAAGGAGTACTGGAACTTAATAGAGACGGGGTATGCAGAACCTGTTGCAGGAGAAGCCGTGACTGCAAGTCAGAGAAAGGCTCTAGATGAGTTGAAGCTAAAGGATCTGAAGGTGAGAAATTACCTCCTTCAGTCCATTGACAAGAGTGTACTGAAGACTCTGCAACAAAAGGAAACATCCAAGTAGATATGGGACTGTATGAAGGTCAGATATCAAGGAAATGCTAGGGTTCAAAGAGCACAACTTCAGATTCTTCGCAGGAATTTCGAAATCCTAGAAATGAAGCTGGGGAAACAGTAGCTGATTACTTTGGAAGGGTAATGACAGTAGCCAATGAGATGAGAAATTACGGAGAAGACATGCCAGACGTAAAGATAGTTGAGAAGATCTTGAGAACGCTCACGGAGAGGTTCAACTACATAGTTTGCTCGATAGAAGAGTCTAAGGATATCAATGGACTCTCAGTTGATGAATTACGAAGCTCTTTGTTGGTACATGAACAAAAGTTTCGAAAGGATGGATGGGATGAGCAGGCACTTAAAATCTCACATGAAGCTGGCAATCGAGGAAGAGTACGAGGAACTATGAGAGGTGGAGGTGCAGCAAGGGGAAGAGGCAGAGGTCGAGCCCTTAACAAGGCAATGATTGAGTGTTTCAAATGTCATCAATTAGGGCATTTTCAGTACGAGTGTCCTAAATGGGAGAAAGCAGCCAACTATGCCGAGATAGATGAAGAAGAAGAATTGCTTCTAATGGCCTACGTGGAAAGTAACAATGCAAGTCGAGAAGGTGTGTGGTTTCTTGACTCTAGTTGTAGCAACCATATGACATGCAATAAGCAATGGTTTACTGAGTTAGATGAGAGCTTTAGACACTCAGTTAAGCTTGGAAATAGTATGCAAATGACTGTAATGGGAAAGGGGGGGGTGTGAGTTTGCAAATTGGAGATGTGAAGCAAGTGGTGTCTGATGTGTATTACATTCCTGATCTAACAAACAACCTATTTAGCATCGGACAATTACAGGAGAAGGGTCTAGCCATTTTGATCCAAGATGGAACGTGCAAGGTTTATCACAAGAGACGAGGTCTTATCATGGAAACAAAGATGACAACTAATCGCATGTTTGTGGTGTTTGCCCTCGTAGCAAACCAACAGTCAGCCAGCCTCAATACCGCAACTGAAGACATTATGGAATTATGGCACCAAAGATTTGGTCATCTGAGCTACAAAAATCTTCAAACCTTGCAATGCAAGAAACTAGTAGATGGACTACCTCAACTTAAAGACGCTAGCAAGGTGTGTTCAAGCTGCATGGTTGGTAAACAACATCGAGATGATATTCCAAGAAAGAGTCAGTGGAGAGCCTCAGAAAGACTTCAGCTCGTGCATGCTGATCTATGTGGCCCAATAACCCCTATTTCAAATGGTGGAAAAAGGTACATGATGAGTCTTATTGATGATTACAGTAGGAAAATTTGGGTTTATTTCCTTACTGAAAAATGTGAAGCTTTTTTAATGTTCAAAATGTTCAAGAGTATGGATGAAAAGGAGGTAGGATGTTATATTCGTTGTCTTGGAACAGATAGAGGTGGTGAATTCACCTCAAACGAGTTTAACGAGTTTTGTGCAAGTTATGGCATTAAGAGACAACTTACAGCTACCTACACACCTCAGCAAAACGGAGTAGCAGAGTGGAAAAATCGTACTATTATGAACATGGTGAGATGTTTGTTAGCAGAAAGGAGAATGCCAAAGGCATTTTGGCCAGAGGCAGTAAGGCAGGCCGTGCACATCTTGAATCGAAGTCCCACCGTAGCTGTGGAGGAGAAAACTCCTGAAGAATGTTGGAGTGGCTTGAAACCTAATGTCGATTATTTTAGGGTCTTCGGTTGCATTTGTCATGTGCATATTCCAGATGCCAAGAGAACAAAACTAGAAGATAAGAGTTTTAAGGTCGTGTTACTTGGAATTAGTGAAGAGTCAAAAGCCTATAGACTCTTCGATCCCATTAAGAGTCGTGTTGTGATCAGTAGAGATGTTCTATTTGAGGAAGACAAGAGTTGGGACTGGGGAAGAAATGAAGAAGAGGTAGTGCTTGATGTGTTAACATGGGGAGATGATGAAGAGATCGAAAATGACAGCGAGGCAGGTGAGACACAAGATGAAGCAGTTGTTGATAGTAATGAAGGAATAGCAAACGCCAGGGGTTCATCCAATTGACTCACTTCAAGTCCACCAGAAGAACCAATTCAAGAAGTGAGGAACAGAAGAGCTTCAGTTTGGATGGTAGATTATGAAAGCGGGGAAGGACTCTCAGAGGAAGAAGATGTGGAGAATTTAACTGAAGGTCTTGAAAGCTTAGCTTTATTCATTTCTGATGTAGACCCTACTAGTTATGAAGAAGCAGCTAAAAGTGCAAAATGGAGAAAGGCAATGGACTTGGAGATAGAATCCATAGTCAAGAATGATACATGGGAACTTGTTGATCTACCTACAAGGGCAAAGAAAATTGGGGTGAAGTGGGTGTTTAAGACTAAATTCAATGAAAGGGGAGAGCTAGACAAGTGTAAAGCGCGCCTAGTAGCCAAGGGCTATGCCCAAGAACATGGTATTGACTACAATGAAGTCTATGCTCCTGTGGCTCGGTGGGACACAATAAGAATGGTGATAGCTTTGGCTGCTCAAAAGGGTTGGGCCGTGTTTCAGCTTGATGTCAAAAGCGCGTTCTTGCATGGCGAATTAAGTGAGTTAGTGTTTGTGGATCAACCCCTTGGCTACATAAAGAAAGGAGCAAAACAGAAGGTTTACAAGTTAACAAAGGCGTTGTATGGTCTAAAGCAGGCACCGAGGGCTTGGTTCAACAGAATTGAGGGATACTTCATCAAGGCAGGTTTTGAAAAATGCAGCTATGAACACACACTGTTCGTGAAGGCTACAAAAGAAGGTAAAATTGTGATCGTTAGTCTTTACGTTGATGATCTTATTTTTACCAGCAATGATGGAGTCTTGATTGAAGAATTTAAAAGTTCCATGATGAGTGAGTTTGAAATGACGGATTTGGGAGAGATGAAATATTTCTTGGGAGTAGAAGTGAGGCAAAGCGAGAAGGGTATACATTTGTGTCAAAGTAAGTACGCCAAGGAAGTACTCAACAGGTTTGGAATGGCAGATAGTAATTCGGTGAGAAATCCAATTGTACCTGGTTTAAAATTGTCAAAAGGAGGTCGAGCAGAGGTTGATGGAACGCGATACAAGCAACTCATTGGCAGCCTTATGTATTTGACCGCCACTAGACCAGATCTTATGTATGTGGTTTGCCTCATCAGTCGGTTTATGGCTTGTCCTAAAGAAGCACATTGGGCAGCAGCTAAGAGGGTTCTGCGATATCTCAGAGGAACTGTTGATATGGGAATATACTATAGAAGAGAAGTGCTTGATGACTTGGTGGGATATTGTGATAGTGATTATGCTGGAAATATTGATGATTCTCGAAGTACAACTGGTTTTGTGTTTATGTTGAGTGCCGGAGCAGTTTCTTGGTCCTCAAGAAAACAATCTATTGTAACTTTGTCAACTTATGTGGCTGCTGCAGCTTGTGCCTGTCAGTGTGTATGGATGCAAAGAGTTCTTCAAAGTCATGGCTATGATAAGTGTAAGTGTGTTACTTTATTTTGTGACAATACTTCTACAATTAAATTAGCCAAGAATCCTGTTTTTCATGGTCGGAGCAAACACATCCATGTGAGATTTCATTTCATTCGAGATTTAACAAGGGATGGTGTTGTGAAACTCGAGTTCTGTGGCAGCGGTGAGCAGCTCGCAGACATATTGACAAAACCTCTGAAGCTGGAAGCCTTTGAAAAACTTTGAGGAATGTTTGGAGTTGTGGATAAGAAGGAAGTAAACTGAACTACTTCCAGCAGCTTCAGTTTAGCGGAAGGATTGTTGAGATGTGTCCTTGTTAGTCTAGGACTGTTTTCTTTAGTCAAATAAACTCCTAGGTTTTAGGAGAGTTAGAGAGTCAGTTGGGTTTGTTTTAGATAGACCAAGTCTTTAGCACTATCTTAAGGTTTGTTGAGACGTGCTTATGCATTTTGTATTTCTGTTTTGTAATGGCTATTTAAGTCAACTTGTTGGCTATTCAATAAACTACGATTCAGCTATTGTTGAATTGATATTGTGCATCTGTGAGCTTTGATTTCTAACAAATAGAAGTATTGCATCAAAATTCATCCATGTTACTTATTACAGAAAAAATTACATAATCATAGTTAGAGGTATCTACTATGTTATTTGGCATGACATGAAAGGCCAGGCTGAAAAGGGTATTAGGAAGGGTGGAGGAAAAAACAAAGAACTAAAGAAAGATTACATGGAAAGAATCTGAAAAGTAGGGGCACTGTCGTCCCTACGAAAAAATCTACAAACTAAGGAGTAGAGGGTGAGCATGGGGCGGTTTGAAGTCCAAACCGCATCCGAAACCGCTTAGATGCAGTTTGACAAATCCAAAACCGCACACGAAACCGCTTGTGATTAGTGCGGTGCGGTTTTAAACTGTGCGGTGCGGTTTCAATTGGTGCGGTTTCGGTTCCAAAACCAATTGAAACAACAAAAAGGTCTAAGCCTTCAATAGAATTTAACGTAAAGTTCACATCGAGCAATTAACTTAGTGACAGAGTCGACAATGGGAATTATATCAAGCATAGAAACAAAGCTCCTTCTGCCAAACATGTCAAATTCACCATCAAATCATAGAACAGTGAGACACATAAAATAGTTTTAGTTTTAGTTTATAATAAAGGAATGATGCTTTAAAACTAAAACATACGCTATATAAAACAACGGAGACCATATATTCTGATGGGAACTGGGGTTTTGGGACAAATGATTAATATCACACAGATAATTCTCACGCAAAAACTCAATCAATTAATCATTCAATGTATCAAAATAATGAAGTACATCACTATTTATAACACTCCTACACAACTTTCCTAACCTAACTTGAACTCTAATAAGATAACTACAAATAAAAGAAACTAATTAAAATACAACTTCTATTTCATAGGCTTCCAAAGTCTCTTATATTGTTCCACCCAACTTTCACAGGCTCGTCCTACATCATTTCTCCTCTGCTGAAAAAAACTCAACTCCGTCGAGTTATAAACACAAGAATAATCACGTCAGACCACCAAGAAAGTCTTTGCAAACTTCAAATTTGGCATGTCGAGAGCGCAAGTAAGAGTGAATTTGGTATTTCCCTTGATAATCGAATAGATATTAGCACGAGCATCATGTTGCGCATGACGATCCAATAGCCATTTACGCCCCAAGATAATGTGACAAACTTTAAGGGGTAGAACATCACACATAACGGTATCCTTAAGCTTGCCAACAGAAAATGTAACCATACACCTTTGGGATAACCCGCAACTTAGTATTGGTAATCCATGCAACATCATACGGCTCTGGGTGAGGCTCTACTTTTAATTCAAGTTTCTTAACTGCTTTCCTCAGAAATAACATTCGTACAACTCTCAGTATCAATCACAATAGAACACACCTATCCTTCACATTTGACTCTCAGTATCAATCACAATAGAACACACCTTAGGGAAGGACACTCAAAAGACATGTAACCAAAACCACGACAGTTATAACACCTAGATGAATTGTTGTTGCTAGCATTAGAAGAACCTAGGGTACGATTAGGCCTGCTAGTAGCTGAACGGCTTGTTGACGATCTTTCTATTGGCCTATTTAAAACAGGCTCCACAAAAGTACGCTCCCTCCGAGTTTGGACTTGTATTGAAGGCCTAACGACATTTCTTTTCAAATTATCCTCTATTTGTGTGGCAACTTGAACAACATCATCCAAAAGCAAGAGTTTACCTGTAGCTACAACACCTGCAATCTCTAGATTCAATCCTCGATGGTACATTGAGATTAAAACTTCTTCAACCCAAGGAAATTCAGACCGTCTAACCAAACTGTAAAACATGTGTACTCGGTTACAGACTTACTTCCTTGTACTAGCTCAGTTAACTGCAAATATGCCCGTTGCTTATAATATGAATGTACAAAACGTCAGGTCAATGCAGCTTTCATATCTTCCCATCGTCTCGCAGCTGTATACAAATTTCGCTGATGTTGATCCCACCAAATCCGAGTTGTTCCTTTCAACTTCGCTTCAGCAAAGAAGAGTTTCCTTTCATCGAATAATTCATACAACGAAAGAAGCTCTCCAAACTATGAATCCAATCGAAAAATGTCTCGGGACCATTATCGCCATTAAAATCTCCAACATCTAGTTTTACTCCTCTATCCACTGCATTCATCCTAGGTTCTGGAGCATTAACTCGTGGATTAGGGTCATGTTGTTGTAGTCTCAGATGATTAAGATCCGGAATAGGGTCTTCAAAATTCTGAAGAGCATCTTCTTGTCCCTTATCTACGCGTTCCGTGAGTACATCAACTTTTATTGTATGTGCTGTAATAGAGGCCTGAACATTTGCAATAAGTGCTGTGATCGAGTCTTCAATCCTTTTGAGACGTTCATCTTGTTGTAACATATAATTATAAAGCTTGGCGTTGATCTCTCCAGCATTAACCATGGTTCCTGTGAATACAAATATAGACTACTCTTTTCTATTTTTTCCTTTCTTTTTTTTTCTAGGGACTTAAGTGCAGAAAATGTAAAAAATAGGGGACGAACTGAAACTGTTGAAACTTTAGAGGGCTGAAATGAAAGAAAATGAAACTACAAGGACTGATATGTAAAATTTTAGAGGCCTATTTTGAAATTTAAGAAAACTTTGGGGACCAAACTAAAAATACTATAAAACTATGGGATACATAACTGTAATTTGCCATGAGATATTTTTTTCAAGGAGCTTCAAGGAAGAAGAGCAGTAAGGTTAACTGACCTAAATCTTTCGCAACACAAAGTAAGGGTGGTGGTGGAATGTCACAACGGCTGTAACGGTGGTGGTGGAATGTCGCAGCGGCTGTAACGGTGGTGATGTAGTGACGACTTCTCTCTAATTTTTCTCTCAAACTCTTTTATCTCTCTTTCCTACCTTTCTTTTTGTTGATCTATTTTAAAACTGAAAAGATGGGCTCAAATCTAGGTTTGCTTGATTTGGATGGGGATGAAATTTGGGAATTGGGAACGATTGGAGATGAGGTAGGGTTTGGATGTGATGGTTGCGATTTGGGGATGCTACTTGGGTTGTGTTTGGCTAGTTTTTGACTGAAATTTAGGTTTGAGAGATGATTTAGGATTTGGATAAGGTTTTGTTTGGCTGGTATTTTTTGTTTTTTTTGTGATGGGACAATGATTTTGGGACAGAGGATGGGGCGGCAGAAGGTGGTCGGGGTTGGGCTTTGATACCAAAATGGGGACGGGGGGTTTTGAGACAAAGGATTAATATCACACAGATAATTCTCACGCAAAAACTCAATCAATTAATCATTCAATGTATCAAAATAATGAAGTACATCACTATTTATAACACTCCTACACAACTTTCCTAACCTAACTTGAGCTCTAATAAGATAACTACAAATAAAAGAAACTAATTAAAATACAACTTCTATTTCATAGGCTTCCAAAGTCTCTTATATTGTTCCACCCAACTTTCACGGGCTCGTCCTACATCATATTCGATAACAAGCAAGAAGGTTTATCTAGTTCCCCAAAAATTAAAAGTATATACTGGAGATAGAATGAAGGGAGGACTTATAGAATATAATCCTAACTGTACTTAATTTGAAAAATAATCTATTATACTATTACTACTATAGCATAGACATTAACCAATGCATCAAGTGCTCGAACCAACGAATTTGGCCCCTCGGCTATAAGCCCCTCCAGTAATGCATCAAACAAATCCGAAATTTCAAAACCCAAATGCTTAATTTTTGACTCTATAACCTCTAACCATCTTCTTTCAATTGGTGAAAAAATGACAATGCAAGACTGGAATTTTCCCTGAGCGTGTTCAAGTGAAAAGTAACTTTAGAATTTACTAGAGATTATACATACATACGCACACATTGTGCGGTTTCGATTTTATGCTAACCAAATCGGAACCGTAAATTTGGTTATTCAACCCACCTAAAACCGCCACATACGCCGGAACCGTTGGTACGATTTTAATTGGTGCGGTTCGTGTGATTTTTGGTGCGATTTTTGTTCCAATTTAGTTACTTGCTCAGCCCTACTAAGGAGTATTGTCTTGCCTAACTTATACAATACAATCTAGCAATCCTATCAAGCCCCACTACACATCCAATTATAAGTTAGAAGAAGCATTTACATCCGCAATAGAACGGAAGATATTTTAGGCATAAGCTCTATCATGGATAATTAGGATTAACATAAGAGCATCACACGTATTATAACTAGTTGCACACTAAAACAAATACATCTCTTTTGCAACTGCAACTATGTGTTTTATCTGATTAATAATATTAATCAAAATCCATATATGTTTGATTTTTGAAAACCACTACAAGATGTGGCTATATTGCAAAAGAAGGTATCCAATTGACTTACAGTGAAATAGGTGTTTTGCAAGAGTCTCATTGGGCATAAATTCCGCGACAAGTAGTCTCTCATCACCTTCACAACAGCAACCAAGTAGATTCGCCAATCTATGGTTTCTGAGTTGACCGACAGCTCTGGCCTCTTCCTGAAGTTGTAGATGAGGAGTTCAGGTAATAGCAATAACGACAGTGAATAAATCTTCAGTGCAAAAAGAATTTCCATGTTCGAAAGAATTAATATGTTGAACTAGCAAACATGCTCATCAGTCCTGACTCGAATTGAAATGATGTACATATTTTATTAAGTTTACAATGGTATTATAACAGTACTGTAATACCATGATCATGTTTCCTGTGACTAATAACCAAAACATAGCACTATAGTGAAAGTTTAAACGTTATCTGCTTTACTAATTAAATACAAGTTAACATATCAACTATAAACTTCATAAAGAGAATGTAAGTAGCGTATACTTACAAGAAACTGCTGGCGATCAGGCCAAGCAGATCTGTTAAAGCGTTTGACCGCAACCCGCCTTTGATTCTCCAACTTCCCTTTATAAACCACATTTGGGGCCTTTTCCCCGTGTTCAGAGACTATGTTCTCCACCGCAAAGCCGGACGTAGATATCCTTAGTTGTTCTACAGTGTACTCGCGAAATGTTGGCAAATCACTGTCTTCACCTGCATTCTCATTTTCTGCCAAACATATCTAAAGTTATGAAACACAGTCCTTCTCATCACCAAGGTAAGGTAAAAAGTGACGAAACAACCATAGTTTACATACCAGCATTGTTAGCCTCTGAAACTGGCCCATTGTGTTCTGGCTCCCAGCAACAGGTGAGCTTAGAGCACTCACAGCCCATCTCAATACACTAAATGCCAATAAGTGTTGAAGCTCAATCAATTACAAGAACCACTGAATTTTGTGGCTCTATAAGAAGTTCTTCGAGCTCTGCATACCAAATTAGCAATCTAGATATTGTTTCTTATTCTCCCAAGCCAATCCAGTTTATATTTTCCACCAAATATATGCCCCTACAAGTTATAAGTTCAAATTAACCTTCAATAACTGTTTAGAAATTGTCCTTTTAAAGGCTTCCAAGTAAAAATTACAAACAAGCAAACACCCAGAAAGTAACCACTCAACAACTAACTGATCCAGTTGTCCCTCCACAACTTCCCAGAATTGTAAAACCATACAAGTAACATTTATAAAAACATATATATATATATATAACACATACTTATATATGGATAATGACAATAATACGTAGTACAATCACAATTCAATTCTCCACCGGAAACTAGAAATTAGTTAAGAGTACAAACAATGAAGTGAACTTCATCATTTTTTCAATCCAATAACTGAAATAAAACCAAATTTCGTCCTTTTACAGCTCCTTTCTACTGAATAACACAAATTCGAACCAAGGTCAACCCAAAAAAAACACTTTTTTGAGCTCCAGGAAGAGTAGCAAATACAAATAAAAAGCGAAATCAACTTCCATACCTTTCTTCAGTAATCATAAAGCTGCTTCGTCTACTTCGATTGGGTCAAATGAAAAAGTGAATCTAGAGTCTCTGTCTATACAAATATACATAAATATTGAACTGAATCAGAAATCAAAGGAATGATAATCTGTGTACTGTAGCTGTAAGTATAGAATACAGACAGATAGATAGAGAGATAGATACAGATATGGATGTAGATAGAGAGACAGACATAGAGATGCGAATGGATCCTTTCTAAATAAAAGTGGGTAATCAATCAATTACCGCTACTAGTTGTGTTTTCCATATTTCCACCGACATAAACCCTTTTTCTATATATATATATTTTGCCCCCATAACTAATTGTCCAACCATTGCCCACAAATAATAAGTATAAATCAATCGTCCAGTCCGAGTAGAGTATTGCGTTATTCATATTTGATTTATAAAATTTATCATATAAAATAAAGTTTGAAATCGAACTTTAACAGTGATCCGAGTATTAATAAAAAATTACAATTTAAGAAGATTGATTAAATTATCCAACTTTAAAATTTGCTCATATTTGATTTATTTATATTTTGAGTTGAATTGGAATCGAATTTTTTATCGAGCAGGTACGAATCGAGCCCGAACTGTTTGCTCATTTTACAGTCTTACCCACAAACATCAAATTTTGTTAGTATTTTATTTTAAATATTTGTACAGTGGAAATAGATAATTTTAAAATAGTTTTAATTATTTTTATCATTTAATAAATTAAATACAATATGAATACCCGAAAAGTTATGGACCATAGTTCAATTTTCAATACTTCATTAGGGAAAAATAATTTTCTTTTAGGATATTGCAAAACAAAAATGTTTTATCTAAATATAAAAATAAGCCTAAAAACTATTTTATCCTTAAAAGTATACTAAAATGGGGTGCACTAAGTTTAAAAGAGACAAATTTATTATTGTACTTTGCATTTTACCTATGGACAAAATTGGTACTTATTTTAAATTTGTTTTATAGTCATCAATTACATACACACTAGGAGAGAAAATGTATTTTTCTTATATATAATTACACAAACAACACACGAAACAACATTGTTTTTGTGGGATAGTACATATAATTTAATTATATGTGGTGTCTCTCATTTCTTTATTTGCCTAAACGATAATTTTAATTTTTATGATATCATAACTAATTTTATACTTTTTTATAAAAAAAAAATTATTTTTTTCTTACTTTCTTATAAATTGTAGTCCAAGCATAGGATGTTAATGTTTAATGGGTACAATAATCTGTTTGTACACTAAAATATATTCCTTTCAAACTTAGGGGTAAAATGGTCAGCACAAATTAACTATTTTGCCCCTTAAACACACACTTGATATGCACATAATTAATTTATTTTGAACAAAATTAGTTAAAAGTGACAATTTTAAAAAAATTGTAACATTAATTTTGTCATTACAAAAATTAAAATATTATTATAATTTGTGATAATTTTATAATTTGTCTTTTTCTTTGAGACTACCCAAAGTTGATTGGATACCCACTTCCACCCTAATATATTTTGTTATTGGTTGATTGACTTGGATGTACTCATATTAATAAAGAAATGGTAGTGTTATTTTTCTAAGGAAACTGATATTTTCATATTAATTTTTGATATTTTTATACGTATGACCCATATATTAATCAATAAAAATTAGACACATCAGCTAATATGTGGGTTATATGTGATATTCTGAATATTAACAATATTTCTTTTTAAAAAAAATTTAAATGATTAAATAAGGGTTAGATATAATTAAAATCTAGTTTGTAAAAGGAAATGTGTAAAAAGAGGATAATTTTTTTTAATCTATGTGCTATAAATAACCTATAGGTATATGATAATTGTGAAGGGAGATTTTTATGATAAAAGACGTTAACTAAGAATGTTATTGGACATTATGAATAAAGTAATTATTTATTTATAATCAAAATAAAGTAATATGTGGAATTAACTACTTTTTTTCGTGACAGGATAAATAAATGTATTGTTAAATATATACATTTATTTATTAAGAATTAAAAGAAAAGCCAATATATATTATGTATGTGTTGGGAGTTATGTATGATAATTATGAAGGAAAGTCGTGTATTTTGAACTAGACTAAAGATTTGATTAACAAGCTTAATTAATGTGGTAAAGAAATAATACTAACAATTTATTATTTGAACAAGACTAGAGTTATTTAATGGGTCCTTAGCACTAATATACAACAATTAGAAAGTAATTACAAAAATAAAACATCCACAAAATAATTTCAAAAATAACGCAATTCACATAATAAGGAAACCTGAAATCAAGGAGAAATAACTGCCATAATTAATAATTCAAATTCAAAATCTGCGATCTAACAACAAAAACAAATTCAAATTCAAAATAATAATTTAAATTCAAACTTTCATCTCCCTCACACTCATAGTAGCCATCTCATCTCTTCCGCCGCGAATCTCCTTCACAAGTTGTATCACAATAAAATGCAAAGAAACATAAGATTTCTGAAAGTACAAATACTAAACTGTAAGACCCCAAATTATTAATAAATGAAATTTAATTTTCTCTATTTATTATTTTGAAATAGTAAGGGTTGATTTGATTAATGTGGTTAGTTATGGGTAAAATGCGCAAATATTTTAAATAAGCAAGTGGTTATAAAATATTCATTGTTGTCCGGAGAATATTCGTTTGGTCGTGGAATATTCTTACTGTCGGGGAATATTCGTACGACGGCACAGCCTTGTGTGGGCCCATAACGGAAATCAATTGGATGAAGAAAACGACAAGTATAAGTTGTTTATAAATAACGGCGCAGTTGTTACCGTTAATACTGTTGGAATACCCGGTGGTTAAAACACAGTAATACGCGTTGTTGAACAGTAGCACACGGTATTGCACCAATTATTGATTCTTACGTAAGAAGTCACTACTCAATAATTGTTACAGTAATTACTGTTCAGTATTTTATTTTATTGATTCAATAATTGTTGCGTTAATTTTTTATATTACTGTTGTTTCAATAATTGTCACTACACAGTATTTTCCATTATCGGAGCAATAATTTATATTATCTGAATAATATTATTTGATAATATTATTGGCAATGTCTAGAAAGTTCTGTCTAAGGAGAGGTTTGGTCACCTAATTGCGCGCCAGTAAGGAGAAAATCTTATTGAAAAGCCCCCTCTTTCCTGGAAACGGCCTGGTTGCCAGTACTGTGATTCTGTAATAGTATTTGTGAATAATTAATTATTGATTTATATGATGAGAAAAATATTGATTTTATGTGGATATAGATGGAGAAAATTTTTAAATTGACAATTGTTAAAAAATGATATTTTATCTTTTCTGATAAAATAATTTATTAATATATTTTAATAATATAATAATGGTGACATTTTTACAATGAATGTGAGATATATGAGTATATGAGGAGGAAGAGTATTTTTGTTGTAAAAGTTGTTTAAAACATGTTAAGCATGTTGGTGGACCCATTTCTTGAGTGAAATTTGATTATAGCCTGTAAAATTGTCCGTTTATGAATTTCGGTCAATTTCTGTTTGGAATTTGGAAAAACTTTCTTCTGCAAAGTTGTAGAGAATTGAATTTCCTATAAAAAAAAAAAGCAAGATTCGAATTTTCTGACAAAAGGTTATTTGTTATGAATTATTGAAGTTCCGAAGTTCTGAAATAGTTGATTTTTGGGAGTTTTAGTTAATTATTTTGAGAAAAACGTTTTTTGTGCAATTAGTGGGCTCACATGTGTTATAAATGATCTGAATTCAGATCTTCAAAGGTGGGCTTGACAAAAATTTAATTATATTAAATTTTCCGCTTTGGTGTTCTAAGTATTTTCCTATAAATAGGGAGCTTAGGTTAGAATTGAAAATCACACCAGAAACTGAAAACTTCTCTCTCTTTATCTCTCGATATATTGAGTGTATTCTTGTGAGTATTTTAATACTTTGAGTGTTGCTATACGTTGTAAGTTCAAGTCATAGCCTATATCCGGTGTTTAAACTTAGAAGTACGGTCTTTCGAGGTAAGGGACGTTATTTTCTTCTCAAATGATATTATTTCTTCAATATCATTATGCCGAAATATTGGTTGGAACTTTTTATCAAATTTGGAACTTTTTCATGTCAGAATTACTATTCATGAGTTACTATTCACGAGTTACTATTCATGAGTACTATTCACGAAGCATGATGATATTTTTTGTGAAATTTCTATCTTTTGGTGTCGGAATTACTATTCACGTATATGACACTATTCACGTATACGACACTATTCATGAATACGACACTATTCACAGAAAAATTAAATTTTTCCTTTTCATCCAAAATATCTATTATGGATACTAACTTTGATTGTATCCATGTTTTGATCATTCTTGAATTTTACTCCACTATGATTATTCATGAGGTATTTTTGGATATGGAATAGCTGAAATACGAATCCTTAATATTTATTCTTTTGTTTCACTGGATTCGTTTTCTTTAAAATATTTTTCATCATCCTTAGTCCTAAATGATGATATAACCGAATATCTTTGGCCTGTAGTGCAAAGATGAATGATTTCTGATGAATATCTTTGGCCCGTAGTGCAAAGATGAACATGTGTTTAGATGAACATGACCAACTGGTGAATATCTTTGGCCTGTAGTGCAAAGATGAATATTTGATTTATGATGTATATTGATTGATGTTACAGGGATAAAATATCGATGATGGACTTTTAAATTCATAGATGATAGTATATTTCATTCTCTACTTAATTCTTCTAATGAATTGTTGTTTCCGCTGCAGTTGTTGATCTAAAACTTGTTGTCTATTGTATTCTATCAGATTTTTCCATGTTGAAGACTAAAGATAATTTGTTGTACATTATCTTAGTCATAATATTCTTTATTGGGCTAGTTGAGCTCACCCTTTTCCTTTTTGTTCCATTTTTTTTTCTCAGGAGACAAGAATATAGCGGGAACTAGTCGGGGTGTGGAGTAATGGTTCAAGACAGTTGTTTAGTAGTCCTCACTATTTTGTAAAATAGTGTATCAATAATTATAATATGAACTTATTTGAGTGTGGATATTGTCTAGAAGACAATATTTGTATTTAAACTCACAGTTTATGTGTTGTCGTATTTTGCACGACAATTGTATTAATGAAGTTGTAGTTGTTTCTGTACCATGTATTTGGCGACTCAAAATGGGTTGGGTGATGTATACCTATTTTGGGGGCATCACAGTTGGTATCAGAGCTTAGGGATATGATCTCTGGCAGAGATTGGGGAATAGAACTAGGAGGGTAGAGACGAGTAAATCCTTCGCTAGTGTGTCCTACCTAAGCTTATTTGTCATAATATAGGGGTATTATGTGATTTGTTAATTTGTTTAATTATCCCTTGTTTTATGACAGTATTTAAAAATGTCGAATGAGAATGTTAACAGTGGAGTAAATGAGATCGTGGAGACACATTTGCTCACCAACGAGGAAAACGCGCAACAAGCTGGCAATGTATGAACGATGGTATATTTAGGAACTTTTTAGAATTCATGCAAAACCAAACGAGAAAGACTACTGTTCATAATGCAGGTGGAAACACAAGCAACTCACGGATTGTCACCGCTAAGCAGTTCAAGGAGTTAGGATCGCCGGAGTTTTTGGGAAAGCCAGAACCACTTACGGCAGAGACGTGGATAAAGCAGATCACTAATATATTTGATGTATTGGGATGCTCAGAGGAGCAAAAGGTTCCTTTCGCCACTTTCATGTTACAAGGAGAGGCATATTATTGGTGGGAATCCGTAAAACGTACTCAGCCTACCGCACTGAAGATGTATTGGGAGAAGTTCCAAGAATTGTTCAACGACAAATACTTTCCCGAAAGTATTCGTCAAATGAAGGAGGTAGAGTTCATCAAGCTGTAGCAAAACAATATGAACGTGTCACAGTACGAAGCTAAGTTTCCTGAGTTGTCCCGATTTGCATCCCATTTGGTTGATAATGAGGTGAGAATGACGCGAATGTTTCTGCGAGGTTTGAAACCTAAAATACGTCAATACCTCATTTTTCACAAAATTTGTTTATATTAAGATGTTGTGGATAGGGCTCAGTTATTGGAGCGCGATAATGAGTCGGCTCAACTAAAGAATAATGACAAACAACTCGATCATAATCGTACCGGTGGCAACGGTCATCGGAACAATGATAACAATCGTGGAGGAAATTATCATACCAGAAATGGTAACCACTTTGGTGGCAATCATGGCCAAGATAATAGAAGAAATAACTCAAGTGGAAATTTCAAGAAGAGAAGATTTAACAATGACGGGAAGACGTCGGCACCAACACCAGCAACGAATTTTAGAGGATGAGAAAGACCGCTAGTTAGATGCTACAGGTGCGGAGAAGAGGGACACACAATTCCAAACTGTTCACAACCTTCCAAGGTATGTTAAAATTGTGGAAACGAAGGTCCTATCGCTCGAAATTGTACGGTAGCGAAACCCAATCCAGCGGGGATGGTGACTCAAAAGGCTGTCCCAGAAATATCAAAGTCAATGGTTCCCGGAAGATCGTTTGTCGTGACTGGTCAGAATGCGAGGAACCCGAACGAAGTTAGCACGTGTTAGTTAATTATAAATTCTTACGAAGTTTATACCTTATTAGATACCGGTTCTACCCATTCATTTATCTCTCCTGCTTATACTCAACGTTTAAACTTGACTCCGGAGAAAATTAGACTTTAACTTATCTGTTGAAACTCCGTTATGAGAAACTTTCGTTACATCCACTGTTTATAAATCTTGTTTGATCCAAGTTGGCACCATCACATTACTTGTTGACCTTATCTCTTTAAAGATACTTGCATTTGACGTGATTTTAGGGATTGATTGGTTAACTACTCATCATGCCAAAATTGATTGTTTTCGTAAGGTTGTTAGTTTTCATATTCCTAACCAACCTGTTATTCGAATTCAAGCAACCAAACCATTGAAGTCAAACTCTTTAATATCAAGCCATAAAGCCATTCGTTTATTGAAAAACGGATGTCAAGCTTTCTTAGCTCATGTCATGAAATTGAACAAAAATACGTCAGATTTGAATGATATTTCTGTTGTTGGTAAAATCCCTGACGTATTTCCTGAAGAATTTCTTGGCCTACCTCCAGAGCGTGATATTGAATTTTGTATCATCTTTGAATCCGGTACAAAACCCACTTCTAAAATCTCATATCGAATGGCTCCTATTGAACTTCAGGAGTTAAAAATTTAACTATAGAATTTGGTACCCGGGCCTTTATTTGGTGACTTCATTTGTGGAATGCACCGAAGCCAGACTCTCCGTAGGGGACGCCATATTCCTGCGGTAGTAAACTGATAGGTGTCATTGTGACGTGCTATCCAAGATTGGGATATGAGTCACAGTTGAGATCAACCTAAGTCAGTAATCAAAATACGTAGCTTTCTATGCTTAGCTGGTTATTATCGAAGATTTTGTGGAAAGATTTTCTCGAATCGCTACTCTATTAACTCAGTTGACTCATAGAGATACAAAATTCGAATGGAGCAAGGAATGTGGGAAGAGCTTCGAAGAACTCAAGGGGAGACTCATTTTGGTACATGTTCTGACCATACCATCCTGGAAAAGCGAACGTGGTAGCTGACATGTTGAGTAAAATATCGTATACGAGTACAAGTGCGATATTGTCAAAGTCCCATTTTGTATGACTTACAAATGATAGAGTTGAAGACTCTAGGTACCCATGTGATGATATACGAGTAGAATCGAAATTAATCGATAAAGTTAAAACTGTTCAAGCTACACACCGGAGCTTATGAATATGAAGAAGGAGGTACAAGAGGTCGTTATTCCAAAAGCGAGAATCGGTGATGTGAGGAAAGCTCAAACCTTAGATTTATTAGTCCATTTGAAATCCTCGATCGAATAGGAACTGTGGCTATAGACTCGTTTTACCGCCAAGTATGACGCGTGTTCATAACGTTTTTCGTGTATCGATGTTACGTAAATATGTGGATGACCCGAACCACATTATTAAGTTAGAACCAGACGAGATAGGAGAAGATTTAACGTACGAGGAGGTACCAGTCAAGATCGTGGATAGGAAGGAGCATGTCCTACACATGTCAATTTCGAGGATGAAATTTCATAAGGAGCGGAGGTTGTAAGACCCCAAATTATTAATAAATAAAATTTAATTTCCTCTATTTATTATTTTGAAATAGTAACGGTTGATTTGATTAATGTGGTTAGTTATGGGTAAAATGCGCAAATATTTTAAATAAGCAAGTGGTTATAAAATATTCATTGTTGTCGGGGAATATTCGTTTGGTCGTGGAATATTCTTACTGTCGGGGAATATTCGTACGACGGCGCAGCCTTGTGTGGGCCCATAACGGAAAGTAATTGGATAAAAAAAACGACAAGTATAAGTTGTTTATAAATAACGGTGTAGTTGTTACCGTTAATACTGTTGGAATACCCGGTGGTTAAAACACAGTAATACGCGTTGTTGAACAGTAGCACACGGTATTTCACCAATTATTGATTCTTACGTAAAAAGGCACTACTCAATAATTGTTACAGTAATTACTGTTCAGTATTTTATTTTATTGATTCAATAATTACTGCGTTGATTTTTTATATTATTGTTGTTTCAATAATTATCACTACACAGTATTTTCCATTATCGGAGAAATAATTTATATTATCTGAATAATATTATTAGATAACATTATTGGCAATGTCTAGAAAGTTCTGTCTAAGGAGAGGGTTGGTCACCTAATTGCGCGCCAGTAAGGAGAAATTCTTATTGGAAAGCCCCCTATTTCCTGGAAACGGTCTGGTTGCCAGTACTGTGATTCTGTAATATTATTTGTGAATAATTAATTATTGATTTATATGATGAGAAAAATATTTATTTTATGTGGATATAGATGGAGAAATTTTTTTAAAGTGACAATTGTTAAAAAATGATATTTTATATTTTCTAATAAAATAATTTATTATTATATTTTAATAATATAATAATGGTGATATTTTTACAATGAATGTGGGATATATGAGTATATGAGGAGGAAGAGTATTTTTTTTATAAAAGTTGTTTAAAACATGTTAAACATGTTGGTGGACCCATTTCTTGAGTGAAATTTGATTATAGCCTGTAAAATCGTCCGTTTATGAATTTCAGTCAATTTCTGTTTTGAATTTAAAAAAACTTTCTTCTGCAAAGTTATAGAGAATTGAATTTCCTATAGGAGATTGCGAGATTCGAATTTTCTGACAAAACGGCTATTTGTTATGAATTATTGAAGTTCCGAAGTTCTGAAATAATTGATTTTTGGGAGTTTTAGTTAATTATTTTGAGAAAAACGTTTTTTGTGCAATTAGTGGGATCACATGTGTTATAAATGATCTGAATTCAAATCTTCAAAAGTGGGCTTGACAAAAATTTAATTATATTATTATTATATTAAATTTTCTGCTTTGGTGTTCTAAGCATTTTCCTACAAATAGGGAGCTTAGGTTAGAATTGAAAATCACACCAGAAACTGAAAACTTCTCTCTCTTTCTCTCTTGATATATTGAGCGTATTCTTGTGAGTATTTTAATACTTTGAGTGTTGCTATACGATATAAGTTCAAGTCATAGCCTATATCTAGTGTTTCAACTAGAAGTGCTGTCTTTCGAGGTAAGGGATGTTATTTTCTTCTCAAATGATATTATTTCTACAATATCATTATGCCGAAATATTGGTTGGAACTTTTTATCAAATTTGGAACTTTTTTTTATGTCGGAGTTACCATTCATGAGTTACTATTCAATGAGTTACTATTCACGAGTTACTATTCACGAAGCATGATGATGTTTTTTGTGAAATTTCTAACTTTTGGTGTCGGAGTTACTATTCACGTATACGACATTATTCACGTATACGACACTATTCATGAATACGACACAATTCACAGAAAAATTAAAATTTTTCTTTTCGTCCAAAATATCTATTATGGATACTAGCTTTGATTGTATCCATGTTTTGATCATTCTTGAATTTTACTCCACTATGATTATTCATGAGGTATTTTTGGACGTGGAATAACTGAAATACGAATCCTTAATATTTATTCTTTTGTTTCACTGGATTCGTTTTCTTTAAAATATTTTTCATCATCCTCAATCCTAAATGATGATATGACCGAATATCTTTGGCCTGTAGTGCAAAGATGAATGATTTTTGATGAATATCTTTGGCCCGTAGTGTAAAGATGAACATGTGTTTAGATGAACATGACCAACTGGTGAATATCTTTGGCCTGTAGTGTAAAGATGAATATTTGATTTATGATGTATATTGATTGATGTTACAGGGATAAAATATCGATGATGGACTTTTAAATTCATAGATGATAGTAGATTTCATTCTCAACTTAACTCTTTTAATGAATTGTTGTTTCCGCTGTAGTTGTTGATCTAAAACTTATTTTCTATTGTATTATATCAGATTTTTTTCTGTTGAAGACTAAGGATAATTTGTTGTACATTATCTTAGTCATAATATTCTTTACTGGGATAGTTGAGCTTACTCTTTTCCTTTTTGTTCCATTTTTCTTTTCAGGAGACGAGAATATAGCGGGAACTAGTCGGGGTGTGGAGTAATGGTTCAAGACAGTTGTTTAGTAGTCCTCACTATTTTGTAAAATAGTGTATCAATAATTATAATGAGAAGTTATTTGAGTGTGGATATTGTCTAGAAGACAATATTTGTATTTAAACTCACAGTTTATGTGTTGTCGTATTTAACACGACAATTATATTAATGAAGTTGTAGTTGTTTTTGTACCATGTATTTGGCGACTCAAAATGAGTTGGGTGATGTATACCTATTTTGGGGGCATCACAGTTGGTATCAGAGCTTAGGGATATGATCTCTGGCGGAGATCGGGGAATAGAACTAGGAGGGGAGAGACGAGTAAATCCTTCGCTAGTGTGTCCTACCTAAGCTTATTTGTTGGTCGGTCATAATATAGGGGTATTATGTGATTTGTTAATTTGCTTAATTAACCCTTGTTTTATTACAGTATTTAAAAATGTCGACTGGGAATGTTAACAGTGGAGTAAATGAGACCGTGGAGACACATTTGCTCACCAACGAGGAGAACGCGCAACAGGCTCGCAATGTTCCTCCTGTGAACCACAATCGTGTTACCTGTAAGTTATCTACACAAACAACACCATCAGATGTAAGTATTTTGGTACACATGTGCAAGTTATTTTAAAATTCTCTGTAAATTGTCCTGTTTAAATCAATAGTTAATTATTCTTTGGTTTATCTTTGCAGGAACAAGTTGTACAAGATAAGGGATATAGTGGGGATAAAAGAAAACAAAGAAGGAAAGGGGAACAAGTTGTACAAGATGAGGGAGACAGTGGCCAGAAGGGAAACGGAGTAAATGTATGTCCCTTACATAGAGTAACTAAGCATTCTTTTGACTGAACTCTTATTATTATTTGTTAATTATTTTTTGTTTATCTTTGCAGGAACAAGTTGTACAAGATAAGGGAGATAATGGGAAGAAAAGAAAACAAAGACCGAAAGGTGAATAAGTTGTACAAGATGGCATGGCAAATAAGGGAGTTAGTGGAGTTAGACAAACTGGTGTAGTCACGAGAAATCGTGCACGAAGAAAATGGGTCCCACCAGGTGTTGACTGTTTCATTTCCCCAAATACCGACAACACTTATATTTCAGTAAGTATATGTGAATGTTTATTACTTTTTATTCTTGTTTCAGTACATTTCATTAATTAGTTTGTCAACCAACTGCTGCATCACTCCACCATTATTGTGTTAAGTTATTGTGTACACTGTTGTATATAGAGCATACCTAGGAGATGTTACTTAGCTGGATCTGGCCCAAGGACTGCACCTACACACCATCCACCAAGGTTAAAGACAACTGCACCTAAGGCCACAACAAAACTAATGTCTGGTGCTATGAGAACGAAAGGTGCACTTACTGGAGAGACCGAAACAGAGGATCGTGAGATGGCTCAAGCTTTGTATAACAGCTTCAAGGAGACTAGAGGGGGAAGAAGACCAGAGGGTGAGGGTCAGTCGAGTGGAACAACTAATAAGACTGGTGGTACTCAAGAAAGTGTGAACAAGGAGTAGAATAAGTTGATCTATTAATATATATTATCATTTTATGTGAATAATTAATTAGTGGTTTTTGGTGTTTGTATTATGTCAAACACAAAACTGATACAGTAAGGTTTATTTGGTGTACTGGCCTGGATGATTTATTTGGTGTATGTATTGGCCTGGATGGTTTATTTGGTGTATGGTATCCTAGGAAGGCATATTTACTTTTGTGTTTGTAATTATGACAATGGTGTTACTGTTTAAATGAAAAGGTTATTTCTTATTAAGTTTTTTGTACAAATGTTATAGTTATAATTATAATTTTTGGGAACAGTTTGTTAGGTATGCAGTTTGTTAGCTGCAGTTCTGACCTTTTCTTAACAATGGGATTGCACAATTATGTGCAGTTTGAACAATGGGACTGCAGCCTATGAACGAATTAAGAGCTTCATGTTATATTCAGAATACTTGCACTTATAAGATGAGTGCTCTATTTTTCTTATTATCAATGGGACTGCAGTTTGAAAATGGGATGCTCCCTCTGTTCATATTCTATGATCTGTTATGCTCTGTTTTGTAAAAGTACAAATAAAATAATTTGGAATGTCCCCAATTAGTGAAGTAGCATCTGTTTTGCTAATAATTATACAAATAAACATAATTATCTAACCCTAAAATCATTCTTCAAATAATGTAATTATCCAAACAAAATTATTCTTCAAATAATCTAATTATCCAAACAACATTATACACATCGGATTTATATATCAAATTTTTTCAAACATCAAAACAACTTAAACTATTTCATGGTTTTTATTATGCTCAAACACATCACAAGAAGCATCCCAATTACAAGTAAGAACCATTTCTCCCTAGTTTGTAAATTCCTTAGTTCTTCTTTTAAACACTTCAAATCATTCTTCATTTGGACTTTCTTAATTTTTTTCCAATTTCGATACTTGCACTCCCAAGTCATGAGCTTTCTCCTTCATCATTTGTAGGTCAATTTATATGCTTCTCATAGTTAACATACCCGAATCATTCTCTAGCCCAGCATCTTCTAACGTCTGGATAAAGTCAATCCATTGAAAAAAGCCACAAAATGCTTGGGTCTGTAGAAAATTAAACATACAGTAGTCAATTATTATGGTTATGTGTAAAAATTTAAAATTTTATCAAGGTAAATATAATAACTTACACCATAATTTGAAAAACCATAAAACTTCCTCCCAACACTGAGTCCCTTTGACGATGTACAAATTCGTACTCGTATCCCACACCCACAATACCTTGGTGATGAAATCCCACTGACTCCAGTGGATATTGAACATTCCCCAACCTTTTGATGACTATTTTCTTTAGGGTGCTACTTTCCTCTTTTCATTCCTTGCGAAGTTCAAGATTACAGCAAGAGAGGGGGAGACGATGGAACCCTAACCTTTTGCCTCACTTTACAGCAAGTGATAGAGATAGAGAGATGGATGAGAGAGAAAGACACAGATCGAAATGAATGTTGTCTGTAAATATGTAAGTGTTTTAATTGTTTTGGGGGAAATATCATGTTTTGATATAAAACTTATTCCTTACAGATTACTAACAGCAAGGCCCGTGGTGCTCGGATGGTAGAATGATCAAAATTCCAACGTTTGGTCGTGGATTCGAGTCTGAGGAGAGGCAAGTTTTGGGAAAAATTTAAAAGACTGCCAAGGCATTGGACAAGTGTCAAATTTTAATATTAAATACCACGTCATACCTGGTGACGGGTGCCCGTCACCAGGTCAACACACATGTGGCGACTCGGGGTTTAAAGTCCAAATTTTTGACTAGAAAAGGGCTCAGTTTGCGTTAACCGAAAGAAAGAGGCTCAATACGCAAATATCAAAAAAGTTCAGTGGTCAGTTTTTCATTTAACCCTAGATATAACTGGTTTATATTGTCTTATAGTCCATAGGGACAGAGAAGGTTGATCAGCATTTGTTAGCTTCTGTTTATTTTTGTCATCTTTGTATTTAAAACTAAAATACCCTTTTCTTTCCTACTCTGTATCTCATATTTTGAGGACCAAAAATAGCATGGACTAAAAATAGTTATGGTGTTATAAAACTTTAGCAAACGTGTATAAATATACTCTTATAATTGCTCTAATAATATTTAGAGAGAAGCAAGAGAGAAAGATAGAAAACAAAACTTAAGAGGATTTCCTCTTTTCTTTTCATTCAGAAGCTTTCCTTTATATAGAGGAGAAAGTAGAAAGGGCTTCACGGATGGGAGAAGTGTAGGAGAAGGAAGAGTAGGAGAAGTGTAGGAGAAGGAAGAGTAGGAGAAGTATAGGAGAAGGAAGAGTAGGGAATCATTTCATAATACTTCCCCTGATTTCCTACTATAGAAGATAATGTCTCATTAAAAACCTTGTTAAGAAACCCAGTGGGAAAAACTTAACGAAAGGAAAAAGAGTACATATCTTTTACATAAATATCTTAATTGACTGCCTTGTTAAAACCTTGTCAGAAAAAACCCATTGGGATAAAAACCGTGACTAAGGAAAAAGAGTACAGTCTTCCCCTCAAAAAGGAATTCATTGTTTCTTGATGAAATGTTGTCACAAGTCTTTCATTCGACACATTCCAATCCTTTTCTGAAGTTTTGCAAACGTTGCATTTGGTAGCGACTTTGTGAATAAGTCGGCTAGATTATCACATGATCGAATTTGATGCACGTCTATATCACCCTTCTTTTGTAGCTCATGTGTGAAGAAGAATTTAGGTGAAATGTGCTTTGTTCTATCTCCCTTGATGTATCCTCCTCTAAGTTGAGCAATGCATGCAGCGTTATCCTCATATAAAATTGTAGGAATGTCTTTGATTGATGGTAATCCACATGACTTTTGAATATGTTGAATAATTGATCTCAACCAAACACACTCTCTGCTTGCTTCATGTATAGCAAGAATTTCTGAGTGATTTGAAGATGTAGCTGTCATGGTTTGCTTTGTGGATTTCCAGGATATAGCTGTGTCACAATATGTAAATACATAACCTGTTTGTGATCTTCCATTGTGTGGATCTGATAAATATCCTGCATCGGCATATCCAACCAATTGCGATGTTGAATTTCTTGGATAAAATAACCCAAGATCTATACTTCCACGGAGGTATCTCAAAATGTGTTTGATCCCATCCCAATGTCTCTTAGTTAGAGAAGAACTGTATCTTGCTAACAAGTTGACAGCAAAAGTAATATCAGGTCGTGTACAGTTTGCAAGATATATAAGAGCACCTATTGCACTTAGGTATGGAACTTCAGGTCCAAGAACTTCTTCCCCACTTTCTAGAGGTCGAAATGGATCTTTATCAACTTCTAAAGATCGAACAACCATCGGGGTAGTCAAAGGATGACCTTTATCCATATGAAAACGACTGAGAATCTTTTCAGCATATGTGGATTGATGAACAAAAATTCCAGATGCTAAATGCTCCACTTGTATTCCCAAATAGAATTTTGTCTTTCCAAGATCTTTCAATTCAAATTCATCTTTTAAATAAGTAGCAGTTCTTGTGAGTTCTTCAGGAGTACCTAAAAGATTCAAATCATCCACATAAACAGCAATAATGGAAAATTCACTTTGTGATTTCTTAATAAAAAACAGATGGACATACTTGATCATTTATATATCCATCTTTTATTAAATAATCACTAAGTCGATTATACCACATACGACCAGACTGTTTCAACCCATACAATGAGCGTTGTATCTTGATTGAATATATATGACGTGACCTTTGTGATTCAGCCATTTTCAATCCTTCAGGGATTCTCATGTAAATCTCACTATCAAGTGAGCCATATAGGTATGCCGTTACAACATCCATCAGACGTATTTCCAAACCTTCCACGGTTGCCATACCTATCAGAAAGCGAAAAGTGACTCCATCCATTACTGGAGAGTATGTCTCCTGATAATCAATACCAGGTTTTTGTGAAAAACCTTGAGCTACAAGTCGGGCTTTGTACCTCACAATTTCATTTTTCTCATTTCACTTTCGTAAAAATACCCATTTGTTTCCAACAGGGATTACACCCAGCGGTGTTTGGACTACTGGTCCAAATACTTCTCTTTTTAATAGAGATTGTAGCTCAGTTTGAATAACATCTTTCCATTTTGGCCAATCTTTTCTTTTCCGACATTCTTCCACATTTTGTGGTTCAGGATCCGTGTCAGGAATCAAAGTAATATCTGATGCTATAGAGAAAGCAAATATGTTATCAATCATGACTTTGCTTCGATCCCATATTTTCTTATCATGTACATAATTTATTGAGATCTCTTGGTGTTCATCTCTTATCTCTTCACTGAGATTTTGAACCTCTCCTGGGGCTATTCCCACTCTTGGAATATGTTTTTTTTCTGGAGCGGTTTGTACCTCTTCTGGGGCTATTTCTACTCTTAGAATAAGTGCTACTTCTGGAGCGGGTATTCCTTCATGGATTACCTTATTTGTTTTTAATTTTTGTGGTACAGTGTCTTTTGCACCAATCGGTCTTCCACGCTTCTGGCGTGGTTTAGATTATCCTATTATCTTATTCGTCAATTCTCCAGGAATTGATTTTTCAATAGGCATTTCTATCCTTGCTGGAGTATTCAGTGCAGGTGTATGTGACTTTATCACTTTTCTAGCATCATTAAATGCATCTGGCATTTGATTTGCAATATTTTGTAAATGAATAATTCTTTGAACTTCAATTTCACATTGTCCTGTACGAGGATCAAGTGAATTTAAATCTGATGCATTCCATGATATTTCAGAGGGTTTTTTTATTTAAAACTTTCCCTCCTCCTAATGTTGGAAATACAGATTCGTCAAAATGAAAATCTACATAACGTGCAGTAAAAACATCTCCAGTTAAAGGTTCAAGATATCTGATAATAGAAGGAGAATCAAAACCAACATAAATACCTATTCTTCGTTGGGTACCCATCTTAGTTCTTTGTGGAGGTGCAATTGGAACATATACTGCACTTCCAAAAACTCGAAAGTGTGATATGTTAGGTATCTGTCCAAGAACTAACTGTAGAGGAGAAAATTTATTAAGAGCCGTTGGTCTTACTCGAATGATGGATGCAGTATGAAGAATTGCATGACCCCAAACTGAGGTAGGCAACTTAGCCCTTAACATTAATGGTCGTGCAATTAGTTGAAGTCTTTTTATTAAAGATTCAGCTAAACCATTTTGTGTATGAATATGAGGAACGGAATGCTCAATGGAAATTCCAATAGTCATACAAAAATCATTAAAAGTCATTGATGAAAATTCAGCTGCGTTATCAAGTCGAATTGACTTGATTGGATGATCCGGGAACTGAGCCCGTAACTTGATCATTTGAGCAAGAAGTTTTGAGAAGGCAAAATTTTGAGAAGAGAGAAGACAAACATGAGACCATCTAGTAGAAGCATCTATTAAAACCATGAAATATCGAAATGGGCCAGACAATGGTTGAATAGGCCCACAAATGTCTCCTTGAATTCTCTCTAGGAATTTTGGGGTTTCTTTATAAACTTTTACTGGTGATGGTCGAACAATTAATTTTTCTCGAGAACACGCAGCACAAGGAAATTCACTACTAGGAAAAACCCTTTTATCTTTAAGAGGATGACCAGTAGAATTTTCAATAATACGACGCATCATAGAAGTAAATGGATGACCGAGTCTTTCATGCCAAAGAATAAAGGATTTGGGATCTATGATTTTTGGAATCATAACAGTATGAGACTCAATTACTCTAATTTTCATAGTATATAATCCAAAAGAAATTGAATGAAGTTTTTCTAAGATATTCTTTTTTTCCAGAAATAGTAGAAGTAATGAGAAGATATTCATTATCATTCTCATTGGTTGTTTCAATGTGAAAACCATTTAGTCGAATATCTTTAAAACTAAGTAAATTTCTTATTGATTTACTAAAATATAGAGCATCGATCTTTGATAAAAACTTGTGTCTCATTTGCTAGCAAGAAACTAACTTTTCCAAATCCCTCGATTAAATTTGATGTGCCAGAGATAGTTCCTACATTTCCCTTAGCTTTGATCAGTTGTGAAAAATATTTCTCATTTCGAAGGATTGTATGAGTTGTTGCACTGTCTGCTAAACATATATCCTCTATATCCATTAAAAAATGGTCTGACACATATAAAAACATAAATAAGAAAAGTTACATTTCAAATATAATTTTATTCATGAGAAACACATACCATATATAGAATGAAAACTAACAATATTATACATGCAAGGTGTTTAATTAAAATAAGAAATTAAACGATATCCCAAAAAATACTCTCAGAAGGTTCAGTAATATCATCAACCTTTTCCTTATTGTTGGTCATTGGTGAATCATCAACAATATTTAATTGATGATTAACAAAGTTTGTTTCTGCCTCCATTACTTTGTTCTTTTGAGACTCCTGGAATAAATTAGCCAGATGCCTCGGCGTACGACAGGTACGCGACCAATTCCCATTCATCCCACACCTAAAACAAACATCTGGTTTGTTCTTTTTCTGTGTTGCATTTTCTTTATTTTTACCTGACCCAGACACTTGCCACTTCTGGTGGCCTGAATTGTCGCGGTTCTGGAATTTGTTGTTACGACGGCCTCGTTTATTCTTTCGTCCCCAAGGCTTCTTATTATATGACCATCTATTGTCACGTTTATTCTGCTGGAATGACTTGCTGTTAATATCCGGCAATGGGGTAGCACCCATTGGCCGCACTTAATGGTTTTTCAACAACAATTCATTATTCTTTTCTGCAACCAGGAGGATAGACAATAAGTCACTGAATTTTGTGAACTTACTCTGTCTATATTGTTGCGACAAAATCATGTTGGTGGGATGAAAAGTTGAGAGTGTTTTCTCTAACATTTGGGAGTCAGAACTGGATCTCCGCACAAAGCCAAAGTAGAGGTTATTCTATAAACATTGGAACTATATTCCATAATTGATTTGTAATCTTGTAGCCTTAAATTAAGCCACTCAAATTTGGCATTAGGGATAACAACCAATTTTTGGGTGGTCAAATCTTTCCTTCAGTTGTGTTCATAAAGACAAAGGATCTTTGACTATTAAATACTCAGTCTTTAATCCTTCATCAATATAGTGACGAAGAAAAATTATGGCTTTTGCATTTTGTGCCGAAGTAGCTGTATTTCCTGATTCAATGGTCTTTTCTAACTCATTTGCACTAAGGTGCAATTTTGCATTAAGTGCCCAAGCCAAATAGTTGTCTCCAGATATTTTCAAAATAGAATAATCTATTTTTGCCAAGTTTGCCATCTATTCTGGGTTAAAACATAATTATTATTTATTAAAACAATAAATAATTGCATGTATGAAATATGAAAAATAAACTACGTCACGACCTCAAGTGGTGATAAAAATGCAAATATAAATATTCTTATATTTATGTTATTAGCATAATGCAAATGGATCTTCACCCGGCATGCGGTAGTTCACATAGACAGATTATTCCAACAGAATAATAAATAATAGAATAACATAAAAATTTCACCATGCATACGATAGTCCGCGTAGGCTGGTTATTCCAACAGAATAATAAATAATGGAATAAAAGAAGAATTTCACCATGCATGCGATAGACCGACCGCACAGACATGTTATTCCCAACAGAATAATAAATGCGAAATAATAAATAATGGAACCAGGTCAGGTGAAATTCACACCGACAGGATATTCCGACAGAATATTAAATGCGTAATAATAAATGTTAAAAAGGTTCCCACTTAGTCTTGTAAGATTAACAAGGATAGATGGTACCATTGTAAATAACAGAATTTAAATGCAATTATAAGAATAAAATTATATTATTGGTGGTATAGCCCAACCAGTAGTATAATAATAAATTGCAAGAATTTAATTTTACCGTCTCAGTTGGTTAGAGCTTCGTGCTGATAACGTGTTATAAAACTTTAGCAAAAATGTATAAATATACTCTTATAATTGCTCTAATAATATTTAGAGAGAAGCAAGAGAGAAAGATAGAAAACAAAACTTAAGAGGATTTCCTCTTTTCTTTTCATTCAGCAGCTTTCTTTTATATAGAGGAGAAAGCAGAAAGGGCTTCACGGATGGGAGAAGTGTAGGAGAAGGAAGAGTAGGAGAAGGAAGAGTAGGGAATCATTTCATAATATATGGTTCATTAACTATTAGTAGCATGTTAGTGTTGGTATTATTCAATTGTTTCCCTTTGATGTAAGAGAAAGGTATTTAGATTCTATATATAAAATAAATTTATCTTTCAGGTAGAAAAGCTGATATTCTCCTTGTACATTTGTGCTTTTTGTTGCTATGGATGGCAGTTTGGATACTAAAAAAAGAGAGGTTTTTCTTTTATTTATACAATGTTACTATCACCATTCCATAATAATTGACTTTTTAGAAGAAAAAAAATTATTTTAATTTATTTGTCGTTTACAGCTTTATAGGAGAATAAATTATTTACTTTTCTATATTACCACTAACTTCTTTCATTGTCACAATAAATTTTCTCTCTTGTGATTATTAGTTTTGAATAATGCTAGAGACACAAACTATTCTACAAATATTTTATAAATTGCTGATCTGGCACACTCCACCTCAGTATATTGTGCGGGGCCGAAGACTACATTGAAGTAATTTATTGATCAATATACTGAGGTGGAGTAGGCCACATCAGCAGTTTGTAAAATATTTATAGAATAGTTTGTGTCTGTAGTATCACTCATTAGTTTTGAGAAATTCATACAAATTTTAATTATTAAATAATAGTATTAAATAACTTTCTTAAAACGATTATTATTATTAAATGGAGGTAGTAAGTTGGTGGTATATGTTTATTATGTCACATATATCATCAAACTTGGGGACCAATATTCTATAAATAATTCAGCCACTTCTAATATCCTTTGGAATTAGGCACAGTTAGACTATGAATTCCAAGCTAACATTTTCTCATACTCCTTTAGGAATTGATTATGGTTATAGTAAATCATAAGGGGGTTGACATGGGTAAAAATTTACACTAATTAAATATCTCTATAGATTTAAAAAAACATCTTCTAGTCTTAACACTCAAATTAAATGGTAAATGATGCTAAAAATCAACTAACTTATATTTATTTTCTGTTTTAAACAACCCACTTCAAAAAAAATTTCTTATTAGAGTTAAGAGATAGAATTTATTTTGACTTTATTTTTTAACAGACGATCATTTCACCTTATTTGTCTGTCTATTTTATTTTAGCTGACTTTTAAAATCAATTTTTTTAAGTAAAAATAGAATAACACTATTTTTACATGTATTTTTGATATTTTTCACATGTTTTTTATAACATGGAGGTGGGACCCACTGTACGCTCAGGTGAAAGAGTGTATGTTGCAGGGTTGAATTAAGGAGACATCATCTAAGTATATGCTTCAGCATTTGTTTCATTTTGCCATATATCCTTATACTAGGAACCAAAACAACCCTTTCCATTAAAAACATGAGAAGCTCATTAAAAACATGGCTTTTGTGAAGGTAAATTGTAAAATTTAAATAATGTAATATTGATTGCGACGTCCCCAAAATAGGTATACACAACTCATCTTGGGTCGCCAGAAATAACACTACTAACAACTTTATTTATACAACTGTCGTGCAAAATACGATGACTCATATACTGTGAGTTTCAATACAAATATTGTTACGTATATAATACAACAATATTTATATTTAAATTATTACAATGTCATATAAAATACATCAGCAAATATTTTAAGTCCCCGAAGTACAACAACAAATATTTCAAATCCCATGCCTCAAAAGAATGTTAAGATTTCAGGTAAAACTAGCAAAAAAATAAAAATAAATTGAAAGTTGTGGTCAAAACAAATTCTTTGTCAATAATATCAGAAAACTATTAAATTATATATTCAAAAAAAGAAAAAAGCAATTGTGTCTTGTATATTTTGTGTTCCATACTTTATAAACAATTGGCCTGATAATTATACACCCTACCTTTCAAGATAAAGAATTAATTTAACTTTTTCAAATTACTTTGATTTATTTTTAAATTTATTTTTAACAAAATTTTTTAATTATAAAAATTGAAAGAAAAAATTACTGGTAATTGAAAAAGTATTATTTTTAAAATTATATGAAACCGTTAACTTTGAATTGAAATATTTTAAATAAATTTACTTTAAAAGCTTATATTACTAAAAGAATTAAGATATACCAAACTGGATGGGGACCACCGACTGAAAGAATAAACCGTGAATTATGGTCTGAGCGGTTCAATTTTAATTCGGTTCGGTTAGGCGGAATAACAGAGGGGGTTTATCCTAAAGCGCGGAAAACAGAGTCTAATTCAACTAATTAAATAATAGATCTTCTCTCTCTCTATATAAATATCTCTATATATATATGATGATGAAGTAGAAGAAGAAGACGAAGAGGCAAGTAGTTTTGGTTGAAGAAGTAGAAGCAGAAGATGAGGAGGGATATGATGCTTCAGCCTTCAGTCATGAAGAATGAAAAAAAGCAGCAGCAGCCTTCTTCTTCTTCTTCTTCATCTTCTTCTTCTACTTGCTCCACCAAAGCTAGAAAACCAGGGGAAAGTGACGACTGCAAAGATGGTGTTGGGGTTAAGGTAATGGATTACTTTTCTAGCTATTCAATTTATATTATTTTCCACCCTGCAGCTTCATGCAGAAGAAGGGTTTTGTTTTTCTTGGCCTTATAATGTGATTCTTCCGATCAAGAAATGCAACGAATCTGATGCCAAATAATCAAAAGAATCTAAGGTACCACTCTAAATCATGCCTGCCATACAGCGACGAATGTGAAGATGACCCATATGTTGAGCAGTTTTCTTTGAGAGCCACCAAGAGGAATGTACATGTACCTAAAATTGTAGTCAAATATACGCTTTCATTGTCAATAAAAAAATGCTAGAGATATGCAGAATAAAATCTATGAGTGCACCTGACAAGCCATTTGTTGAAGGAAGCATGCCAATATTTCCAAAAGCTTTCCAAGTTATGGCAATTATTTATACACCTTGGCATGTTCTCAGGTGTCTCGATGCCATTTATCTACAACATATAGTGACATCCAACAATTACTGTCCTATATACAAAAAGAAAAAATGGAAGATGTTCTCAGGTGTAGAATTCCAACAAGCCTACCAGTGACCAGAACTGAAAGAAGCGCCAAATGAGAAGAAACTTGAGCCACATGAAGATTAAGACCTGTCCAGTAGACTTAGTTGATGACTGCTTTGTCAAACTGAAGCAAAGATGAAAATCATCTCCAAATCTAATCTACTTCTACTAATTTTTTATATATCTATCTTTTACAGCTTGCGTAATAATTTGCATCATTCTCGCAGGTGGAAAGCACTTTTGGGGTGATTGTTTGGAAAAATTGCATATAATCCTCCATGAACCTTATCATGCATATGTTTATTTCAAATTGCAGATAAGTTGTCCTATTCCTAAAAAAAAAGAACTTGAATTTCTATAATCTCTTCAATTATATCCCATTAGGCCACAACCAAACTTACCAATGAAGGTTTATATCAAATTGTAGGGCATAATCTTTAACCAGAAACGTTTATATTCTACTGTTATTGCAGCATGCAGGGAACATGCACTTGACTTGATAGTGAATGAAAATTTACCTGAAATCGAAACTTGAAATCTCTTCAAATATATCCCATATTCCCATTGTCCTTGCCAGAACCTTCTTCGATCTCACTCAGCTGAAAACATTTAATTTCAAAGCAAGAATGAGCATTCAATTGGTCAGCAAGTAATAACAGTTAATGAATATTGTATAAAAGGATTAAATGCATTATGTGAGTATACTTCTACAACGAATCAATAGTTGTGAAGTAACTGAAATAATTCTGAATAACATAACAATCGTTTATATTTTTGAAACGACGTATTGACTATAGATGTTGAGCGGTCACTAGACCATGAACTTTTATTTTCTAGTTCGAAAAGGTTTAGACAGAAATTCTTCATCTGCAAACCGTCTGACTTACGGGCACGGTGGGTGATCAGCCCGTTATGCCCTGCGTTGATCAACACTAGCTATAGGAACGACATTTGCGTTCGTCATCACAACCTCAGTGTGAACAAAAATTTTCCAGGGATGTTCTGCTTATACTTTAGTCCAAATCAAAACAATTTAGTTTTGATGACTATTATATTCAATAATATTTCAAGATTGAATCAAATATTTAAAACTATGTCTAGCTAGATCAAATTAATGGCTTACTGCCTTTAGACTGTGTATATACATACTAAAATTCAATAGTATGTATCAAAACTTGCTATATCAAAGTATTTTGAGTTTAAGGATACTTGCTCAAATACAACAATTTATACAAGTTAGAACACTTGCATAACCAAACTTAATACACAAAGAACAGAGCAATTTTGATTATATATAAATCACTTGAAAACAATATTGAGATACTTGTAATCAAAGAATAGATTGAATAAAATTCAAGTACTTGCTTGTACAGGATTTAGGAAGTTATAGATAGAATATTTGCTTACAAAGATCCATTGCATAAAGTAAATGCAAAAGTTAAGATACTTGCTCAATAAAGAATAAGATTTAGATACTTGCTTTGACTGTGAGCTATTGATAAAAATTCAGCTTAACTTCCTTTCACAGATCCTATACAATCATATTCATACATACAAACATATTATCCATGTATCCACATCATATAGTTTGTATGTTTATATATTACATAATCACAATGGCCATGTTTTTACTTTTGAGAAACTTTTATACATTTTTCAAATACCTCATCATTTTACTACAATAACCATTTTTCTCTTTACTAGAGTTTGATACAATCCCAGTTCATGAATTCCACATACTTTTAGTTTATAATCCTTTAGTAATTTAATACATGAGAATGACATACTTCTTATGTATAACTCAAGCACACATGGTGAATACTTGATTCATTTTGTGTGTTGGTATAGTTATAACTTGTATAGGTAGATCATAGATTTATTTGTTATAAACTAATGCATTAAAACTAGCATGCCTCAACCCAACGTCAAAACAGCCCCCTTGATGCCAGGCCACGCCAACAGCCCAAGCTTTGCTTGGCCCTGTGGGGCTCAGCTGGGCTTGGTGTGGCCTCGTTTGGCCCTGCAGCCCCAAGCATAGCCTAACAGCCCCTAACTTACTATGCCCCTCCTTGCAAATTCTATCTTTTATATTACCCATCTAATTGAGTTGTGGTTTTGCTATATATTCTACATACTTGCTTATTTAGGAGTTGGACATTAAACTTTAAGGGTAAACTATTAAACTACACCATAAAGCCAAAAATGGCTGGCCCAAAGCTGCTATAGCAGCTCTCTGCTGCTACCAACTGCTGTCATTTAGGCAGCAGTCCCTGCTCCCTATCTTGCACACTTTCATCTCCTTATTTACTATTTCGGTTGCAAAGGAGTTTTGGTAATTGGAAATGATATAACCACCTATTAGAATAACCCATAAACTGCAGATAATACATAATCTACATGAACCAAAATGTTTGCCAAAACAGCCACTGCTGTTGCGAATTGAAGACTGCTGCTGCCAATGGCAGCAGCTCCTTTCTCTTATCTTCCATGTCTCTAATTTTTATCTTACAATCTAATCACTTTAATATGCTAAATTTTTGGAGAGAATATAGTTAATATACTCACCTATTTAAAAAAAATACTAACCAAGTTATTTGAAACAACTTAGCTTTGTCGACTGAGAGCTCAAAAAGAGCCCCCAGCCCAGCCAACCCGCTGCTATTACTGCTGCCATAGGCAGCAGCCCTACTCTTATTATGGCCAATTCTCTATTTTCCTACTTCTAATTCATATAACGGTTTACATCTATTTTTAAATATGTTGTACCTAGCATATGAGAGTATTTATAAAGCCTCCCTTTCAGACTCATTAAGCTGCCCAACACATCTCAAAAATAGCTCGACATACTAATTTCTAACTTTTTGTTTTAGCTCATAATTATTTTTCGTTTTAATCTAACACGCCCAAACTCTTTAATTATCATTATATGTAATATATAAATCTATCCCAAGCCTTGTTTCTATCTAATATTTGATTTTTAGTCAAAACAGTCCATATAGGACTTTTATCGAGCAAGTTGTGAGCACTGTTTTGAAATCTTCTTTTCATAGTCGTTTGTTTACTCTTCAATCCCATTTTAGTCTCCTTATAACACCACACAACCAACCTATCTCCTTTATTCTAATTCAAACAACAAAAATCCAAAACACAATCAAATTTATGCTTAACCAAGTAACTAGTTTATTTCTTTTTTATTACAATTCTTTCGATTCCCACATAGCTATACAATATGTCAATCCTTATGATTATGCATACCTAGCATCTAGTTTTTACACTGTTTTACACCATCAATTGCATCTAAACTGATAAATTACTAACTAATTATATATGAATCACATTGGTCTAACATTGAACTTATGATAAAAATGTACAAGTTGCAGTACCTTATACTTGCTTGTTTTAAAGTTTTCGTTATCCCTTAGCTTAGGGGGTGTATTCAATTAAGATTTTTAAAGACTTTTAAAAATTTTAAAAGTTTGGTTTTATTCAATCAAGACATCTAAAGAATTTATAAAAGTTTACTGGTATTCAATTACAACTTTTTTAATGTCTTTAAAAGTTAGATGGTATTGAATTAAGATTTTTACAAAGTCTATAAAAGTATTTTGGTATTCAAAAAGTCATAGATTTTTTAGATTTCTATCAAATGATAGAGTTTGACAGACTTTAGAAGTAAATTATAACTATCAACTCATATCCAAAGTCTGACCTCATCTCTAAAGACTTCTAAATACTTCCAAATATTAGACACAAATGTGGGAATTCGGATCGCCAGTAAAGATGGAACCTAGAAATTCTCAGTGTAAATACAAATTCGCGGTGTAATACCTAGAAAAAATAATAATAAAGAAATAAAATAAAATAAATAAATAACATTTAAATTTATATTTTAAATAATTTAATTGGATTTTGTCTTTTATTGGGTCAAACTAGTTATTTATTTTATATGGTCTAATAAGTATTAATATGTGAAGGATAAATTAATTTGGTAAAATTTGAGCCTTAAAACTAATTGGATTTAATTTATGTGGATAAAATTAAATCATATTATAATTAAGAGAATTAACAAGATATATTAATAAGTAAACAAATAACTAAAGACTTAATCTGTCTCGCAGTACGTGTAATCGAGGAAAGAGGGAAAAGACACAGTAAATTGGTAAGGGAGAAAGCGGTTCAAAAGCTTCAAATACAAAGACGATAGAAATTTATTTAATAAATGTGAGATAATATCATGAAACTCTCAGATCAATTGTGAAGATTATGTATGTATATATATTTAAAGCTTTGTCTTATTATTAATTATACTGCATGATTTGGTAAAAGGAGGGATTATATATATAAGACCCCAACTTATTATAAATAAAATTGAATTTCCTATAATTATTATTGTGAATAATAAGGTGTTAAATTGATATAATATTTTGGTTATGGGTGAAATGTGTAAATTTTGCAAAATAAGCAAGTGGTTATAAAATAATCATTGTTGTCGGGGAATATTCGTTTGGTCGTGGAATATTCTTGTTGTCGGGGAATATTCGTACGACGGCGCAGTCATTTGTGGGCCCCATAACAAAATAACTGTCGGATGAAGAAAACGACAAGTTTGAATTTTTATAAATAACGACGTAGTTGTTACCGTTAACACTGTTGGAATACCCGGTGGTTAAAATACAGTAATACGCGTGGTTGCACAGTAGCACACGATTTTGTACAGTATTGTTGAATTATTGATTCTTACGTAAGAAGGCACTACTCAATAATTGTTACAGTAATTACTGTTCAATATTTTATTTTTATTGATTCAATAATTACTGCGTTGATATTTTATATTATTGTTGTTTCAATAATTATCACTGCACAATATTTCTCATTATCAGATCAATAATTCAAATTATTTGAATAATATTATTAGATAGCATTATTGGCAATGTCTAGAAAGTTCTGTCAAGGAGAGATTTGGTCACCTAATTGCACGCCAGTAAGGATAAATTCTTATTGGAAAGCCCCCTCTTTCCTAGGAACGACCTGGTTGTCATAATTGTGATTCTGTAATATTATTTATGAATAATTAATTATTGATTTATATGATAAATAAATATTTATTTTATGTGGATATAAATGATGGATATATTTATTTTTATGTGGATAAAAATGAAGAAATTAATGTTGATGTGTTTTATCAGTATTTTATCGGTGTAGAGGTATTAAAAATCATCTGTTTGTGGATTTTGGATATTTTATGTTTGGAATTTAGAAAAACTCAAAGCTACAAAGTTGTAGAGAATTCGATTTCAGGCAGAATGGACATAAAATTCATATTTTTCTGATAAACGAGCTATTTTCTATGAATTATTGAAGTTTCAGAAAATAAAATAATTTTTATTAAATTATGGGTGGGACCCACTTTTGGTTTTTCAAACATGTGGGCTGCTAGATTTCTTCCAAGATGGCTGCCTAAAAAGTTCAACAAAGCATGCGTAGACATTTGAATAAATAATAATATTATTTTATTATTTAGTCTCCTATGACGTTCTAACATTTTCCTATAAATAGACGCTTAGGTTAGAATTAAAAATCACACCAGAAATAAGTTTTCTTTCTCTCTAGATTATTGAGCGTATTTTTGTGAGTATACTTTGAGAGTTCCTATTCAGTGCAAGTTTCTGTCAGCACTATAACCGAAATTCAGTCAGAAGTACAGTTATTTTGAGGTAAGGGATGTTATTTTCTTCATAAATGATATTATTTTCTTCGATATCATTATGCCAAAATATTGGTTTGAACTTTTTATCAAATTTGAAACTTTTTGTGTCGGGGTTACTATTTACGTATACGGCACTGTTCACGAATACGGCACTATTCACCGAAAAATGAAATTTTCTTCTTTTTGTCCAAGATGTCTATTATGGTTACTATCTTTGATTGTATCCATGTTTTGGTCCTTTTTTTTGAATTCTGCTTCAAAATTGGTTATTATGGAGTATTACTGATCTTGGATAAACTGTTATATCCTTTATATTTGTCCTTCTGTCTCACTGGATTCGTTTTCTTTAAAATATTTTTCATCATCCTTAGTCCTAAATTATTTTATTATTGAATATCTTTGGCCTGTAGTGCAAAGATGAATGATTAACTGATGAATATCTTTGGCCCGTAGCGCAAAGATGAACATGTGTTGAGATGAACATGACTAACTGGTGATACAAACGAATATCTTTGGCTTGTAGTGCAAAGATGAATATTTGATTAAAGATGTATATTGATTGTTGTTACAGGGATAAAATATTGATGATGGACTTTTAAATCTTAGAAGATAGTAGAACTCATTCTCTACTTGACTCTTCTAATGGATTGTTGTTTCCGCTGCAGTTGTTGATCTAAAACTTGTTGTCTATTATATTTTATAAGATTTTTTCCTATTGAAAACTAATGATAATTTTTTATATATTATCTTAGTCATAATATTCTTTACTGGGCTAGTTGAGCTCACCCTTTTTCTTTTTGTTCCATTTTTTCTTCTCAGGAGGTGAGAACATAGCAGGATCTAGTCGGAGTATGGAGTGATGGTTCTAGAAAGATGTTTTAGCAGTCCTCACTACTTCTGTAAAATAGTGTTTGAATAATTATAATAAGAATTTATTTGAGTGTGGATATTGTCTAGAAGACAATATTTGTATTTAAACTCACAGTATGTGTTGTCGTATTTTGCACGACAATTGTATTATTGAAGTTGTAATTTGCTTTATGTACCATATATTTGGCGACTCAGAATGGGTGTTATATACCTGTTTTGGGGGCGTCACAATATATATATATATATATATATATATATATATATATATATATATATATATATATATATATAGTAGTAAAGCAATAATATGTTACTGTGGATAGTAGTAAAACAATCAATATGAGCATTTTGTCTTATCTATCTAATAAAATACAAATGATTTTGAATTTTTCGCTCACTCAATAAATTATCTGGGCCGTCCAAAGTTTGAGATAAATCCCACCGTCCATACAGTGCCGGAGGCACAAGACGTATCTAATATATATATATATATATATAGTAGTAAAGCAATCAATATGGTATTGAATCACATGCACACACAAGAGTGTGGATTTCATTTTCTATGAAGGAAAAAAATGAAATCATGGAGTCAATAATTGAATGATTAGAAGCCATGTAATAAATATAGTATAATATATATGTATTCTAATTCTTAGATAAAATAATATTGTCAGAACTTGAAATTCTTGTATAATATGTTTTTTGAAAGTTGTTATCATAAGTAGTGAATTATTATTTATAATATATGCACTAAAAAATATAATAAATAATTTAACTGTGTAGCACAATTTTAATCTTAAATATATTATATCCTAATCTATTGCCTATAATCAAACTCCTAATTATTTACAAAGATATGGAAGAAAATAACTAGTGATTATTGTACAATATTTGACAGCCTATTCTGATTATTGTTTCCTTTAACACTCCCCCTCAAGTTGGAGTGTATGTTAATGACACCCAACTTGTCAAGTAAGATTTCGAACTGTGAGGAGATTTGTGGTTTGGTGAACAAATCTGCTGGTTGTTCTGTGGTCCGAATATAGGCTGTTCGAATCATTCCTTCTTGGATCTTCTCACGCACCAGATGACAATCTATCTCTATGTGTTTGGTCCGTTCATGAAAAACTGGATTTGATGCTATGTGCATGGCTGCCTGATTATCACAGAATAAAATTACCAGTTGCGTGTGGCTAACTTTTAAATCCCTTAAAATGTTTTTTAACCATGTAATCTCATAGCATGTAGTGGCCATCGACCGATATTCTGCTTCTGCACTTGAACGTGATACTGTAGTTTGTTTCTTGGTTTTCCAAGAAACTGGCGCTTGACCAAGCATTATGCAATAACCTGTAATCGACCTCCTTGTTTCCTTGCAACGAGCCCAATCAGCATCACAAAAGGCTTGTAACTGAAGTGAACCTGTGGATGGTAAAAGAATGCCTTGCCCAGGTATTTGTTTAATGTATTTGAGCACTTTGTGAGCTGCTTATAAATGTGGTTGTCGGGGTTTGTCCATAAATTGGCTTAGCATGTGAACAACATAAGTTAAGTCTGGTCTTGTTATGGTCAGGTAGATTAGTTTTCCTACTAGTCTTCTGTACGGTGATGCATTATCCAAGAGCTTGCCGCTTGACTGTGTGAGTGACATGTTTTGTTCCACAGGGAATCGAGAAGGTTTGACACGCAAGAATCCAGCATCATCTAGAATTTCTAAGGCATATTTGCGCTGAGATAAGGTGATTCCATGTTGTGATCTTGCAACTTCTATGCCTAGGAAATATTTGAGTTTCCCTATGTCTTTGAGCTTGAATTATCTGGACAACAATAATTTGGAGTCCTCTATGTCCTGTAAGTTATTTCCAGCCAATATAACATCATCAACATAAACCAGCACAACTAAAAAAACTATCTTGATGACTTCGGATGAACAAGGAATAGTCGGATGAGGATTGATGAATCTAGCAGCCTTGAGTGTAGTAGAAAGTTTGATGAACCATTGTCTAGATGGCTGTTTCAATCCATACAACGATTTATGGAGTTTGCACACACGATTTTCCCCCTTTCGTCCGAAACCAGGAGGCAAAGACATGTATACCTCTTCATCAAGGTCACCATTCAAAAATGCATTGTTGACATCCAATTGATGTAAATGCCAACCACGCAAAGCCGCCACACTAAGTAAAACACGAACTGTTACCATTTTTGCCACATGAGAAAAAGTTTCCTTGTAATCAACTCCTGCAACTTAACTATAGCCCTTCGCCACTAGTCTGGCTTTATAGCGCTCTATTGCCCCATCGGATTTCAATTTGATCTTATACACCCATCTGCACCCGATAGGAAGTTTATGGGATGGCAAGGGTACCAAACTCCAAGTTCCATTAGCTTGTAAAGCTGTGATTTCATGTTTCATAGCCTCACACCATTTAGGATTTTGATTAGCCTATGAAAAACTCGTGGGTTCTTTGAGAATGGTGAGTTGTGTAGTGAATGATTTATGAGCAGGAGAAAGATTATCATATGACAGGAATTGAGAAAGGGGATGAGCAGTACCTGAAGTTTCAATCAAGTTCGTGGATGATGTCGGTGCAAGCCTTGAAGGGAGAGTCGTCTCGACATGAAAGTCTTGCAAGTAAGTAGGCGGTTTGGTTAGTCAGCTATTACGACGGGATGGCTGAGTTGGAACGGATGAAGATGCTGTAGTTTCTGTCATGACTGGTATGGAAGTATGTGGCGAAGGAGGATCAGGTGTTTCGTGTTCTTGTGTTGGAGTGGGTTGCTTATATGGAATGTTAAGAGTGGAAGGGCTATTTTAGGTGGCAGTAGGTCCATTAGAAGGAGATGGAGAAATGGACTCTGGCAACGAGTCCATGTCAAAGTTTAAAAATGGTGCATTGTTTAGCACTGGAATATGTGGTGTGTCAGAGGTAATTGATGGTGCAACAGATTGTGAGTGATGATGAAAAGGAAATAAGTCTTCAAAGAAGACAACATCCCGTGACACCATGCTCTTTTTCTGAGTAATTTCATAAGCACGATACCCTTTTTGTCCATATGGATATCCAAGGAAAATGCACTGAGTTGCTCGAGGATCAAACTTAGAAGGGTGTTGTGCATGAGTGGAAACAAAACATAAACAACCAAATATTCGTAGGTGTGAATAATTGGGAACTTTGTTGAACAACTTTTCATATGGAGTTTTTCCTTGGAGAAGAGGAGTGGGTGTTCAATTTATGAGGTATGCAGAAGTGAGAATAGCATCCCCCAAAATCGTTTAGGAAGACCAGCTTGAATGAGTAACGCATGTGCCATATTTAATAAATGCTTATGTTTCCGTTCGGCGACTCCATTTTGTTGTGGCGTGTCCACACAACTAGTTTGATGAACAATGCCCTTGAGAGCATAGAAATTTTCAAGTTTAAATTCTGACCCATTATTACTACGAATGATTTTAACCTTGGAATTAAATTGAGTTTCAACCATGTTAACAAACTTGACTAGAAGTTCCCTGGTATCATATTTATGTTTCATGAGATAAATCCATGTGCATCTAGTGTGATCATCAACAATAGTAAGGAAGTACTTTGCACCCAAAATAGAAGCAACCTTATAACCACACCAAATGTCAACATGAATTAAATCAAAACAAGATGCAGTAGAAGTAGAACTTGAATAAAATGGAAGTCTTGTTTGTTTAGTCAATGGACAAGTTAAGCACTTGTCGATATCACAAGATTTATTTTTGAATTATGAAAAAGAAAATAACAAAGAAACTTTAGACAAAGGATGCCCAAGACGTTGATGCCAAAGCGTCGGATTGGAGATTCGGATATGGTTTCATGTTCCTTTCTTGGATTGGTCAAAATAGTAGAGACCCTCCCGTTCAATTCTCGTCCCAATCATCTTCCCCGAGCGTAGGTCCCGAATAACAAAAAATTGGCTTAGAAAAATAGTAATGCAAGATGAATCAAGGTCCAATTTGCTAATTGAGATTAAATTCAAACGAAAGTATGGGACACACAAAACATTGTCAAGTGTCAGATTGAGAGATAGAATAATTTTGCCTATATGGGTCACATGTGCTACTGAACCATTTGGCAATTCCACAGTGTGATTAGTAACGGGTTTTGAATGTACGAGTAAATTAGGACTACAAACCATATGATCAATACATCCACTGTCCAAAATCCATATATTTTTCTTGTCACCAGAAATAAGCATGAAAGCTTTACCTGAGAGATCATCATGAGTCGAACAATTACCAGCTTGGTTGACGAATGAAGATTTATTCTTCAACATACTTAGATTTTGTTTTCACTCGTCTGGTGTGAAGGGAAAGTTCATCCCCTGTCTGTTAGTTGTGTGGGAAGAAACTTGATTCCCTTTGGACATTTTTGTGTGGAACTCACCCTTCGTATCTTTCTTTTTGCGACAGTAGTCGACTGTGTGCCCATTACGACTGCAAAAAGTGCATTTAAGATGAGCATGACAATTTCTGGCAACGTGATTCAGTTTGTTACATTTGGAACATTTAAGTTCACCCCCTTCTCTTTCATACTCGCGACTCAAATTTTTCACAGCAAAGACAGCAGCATCCGGTTGGGCATGACTTTTCCCGGTCGTCACCTCTGACTGTTTTTCTTGTCGAAGAACCAGTGAATAGGCTTTATTCACAATGGGTAGTGGTTCCTGTAAAAGGGCATTGCTGCGAACATCCGTGTAAGATTCATTAAGTCCCATAAGGAACTTCATGGTTTTCTGTTTCTCTAGATACACAACCACTTCTTTGATTGTTCCGCAAGTACAGGTTGGGAAGGTGCACAACGCATCCCTCTTATCCCATAGACTTTTCAGCTTTGTGAAATAGGATCCCACAAACATGTCACCTTGCTTGCAGTCGTGGATCTCATTCTCGACATGGAACAATTGAACTACGTTCACATATGAGAATCGTTCATGCAAGTCGAGCCACATCTGTCTGGCATCCTTACAATTGATGACACTGCTAGAAATTTCTTTGGACATCGACCCCACCAACCAAGTCTTGACTAAGTTGTTGTAGCGATTCCATTGATGTGATTCTTTTGGATTTTTATCATCAGGCTTCTTAATTGAACCATCTATAAATCCAATTTTGTTTTTGACTGTTAAGGCCATAGTCATGGATTGACTCTATGTGCTATAGTTATCTTCGACCAGAGGTTGCGGGACAAACACAGCGCCAGGCTGATCTGAATGGTGGAGATAGAGTTGATGATTGGAGTTTTCCCACTTGGTACCTGAAGCTGCGCCTTTTGGTTTGTCGTCACCCATGGTGGTCGGCTATGATTTGGTATTGGTGTTTTGTTTGATGCCCAGGTCAATGCTGGAGCTTTGATACCATGAAAATAAACAGAGAATGAATTTATTTTCTTATTTATCAAAAATGAATAGATGACTACAACTTTATACTAATAATAATACATCAAGATCCTAATCTATTGTGTATAATCAAGCCTAATCCTAATCTATTGCCTATAATCAAGCTCCTAATTATTTACAAAGATATGGAAGAAAATAACTAGTGATTATTGTACAATATTTGACAGCCTATTCTGATTATTGTTTCCTTTAATAAACCAAGTAACTAGCACACTAACTCGTTTTATAATAAATATAATTATAAATTGAATTTGTTATTTTACGTAAAAATGAGAAAATATAATTATTATTACACTTTACAAATATAAAATCACAATTAAAATTAAAAACAAAACAAAATAATAACTAATTATCCTAATTTGATTTAAATTTATATATATATATATATATATATTATAAGAGAATGTATCGAACATCTAATCGAATATGTATTAACCGAGTATTTATCGAATCACAATCAAGAATTCGAGTTATTTGAATCTTAAACGAGTTGAGTATAACCTTGCTCAGATTCTACTTATATTTTTATTTGAACTATTTTAATGCTCAGATTTAGATCATACTATTAACGAATCCGAGTCTTGCTCGTATTTTTCGAGTCGAGCCCGAATCGAGCTCGAACTGTGTTGGCTCGTTTATAATGTAGTCATCAAATGTAATAACAAACATTAAAGAGATTTTCGTAGATCGATGAATAAGAAACTTCCAAAGAAGAAAACAACAGACCTGGATGGAGTGGAGTTAAAACTAGAAATTAGGCATGAGAAAAAGGCATTGATATCAGCACTACTCACTATATTATAGTGAGAAGAACACTTTAATCATTCTAGAATAAGTTGGCTTAACTTAAACCTAAGGAAAAAATTTTATATAAAAAAATCTATTGCAAATTTGAAATAATGAACCAGATATGTCTATTTGAAAATCTAAGAACATACAACCTAAAACTAATGCACAATAACTTGTAGCTTTCATTTCTTAAGAACAATTAATATAGGTCAAGTTTCATCACTTACTTCGCTTTGAAGTGGGTACAATAATCACTCCTTGCTCCCCACGTTATAGCCCAACTAAATATTATAATCTATATCAATCTCACTCAAACAGCTCCTGCTAAAGAAATCCCTGTCACATATATGGCCTTTAACTTAGTTACAACTATATGATCCGAAACCGTTACGTACTACAAGAAAAATCCTTATTTTTGTCGGAAATTTTTGTTGGAAATATTCTATTATTTCTAAAGGGAAATTTCGTCAGAAATAAGTTATTTCTCACGAAAAATTCCGTCGGAAATAACTTAAATTTTTTAAAAATAATTTTGTTCTTTTTTGTCGTTTTCATATGGCCATATGTAGTCATCAAATGTACTAATAAACATTAAAGAGAATTCCGTAGATCGATGAATAAGAAACTTCCAAAGAAGAAAACAACAACACCTGAATGGAGTGGAGTTAAAACCAGAAACTAGGCATGAGAAAAAGGCATTGATATCAGTACTACTCCATTATAGTGAGAAGAACACTTTAATCATTCTAGAATAAGTTGGATTAACACAAACATTTAAGAAAAAAATTTATAGAATTTTTTTTATAAAAAATCTATTACAACTTTGAAATAATTAACCACATATGTCTATCTGGAAATCTAAGAACATACAACCTAAAACAAATGCACGATAGCTTTTAGCTTTCATGTCCTAAGAACAATTAATATAGATCATGCAAGTTTCATCACTCACTCCGCTTGGAAGTGGGTACAATAATCAAATACTACAACATTATATTGTAGTCGTTACATGCAAAGAGTACGCAGCTTATCACTGAAAAAGCCTACTCCTAATTGACTAACCACTTATACTTGATAATTGTCAGTCCAACCGTTCAATGCGCATCCTCTACAAGCTCAACATTGTTGATAAAAAAAATTAGTACAAAAAATCAGTTCCTATAATCTGCAATGAATGGCAGACTTCAATATTAATAGAGAGAATAAAAAATAATCAGGTTACAATTGGAATGATAGAAATGAGAGAATCTTCCAAAACAAAATAAAAACATCCAAAGGCCTTGAATTTAATATATTGCAAGCATATAGGGATCAACAAACTGTAGACGATAGATCCATGTAAAGAAAGAGAACATAAGTACTTGAACACAATAGCTATGATAGATGCATAGAGAAACGTCTGAAAAGCAAAATCAATAAGTTCAAAATATCCATCTACAAAATATTAGCTCTATTAATAAGAAAGAATCATAGCAAGACATGAAACAACACAAAAACTTAAGGCAATACATATATAAGTCGTCATCCATTACTAATAGTAGTGGACGTAACCTGTCGTCCACTACTAATAGTAGCGGACGCAAATTTTTCAGTTCTAATCTCGGTCGTTGGTTCTTGTATTGGACGCAAATGATGATATTTGTCCATTTTTTATTCATAGCAAATATTTACTATGGATCATTCTCCATATATATATATATAAGTATGATGTGGCATAGAACCTTGAGAAAAGAGAAAAATGAGAATTGTATATTGTTAAGGTTATATATATAATCAGGGTAAAATACAAATGTGACCACTGAACGAACCCCTTTCTGTAAAAAAAATTGAATATTGAAGCCTCCCTTTTCTGTAAATTTTTTTTTGAATATTAAACCCTCAGCTGCCAGTGTACTTTTACCAAATTAATTTCCAAAAACATGTTCCCTTGATTTGGGGCTGCCAGTGTACTTTTACCAAATTAATTTCCAAACAAAATATTAGACCATTCGAGTACCTTAGGCTTAGTTATTAAATTACCTAAAGAAAAAATTATAGGGCTAATTACACTTCTGTTACACTTCAGCCTTCAGTCATGAAGAATTCAAATTAAAAAGTAGTAGCAGCAACAGTCGCCTTCATCTTCTTCATTTTAATTAGGTGCTATATAGGCAATTTAAATATAATTTAACTTAACTAAATATAGTTTAAGTACAATATATTTTTTAATTTTAAGACATACTTAACTAGGTATTACATAAGTACAATTTAACACGAAATGTAGTGTCTATATTATCAAATTTTAAATTATACTTCTAAAAAAATTGGTTTTTAAACCCTTAAATATCCATTATTCCGTTAATTATACTCCCTTCCTTTCAAAATAGAAGATTAGTTTTTACTTTTTGAAATCAGTTTGAGTTATATTTAAATTTAAAATTAGTATAGATGAATTTAATTATTTTAGAAGAAAAAATATTATAAAAATTTAAAATTATTGAAGTAGTAGTGGCAATTAATTTTCTTTATTAATATGGCATTTAAAAGCTTATATTTCTAAAAGAGGGTAGACATCCGGTTGGGTGAATAAACCGTAAATTGGGTTGAGCGGTTCATCATAAATTCGGTTTAATTATGAAGGGTAGAGGCTGCCAAGAACAGAACACTAGTTTTAATTAAAACCCAATTTGATTTAGGAAAGTAAATATCCCTTTAATGAAGGCGGGAGATTTATTTGGCTAATCATGTGTTAGAACAGTCCTGATCCTCATTTACCCTAATCGTTCCTAAATCTATATATAAGCAACTAAGTCCTTGTACTATCTCACAGATATTACTACGTACTACTGCTGCGGTCTGCGCTAGTAAGTCATTTGATGTTTATGCCTCAGCCTCCTTCAGTCATGAATGCCAAAACCCACCAGCACCCTACTACTTCTTCTTCTTCTTCTTTCACCAAAACCGGAAAAACATCCCCTCCTCCTGTAAATTCTCTGAAATTGATTATCAAATTCAAAAATTCAAGGCCTTATGCGATTCTTCCTATGAGCAAATGCAGTGAATCAAGAAAGAGAAAAGAAGCTGCAGAGAAGAAAATCAACACGGGTATGAATTTGTATGATCAGACTTGGTTTAATATCAAGAAGAATACCCAAAACAAGAAAACCAAGATTCTTGATCCTGAAGATATCCGAGTGGCTAAACAACTCAAGAGTTTTAGTGTATATAGCCATCAAGAAGAACAAGAGGAGACGTTTATGGGCGTTTCAACAAAACTGACTCTCCTTGCTCCTGCTCATTAGATTGGATTAAATATTGTTGAAGAAAATACTGTGGCAAGGACTATATTTCTGATTAATTCTTGATTGATACTATGTCAAAGAAAGAAAGAAAAAAAATTCATGGATGTTGAAAGTTATGGGGTTCTTTTTAATATTTTATTAATGTTGAAATGATGATTTTGAGGATGAAATATTGAATTAGTAATTTTTATAATTTATTTTAACTTATAAGCATCAAATAAATTCACAACTTATTTTAACTTATAAATTAAACTAGTATCAAACACTTTCCCTTATAAATCTATAATTAAAAATAATTTATATTTTACTTTAAAATTTTAACTTATGAATCGTTTTAAAATTAGTTATTAGATGCAACTTGATTTTTAAGGTCAAACACGACATATAAAACATTAAAATTAGTATGATTCATAAAATTTTTGAATGAAATAAATTTTGCGCTTAATAGATACTTTACCATTATAATAATATTATCAATTATAATTAAATAAAATTACATTAATCTGGAAAATAGATGGCTATTATGGGTAAACTTTTAAACTACGCCATAAAGCCAAAAATGGCTGGCCCAAAGCTGCTATAGCAGCTCTCTGCTGCTACCTACTGCTGTCATTTAGGCAGCAGTCCCTGCTCCCTATCTTGCATACTTTCATCTCCTTATTTACTAATTCGGTTGCAAAGGACTTTTGGTAATTGGAAATGATATAACCACCTATTAGAATAACCCATAAACTGCAGAGAATACATAATCTACATGAACCAAAGTGTTTGCTAAAACAGCCTCTGCTGTTGCGAATTGAAGACTGCTGCTGCCAATGGCAGCAACTCCTTTCTCTTATCTTCCATGTCTCTAATTTTTATCTTACAATCTAATCACTTTAATATGCTAAATTTTTGGAGAGATTATAGTTAATATACTCACCTATTTAAAAAAAATACTAACCAAGTTATTTGAACAACTTAGCTTTGTCGACTGAGAGCTCAAAAAGAGCCCCCAGCCCACCCAACCCGCTGCTATTACTGCTGCCATAGGCAGCAGCCCTACACCTATTATGGCCAATTCTCTATTTTCCTACTTCTAATTCATATAACGGTTTACGTCTATTTTTAAATATGTTGTACCTAGCATATGAGAGTATTTTTAAAAATTATAAAGCCTCCCTTTCAGACTCATTAAGCTGCCCAACACAGAGCTCAAAAATAGCTCGACATACTAATTTCTAACTTTTCGTTTTAGCTCATAATTATTTTTCGTTTTAATCTAACACGCCCAAACTCTTTAACTATCATTATATGTAATATATAAATCTATCCCAAGCCTTGTTTCTATCTAATATTTGATTTTTAGTCAAAACAGTCCATATAGGACTTTTATCGAGCAAGTTGTGAGCACTGTTTTGAAATCTTCTTTTCATAGTCGTTTGTTTACTCTTCAATCCCATTTTAGTCTCCTTATAACACCACACAACCAACCTATCTCCTTTATTCTAATTCAAACAACAAAAATCCAAAACACAATCAAATTTATGCTTAACCAAGTAACTAGTTTATTTCCTTTTTATTACAATTCTTTCGATTCCCACATAGCTATACAATATGTCAATCCTTATGATTATGCATACCTAGGATCTAGTTTTTACACTGTTTTACACCATTAATTGCATCTAAACTGATAAATTACTAACTAATCATACATGAATCACTTTGGTCTAACATTGAACTTATGATAAAAATGTACAAGTTGCAGTATCTTATACTTGCTTGTTTAAAATTTTTCGTTATCCCTTAGCTTAGGGGGTGTATTCAATTAAGATTTTTAAAGACTTTTATTTTATTTTTTAAAAATAATTTTTTTCATTTTTTTTGTTTTCATATGGCCATATGTAGTCATCAAATGTACTAACAAACATTAAAGAGATTTCCGTAGATCGATGAATAAGAAACTTCCAAAGAAGAAAACAACAGACCTGAATGGAGTGTAGTTAAAACTAGAAACTAGGCATGAGAAAAAGGCATTGATATCAGCACTACTCCATTATAGTGAGAAGAACACTTTAATCATTCTAGAATAAGTTGGCTTAACTTAAACCTTTAAGAAAAAAAATTTATATAAAAAATCTATTGAAACTTTGAAATAATGAACCAGATATGTCTCTTTGGAAATCTAAGAACATACAACCTAAAACTAATGCACAATAGCTTGTAGCTTTCATTTCCTAAGAACAACTAAATAGGTTAATTTTCATCACTCACTCCGCTTGGAAGTGGGTACAATAATCAAATACTACAACATTATATTGTCGTCGTTGCATGCAGAGAGTACGCAGCTTATCACTGAAAAAACCTACTCCTAATTGACTAGCCACTTATACTTAATAATTGTCAGTCCAACCCTTCAATGCGCATCCTCTACAAGCTCTACATTGTTGATAACAAAAATTAGTACAAAAAACTAGTTCCTATAATCTGCAATGAATGGCAGACTTCAATATTAATAGAGAGAATAAACAATAATCAGGTTACAACACTACAAGAAAAAGGGCCATCTGCGACCAATGATATCAGCGACCGCACTATCCAGTCGCTAATAATAGTAATAGCGACCGCTATCTGCGACCGTTAGGGATTCTCGTCGCTAGTATATATCAGCGACCACCTGCGGTCGCTGAGAACAATTTCCCTCCCAAAATTTGGTGGGAACATTTGGCGCGGCGACTAATCTGTATCAGCGACCGCACGCGGTCGCTGATATGTCCACATCATTAAAAATTAGCGACCGTCTGTGGTCGCGGATGGCGGTCGCTGATTCTCATAAACTTAATCAGGTTCAGTAGTTCGCTCGATATCTGCAGAAGAAAAAAAAAAAAGGGAAAACAGGCGAAAGGGAGAAGAGGGAGTAGGGGGAGAAGAGACGAAGGGGTGCCGCCTTCACCACGAGCTATTGTGCCATTTTTTTCTACTTCATTACAAGTCCGAGTTGCACCATTATAACCTCAAACAAAAGGTAAAAAAGTTCCAAATCTTTAGTTTTGTAATATCCCCTCTATATATATCTTGTTCAATTTAGGGTTTCTCCTTTAGGGTTTTGTTCAACTATTGATGTTGTAATTGTTTATTGATTCTGATTTAGTTTTGTGAATGGAGATTTGTGTTTTTGGTAATTTATTGATTAATATGGAATTAATCAATTAGTGAATATTGTATTTGTGAATGTTTGATGTTTTAATAGTTGAGTTATCTACAAATTGTCCTAAAATAGAAAGCACACTGTTTAATATGTTGCTACAATAGCTGATTCTATGTATGGTGTTTGGGCTAAACAAGCAATTTGCTAAAATGACACTGATTAGTACTTAATGGTAAACTATTATAAGTGTTTTGGTAACTGAAATTTTCAAAAGCAGCATTGTTCTTTTTGAGCCTTTCTTTAAATTCATATTTTAAAACTTTATTTGTTGTCTTTTCTTGTTTGTCATAAAAAAAAGTAGCCACATTCATTTTTGCATATACTCTTATTGGATTTCTCATTCTATTTTCTTACTTATCTAATATTTGGAACATATTAGTACAACTATGATGTGCACTTAAGGTTGTTTTGGGTATAGAAATATTGAACTCAGTTTTCAAACATGCTAGAGTATGTGCTTATATATGAGTTTTCATGGTGATTTAAGGTTTATAGGAATGCTTAAAGACCATATGTGTTTTATTGTAGACTGTTGGGGATTTGGTAGCCAAAATTGTGCCTATAAGGGACTGTTATGGACAACTTGTGTGACTGGTGTTGTTAGATAGTGAGGAGTACATACATTGCCTATAGATAACATATAAAAATGGTTCCCTAAGTTAGTTAAGGTCTACATGGTGTGTTGTACAAATTCTTGCTTAAAAATCAATAAAAATAAGCTTTATAGAACAATGAACACTAAAATAGTGAACCACCATACCTGAACCCCATACACAAATTTCAATAGTCATAATAGGACATAAGAAAGCTACACAAACTAAAGGAACCAAGCCTAAGCCATTTTGAGCATGACACTTGTCAAAAATCACATTTTCAAGCTAAAAATGGACTTTTTGGACAATTCATAGTTCCTGACCTTAAAGGACTATTATGAGTAGATACAAAGTTGCTCATACATGCTAGTAATGATTCCCAAACATGGTCATTACTAAAGCCAACAAGAAAATCAATTTAAGCTCTCTTTTCAAGCCTAAAGTGAGCTTTGATAAGTCAAAATGAGTTAGATAATTAAATAAAGTGTGGTGATGTTAAAAGTAACCTTAAGTAACTTAAATATACAAGCCTAAACTATCCTAGTGGCCAAAACTAGAAAAATTTGGAAAAAGTACAAAATCAATTTTGTAAAAAAGTAAGAAGCTGGCTAAGTTTAAGCTCTATTTTGGGGAGCTTAATGGGCATAAACAAGAAATCTAAACCTTGAATTAAGGAGCTTAATGTGGCTAGTCCATATTACAGGGGAGACTCTGACGAAATTTTTTTATTGGTCGGATAGTTGCGAACATTTATACTATTACCGAGCCTATTGGTGATCCACTATTTTGGATTAAGGACATCAGCGACCGTATGCGGTCGCTACCACTACATCAGCGACCGCATAATCTAGCGACCGCTTGCTGTCGCTATTAGCCGTCGCTGACACGTGTGCCACGTCATACCTGACAAATGACTCGGCATACGTCAGAATAGCGACGGTATCGGTCGCAGAGTGCGGTCGCTAAGTAGTCGGTTGCTATTGTTGGTCGCTGATGTCCTCCCAGCGATCAGATTATCTGCGACTAGTATCAGCGATCGTATACGGTCGCTGATACTCATCTGCGACCTTATGCGGTCGCTGATATGCGGTCGCTGATAAGCTTTTTTGTTGTAGTGCAAGTGGAATGATAGAAATGAGAGAATCTTCCAAAACAAAATAAAAACATCCAAAGGCCTTGAATTTAATAATATTGCAAGCATATAGGGATCTACAAACTGTAGACGATAGATCCATGTAAAGAAAGAGAACATAAGTACTTGAACACAATAACTACGATAGATGCACAAAGAAATGTCTGAAAAGCAAAATCAATAAGTTCAAAATATCCATCTACAAAATATTAACTCTATTAATAAGAAAGAAACATAGCAAGACATGAAACAACACAAAAACTTAAGGCAATACATATATAACTCGTCATCCGCTACGTACAATAGTAGCGGACGTAACCTGTCGTAACGCGAATTTTTCAGCTCTAATCTCGGTCGTATTACTCTGTATATATAGTTTATATAATATTCAATATCAAACTTAGTTTAAACAAAACAGAATTAAGAAAATTTATTGTACTTACTTGACGAAATCAGATTCTAGATATACAAGACTGATAAATCAGAGTCCTTTGAATTCACAAAGTTTTCTTAAAGCAAATTTATTCCCTCTGTGATGCTAAATGATCTGTTGAATAATTGCTTCCAAAGATAAAAACGGATTCCAACTCTTAATTGGCAACACTTCGAAATTAAGAATTCGTCGAACACAATTTCTATGTTCTGTACTCGAACCTTACTGTGATGATATGATAATGATAATGTTATGATTCTGGGAATGAGAACACTGGAAAATGTATGTAGAAACGGGAAGAGAAGAAACAGAAACGGGAAAAAACTTATGTTTTTTAATGCACGCCCAGATGGATTGTTTATAGAATAATTTCGTGGCTTATCAGTTGGGATATGACCGTTGGCGCTCAACCGTTCGTCAAAATGAAGTAGTATCGTGATGATAATTTTAAATATATTTTGTCCAAAAATTATATATTATGACCCGACCCGGGCCCGACCCGCCCGTCTGACCGGACGGCGGCGCGCGCGTGTGGGTTCGAACCAAATCTTGGCTAGGTCATCTCCCTTCCACAAAAGTGGGGTGCCCCTTGGGGCCCTTCCCATTGAGCAAACATTCCATATATAAATTCTTCACATTTGCCTCCAATGCCCTATGTTGGACTTATGCAATTTACAATATTTCAAGTAGGTGACTTTGGAGTCAATTTTCTCATTCAATTCTTAATGGATTTGAACAAATAAGTATACCATATTATACTCCTCGCGGAGGAGAATGCATTGGTGTATGGAATCGACATTTCTGGAATGTGGGTCCCTCATTAAATTAAGCATCAAAATGCTTTAATATTTATTTTGTCAAACCCATTTCCAACAGGTCGTTGGTTCTTGTATTAGACGCAAATGATGATATTTGTCCATTTTTTATTCATATCAAATACTTGTTATGGATCATTCTCCATATATATATATATATATATATATATATATATATATATACATATATAAGTATGATGTGGCATAGGAACTTGAGAAAAGAGAAAAATGAGAATTGTCCATTGTTAAGGTTATATATATATAATCAGGGTAAAATGCAAATGCGGCAACTGAACGAACCCCTTTTTGTAAAAAAAATTTAATATAGAACCCTCCCTTTTCTGTAAAAAAATTTGAATATTAAACCCTCAGCTGCCAGTGTACTTTTACCAAATTAATTCCCAAAAAACATGTTCCCTTGATTTGGGGCTGCCAGTGTACTTTTACCAAATTAATTTCCAAACAAAATATTAGACCATTCGAGTACCTTAGGCTTAGTTATTAAATTACCTAAAGAAAAAATTATAGGGCTAATTACACTTCTGTTACACTTCAACCTTCAGTCATGAAGAATTCAAAAAAGTTGTAGCAGCATCAGTCGCCTTCATCTTCTTCTTCTACTTGCTCCACCAAAACTAGAAAAACACACAGAAAACTTATCATCATCATCAAACCCCTTCTCAAAGTGTTTGATGATCCATCAAGAAAACTCAGAGCAAACAAACAGGGGAAACTCACTGCAACCAACTGTGTTAGCCTCTTCCTCTAATCGCTCCTCTTTTTCCACCATAACTAATCAAATAGTGAAAACACATCAAACCCCTCCTGTAAATTTTCTAAAATTCACAACCAAACTCGATAATTCAAAGCCCTCTGTTCTTGTTCCGAGTGAGCTAGGAATGCAATGAATCAAGAAAAAGAAAGGAACCCAGGAAGGAAGAAATCAATGTGGGGTTGAGTTTGTATGATCAATCTTGGTTTGGTCTGCTGCGGTCTACGTACTACTGTTGCGGTCTGCGCTAGTAAGTCATTTGATGTTTATGCCTCAGCCTCCTTCAGTCATGAATGCCAAAACCCACCAGCACCCTACTACTACTACTTCTTCTTCTTTCACCAAAACCGGAAAAACATCCCCTCCTGTAAATTCTCTGAAATTGATTATCAAATTCAAAAATTCAAGGCCTTATGCGATTTTTCCTATGAGCAAATGCAGTGAATCAAGAAAGAGAAAAGAAGCTTCAGAGAAGAAAATCAACACGGGTATGAATTTGTATGATCGGACTTGGTTTAATATCAAGAAGAATACCCAAAACAAGAAAACCAAGATTCTTGATCCTGAAGATATCCGAGTGGATAAACAACTCAAGAGTTTTAGTGTATATAGCCATCAAGAAGAACAAGAGGAGACGTTTATGGGCGTTTCAACAAAACTGACTCTCCTTGCTCCTGAAAGTTGTGATATATGTTGAACTACGTACTTCTAGTAGTTGCTCATTAGATTAGATTAGATATTGCTCCTGCATTTGGAGAATTACTTTGTAACCTGTTGCAGAGAATTTTTAACATTACAAGTTGTAGATATTGTTGAACCAGCCCTAATGTGTTGAGTTTGGATGTATGAAATTAGGCACAAATGAAATGGAATAAAAAAACGTGTTAATTTTTCATTCAATTCCCTTAATTTCTATTTTATGGGGTGACGGTGGAATGAAATAATTCATGTATAATGGCTGAATGTACAATTATGTTTTTGTATCACAACACTCACCACCCACCGTACCACTTTCACCAACCAAACATGCACTTAAGATCTTTGTTCGCGTTAGAATTCTTCTTCTTTTGGAGAGACTTTTAAATTCAACTTAGAGCTATTCTACATTTAGAGCATGCTAACACATTTGTTATGCACATGTTTAACCAGAATCTTTCACACGCAGACCACTCGCATACGGGTTTCCAACGTGACACATGCGGATTGATCGGTCAACAAATCTTACGGGTTTGACTTGTTGACCGACCAATCCGTATGCGTAGAAGCCGCATGCGGGTGGTTCGCATGTGAAGGTTTTTACATCTTTAACAATTGCAAATGACATTATGTATCATCTATTCCCTCCGTCTAATTTTATTTGTTTTAATAAACTTTTTATGGTGAAATTGACTATATTTGTAATAAAAAATTATTCTTAAGTTTATTAAACATATGTACAAAATTATTGTCATAAGAAAGTAAATCAAATATATTATCAAAGTCAACTTATTTATAGATTTCAAAATTTCTAATATATTTATTTAATTATTAATCTAAATATTAGTTGATTTGACATTAAAAAGTCAATTAGGACAAGTAAAGTCGTGGAGAGGGAGTATTATATACTAGGATGCATGCTCCCTTAAGGCAGGGGTATTTTATTTTTGATTAATTACTTTTTTAATAAAAATAAATTTAAGTATCATATATATATATATATATATATATATATATATATATATTCTCATGCACTTCAAAAATCTATTGACTTAATAGACTATATGTATAATTAATATTTCACCACTACAAAAAGAGTTTTGTTTTGACATTATAAAGTCATTTCAAAAATATTAAATTAAATAAATATAATTCGTATAAGTTTAGAACACAATAAACTTTGTAATCACTTATACATTATACAATAAATTAATTAACTTGGGTAATTATTTTGTACTCTTTTATCAAAGAAGTTAAAGTATTTAAAGTTGTTTTACTAGTGAACTTGAACTCACAATATGTATAGTGGTGCAACCTGGAAAAGAGTGGTTAAAATCTTTTAATGAATACACACAAGAAAATAATATATTTAGAAAATTAATATTTTTTTTCTTGTTCATCAAAATTTATGATAAAATTATATTTTAAATTTACTTTAAAAGCTTATATTATTCCTAAAAGAATTAAGATATGCCAAATTGGATGGGGACCACCGGCTGAAAGAATAAACCGTGAATTATGGTCTGAGCGGTTCAATTTTAATTCGGTTCATTTATGAATTGGAGAGGCGCAAGAACAGAGTAGGAAACCCAATTGCAATTGGATTTAGGAAATAATAATATATAGATTTCCTTTGCAATTTAGGAAATAATAATATCAGATTACACTTTGCATTTTCCGGTGAGTTTTAGTTAAACCCCAATTTGATGTTGAGGTATTGGATTATGACAGGGAAATGGAGTTTCACATGACATTCAAGAACCTGCACTCAAGCGACTGCTATATCTTTTGTAAGAATTGGATCCCCAAGTTTGTCAAGGAGAGGAGACTTAAAAGAGGAGACGAGATTGGGCTATATTGGAGCCATACGCAGTTCAGATTCGTGTTCTCTGTTCTCTCTCGCTCGCTCCAGCTTCTTAGTTAATCTAAATAGTTGGAACATTCTGCATATACAAGTTGAAGTTCATGGACTAAATGAAGTGCGTTAGACATTATGTGCGTTAGATTTGTTAACTAGTTAGGAGCTTCAAGAAAAAGTAAATAATTTATGAATTTTTTTAAATAAAATAAAAAGAATAAGATGAATTAATTAAGTTCACAAAAAACACTATCTAGTACACATATTTTCAAGTGATAAAACAGACATCTCGCATATATGTTTAATCAATATATTATGTTTGAAAAAAATTTAGTATTAATGTTGTCTTAGTTCAAACGGTTGAGCACATATGTTCTATACATGTTCTGTATAATTTAAGTACAACTAAACTTAACCAAGTATTTTTAAGTGTATTTTTTTTAAATTATTTTTCGAATTGTACTTTACTCGGTATTATATAGATACAATTTAATTATTATTGAAGTACAATTTAACTTGACTAATAAGTATATTTTTTAGGCTTAAATATAATTTACTATCATAAACTATATGTCATATTCCACTTCGGTGATTCACCTTTCAATTTTGTTAATTTCAAAAAGTACTAAATATAAACACTGTAATATATCAAGAAGAGATGGGGTTTTGATGATGATTAATACAAGAGTTTTTATTAGTCTGAATGTATTAAAAAAATGGTGTGACAATTTTACCCTTTAATATATCAAAAAAGTTTAATCACAAAATAAAAAATTGTTTTTTTGAAGCACGTTAACTGATTTATGCCCCACCCAGACAGTCACGTCAGTAATTTCTGACGTGGCAAACTCAATTGAATGGAATTGGAAAAAGTTAACAGTTCAATCATCTAATTGACAAAATTGAAAGGTGGATCACCAAAATGGAATATGGCCTATAGTTGAGGGTAATAAATTATATTTAAACCTATTTTTTAATATAATTTTTTAACTAGGAGCTATCTAGTCAATTTAAATATAATTTAACTTAAATAAATATAGTTTAAGTACAATATTTTTATTTTTTATTTTTAAGGCATACTTAACTAGGTACTGCATAGGTACAATTTAAGTGTAGTTTAGAAAGAAAGGTTCGTTCTCTTTTGTTAATTCCCTTTTATGGATTTGGATCATTCCATTTATACATGTGATGTCCCGAAATCCGGGTACTTGAAACCCGTATTCGGTGTTCCATGATACTATTCATACAAACTGCTTAATATATTAAATAATTAAAAATACTACATCAAAGTTTTCTATCCCCAGGTACGAAGACCTTTAAGTACTTTATTACGTGATAGATAATATATTATCACATTACAAAACTATAACTATTACAAGTAACGCCTTCCAACTATTCAATCAGCTTCCCTTTACCATTGTCCTTGCCAGAACCTTCTTCGATCTCACTCAGCTGAAAACATTTAATTTCAAAGTAAGAATGAGCATTCAATTGGTCAGCAAGTAATAACAGTTAATGAATATTTTATAAAAGGATTAAATGCTTTCTGTGAGTATACTTCTACAACGAATTAATAATTGTGAAGTAACTGGAATAATTCTGAATAACATAACAATCGTTTATATTTTTGAAACGACGTATTGACTATAGATGCTGAGCGATCACTAGACCATGAACTTTTATTTTCTAGTTCGAAAAGGTTTAGACATAAATTCTTCGTCTACAAACCGTCTGACTTACGGGCACGGTGGGTGATCAGCCCCGTTATGCCCTGTGTGATCAACACTACCTATAGGAACGACATTTGCGTTCGTCATCATCACCTTAGTGCAAATAAAAATTTTCCAATTCAGGGATGTTCTGCTCATACTTGAGTCCAAATCAAAACAATTTAGTTTGGATGACTCTATTATATTCAATAATATTTCAAGATTGAATCAAATATTTAAAACTATGTCTTGCCAGATCAAATTAATGGCTTACTGCCTTTAGACTGTGTATATACATACTAAAATTCAATAGTATGTATCAAAACTTGCTATATCAAAGAATTTTGAGTTTAAGGATACTTGCTCAAATACAACCCGCTGCTATTACTTGCCAGCCAACCCGCTGCTATTACTGCTGCCATAGGCAGCATCCCTACACCTATTATGGCCAATTCTCTTTTTTCCTACTTCCAATTCATATAACGGTTTACATCTATTTTTAAATATGTTGTACCTAGCATATGAGAGTATTTATAAAGCCTCCCTTTCAGACTCATTAAGCTGCCCAACACAGAGCTCAAAAATAGCTCGACATACTAATGTCTAACTTTTCGTTTTAGCTCATAATTATTTTTCGTTTTAATCTAACACGCCCAAACTCTTTAATTATCATTATATGTAATATATAAATCTATCCCAAGCCTTGTTTCTATCTAATATTTGATTTTTAGTCAAAACAGTCCATATAAGACTTTTATCGAGCAAGTTGTGAGCACTGTTTTGAAATCTTCTTTTCATAGTTGTTTGTTTACTCTTCAATCCCATTTTAGTCTCCTTATAACACCACACAACCAACCTATCTCCTTTATTCTAATTCAAACAACAAAAATCTAAATTTATGCATAACCAAGTAACAAAAATCCAAATTTATGCCTTTGATCATTGATCTCCTTTGTGTGTTTTCCTCCACGGTCCTTGAAAATCTAATAAGCAATCCCAACTTTTGCATCTCGTCGTAAATCAACCTCCAAGTTTATTTATAGGCCTTTCATGCGGCTTATAGACGTTTATTCCAATTTAACTCGATATAGCGCAGTGTCCCAAGTTCGATAAAACAACAACACAACTTGGCAAGACAGCTCCGCACTCTAGCGCCGCGAAGCTATCACGTAGCTCCCCAATGATCACTTACTGCACCAATAATCAGTGTAACACTTGATAACTGTTTTGAAATTTTTTTATGTTTAAGTTTCCCCTCGTCTTCCTTCGTAAACAAACCAAATTTTGAAAGGTTGGTCCCTACAGCAGCTTGAACCTAAGAACTGGCATTTTTGTCCATGAATTTTTACACATTCACACTTGGTAACTGTTTTAAACCGAAGAAAACAAATATATGTAACACTTGATAACTGTTTTGAAAATTTTTTTATGACTATTTGGTTACCCACAAAAATTAAAATGGTTACCTTTGTATGAAGGTTTGGCTACCAACTGCATCATATTCAAAATAATTTTATTTTTAAAAAGTTATTTATAAGTAACCAGCAACTACATAAATGTGAACTCTTACATGGCATTTCAGATACCATCTGTACATGTTGTAGAAAACAAATTCAGGTAACACTCGAAAAGTGTTCTTAAATTTTTTATAATTAATTGGTAATCCAATAAAACTGAATTGGTTACCTTTGTATGAAGGTTTGGTTACCAACTGCACTATGAAAAAAATGTATAGACTGCGACCATTGCAAAACCCAATAAAACTGTTAATGGTTGCACATGTTGAAGAAAACAAATCCAGTTAACACTTAAAAAATGTTCTTAAATTTTTTATAATTAATTGGTAACCCAATAAAACTGAATTGGTTACCTTTATATGAAGGTTTGGCTACCAACTGCACTATGAAAAAAAATGTATCGACGACGAGTGAAGACGAGCACCGGCAAATACGGAGCGAACATCGGCAGTGGCAGTGCCGACAGAACTACAGTTGACGATGGGGATCATATTGGAACACATACTAGGCGACATGTGGGAGTCATCTAAACGACGAACATGACATCCAAAGACATTGGCGTAAAAAGTGAGGGACTTGGCTATGTCCTTTGCATACACCACTGTGTATGCGAATGCTGATTTTAGGCTCGTTGATCCCGCCATACATAGATGATACTAGTAGATAGATCTCTCTCCCTCCTAATTAATTTAATACTAAGTTATTTCAATCGGTGGGTGATACGTGTAATAGCTAGTATTAGGAATTGGTTTCTTAAGATCGTTGAGTGAGTGGCATGGCGTATATATATATATATATATATATATATATATATATATATATATATATATAGAATGAGGATCCAGTCCGGACGCCCGGACTGGTCCTAAAATACGGACCCAAAAATTTTTTTTTTTTGTTTTTTTTTTTTTTGAAACAACTAAAAAAAAAAAAAAAATTTATGGAACTGAAATTTTTCCATAATACAATGTTTTGGGTGTGTTTTTAATACCTATACCAACCAATGTATGTACAGTCTGCCCAGACTGTACATACATATTTCGTTATAGGCATCCAAATCACGCCCAAAACACTGTATTATGGAAAAATTTCAATTCCATAATTTTTTTTTTTTAGTTGTTTCAAAAAAAAAAAAAGCAAAAAAAAAAAAAAAAAGGTCCGGATTTTGTTAAAATCCGGGAGTCCGGACCTGATCCGGACTATATATATATATATATATATATATATATATATATATACACACATACATATAGGGAGTTCATCCATAGCAAACGTTTGCTGCAGCAAACCAATTTCCTCCTTGCCGCTACAGGCTGTAACGGCAGTCTTATGCCTAATTCTTCTCTCCCTGCCGCTACAGGCTGTAGCGGCAGACAGCTAATTCCAAAAATGCCCCCGGCAGGCTTCCCACTTTTCTTACAAGTTACAAATATAATTCTAATATTCACATATTATTATTATTATTATTATTATTATTATTATTATTATTAACAGGTCTAATAATAAAAATAAAATATTAATATTAAACATAATAATAAAAACATAATATTAAACATATTAATATTATAATTATTATTGTAAAAATATTAAACATATTAATTTTTTTATAATTATGAAACCATAATATTAAACATATTAATTTTACATAATATTAAACATATAATTATTTTTATTAATATTAAACATATTAATATTTTTAATATTATGTAAAATTAATATGTTTAATATTTTTACAATAATAATTATAATATTAATATGTTTAATATTATGTTTTTATTATTATGTTTAATATTAATATTTTATTTTTATTATTAGACCTGTTAATAATAATAATAATATGTGAATATTAGAATTATATTTGTAACTTGTAAGAAAAGTGGGAAGCCTGCCGGGGGCATTTTTGGAATTAGCTGTCTGCCGCTACAGCCTGTAGCGGCAGGGAGAGAAGAATTAGGCATAAGACTGCCGCTACAGCCTGTAGCGGCAGGGAGGAAATTGGTTTGTTGCAGCAAACGTTTGCTATGGATGAACTCCCATATATATATATATATATATATATATATATATATATATATATATATATATATATATAGACACACACGTGGTCAACAACTTGATATATATGGATGGTGAATATATATACTAGTACTAGTGTATCTATCTATCTTACATGTGCCCGTCATGCATGTCTGTGTAGCTTAGATTATTTCCGTATTAAAATGATACCAAATGCACTAATTTTGTAAATAAAATATTACAAATATATTAATTCTGTAAATATTTTTGAATGCACTTTTAATATAATTTTTTTTCTAAAAATGTACTAAAAAGTGTAAATAATTCTTTTTTTTTATCAAGTCCATAACATATTTTGATCTCCACATCTCCTTGTTAGAAAATGAGATACTTGTCGCTATAGTTAGAGGCTTAAAGTTTTGTTGCTAAATAACTTTATATTTTGGTCTAACTCAAACTTATTTATAAAAGCTATTTTGAAAAAATAATACTTTTAAGGTTGGCGTGTGAATTGACATGACCAATTTATTTCTATAATAATTTGATAAAATAGTGAAAAATTGAGATTCTTGAATTTAAATTCTATACCATATAGGGTTAAAAATCTATTCCAAATCAGTCCACCAAATCCAAATCTAAATCACCCGCTTTGTAAGACCCCAACTTTTTGAATAAAGATGAATTTTCTATAAAATATCATTTTTGAATATTATGGAGTAAATTTGATATAATGTTATAGTTGTAGGTAATATTTATAAATTTTGTAAAGTACGCAAGTTGTATATAATATTCGATTGGTCGGAGAATATTCGTTTTAATAGGGAATATTCGTACAACGGCACAATCATTGGTGGACTCCACAACGAAATTATTGTCGCATTGAGAAAACGACAAAAATACTTTATGAAAATAACGGCGGAAGTTTTACCGTTAAATGTTGAAGCACTCGGTGTGTAAAAGTACAGTAATACGCGTAGTTACACAGTAGCACACAATTTTGATTATTGATGCTTACGTGAGAAGTCACTTAGTTTTGTTCAATTATTGCTATAGTAATTGTTGTGAATTTTGGCGTATGGACCCCCCATTTACCCATTTTCAAAATTATTGGCGGGAAGTTATCTCGATTTTGTTTATATATATATATATATATAACGTGTTTGTCAAGTGGGGGGGGGGGGATTTGTCTAAATCACATAAAGGTGTAGTATTGCATTATTTAATATATGTAAGTTTGAAAAACTTGACAGAAGGTATCAATTGAATTCACGGGGTTTTCACCCGTGATATTAGTTTGCACAGATTCTATATATAATATTATATTTTATTTAAAAGATTTTGCTTTAAATATGAACCGTCAGATTAAAATAAATCAATCTGGACCGTTCATGGGTTACTTACTACGCAGTCCATTCTTCTATAAATAGAAGATCATTCCTTCATTATTTCTTACGAATTCACAGAAACTCTAGAGAGAGAAATTATAAAGAGAAATAAGATAAGTATTCTGCTACTTCCCTACTCTTATATTCAGTTTCTTTTACGGTAAGAGGTATTGTTCCTTTTGTATTCATGAAGAGAACTTCTGTTATTCCATTCTTTATTATTCTGCTGGAATAACCAGTATACGCGGACTACCCTATACTATGTGACATTCTTCTAATATTCCGTCTTTATTATTATTCTGTTGGAATATCTTGTCTGTGCGTTTTACGTCGGACCTGATTCCTTCTTTATTATTATTCTGTTGGAATATCCTGTCTACGCGTTTTATGCCGGACCTGATTTTGTCTTTATTATTATTCTGTTGGAATATCCTGTCTGTGCGTTTACGCCGGACCTGGTTCCGTATTTATTATTCTGTTGGAACATCCTGTCGGTGCGAATTTTGTCTGACCTAGTTCCGTTACTTATTATTCTGTTGGAATAACCTGTCTATGCGAAGTACCGCTTGCATAGTGATTTCTTTTGTTATTCTGTCAGGAATAAGCATGTGAATGCTATTCCTATTTATATATGATTTGATTATGATATATATGTATATGAATGAATAATATGCAAGTATGCTTGCATTAAGAAAAGCTGTAAAGTCCTTTGATAGATAATAGAAATATGTGTAGAAGGACTTAGAATGAATTGATCAAATATGTTAGGTTGATCCTACATAAAAAAGATAGCTTTGTAAAGTCCTTAAAAAGAAATGATGTACAAGGACTATAAATATAGAAAGATCAAGCTTGTTAGGTTGATCTTATGATGTAATAGATAGGCTAGTCTGATCGTCGAGCACTGTACCAGAAGTCGTAGTCTGCCAGGTGAGTCAAGGTTAACTCGAGAGCTATCAAGGCAGAAAAGGAGTATGCAAGATAGTAGATCTCGGAGTTCGTAGACTGCCAGGGGAAACGAAGAAGGATCGTAGTGTATCGAGAAGAGCTTCCTCGGGATCGTAGTGTGCTGAGGAAATCATGTTCAGAATTGTAGAGACAGCCTGCCTATGAGCCGAACGATCATCTACATAAGCCAAGTCCGAAACATAGACTACACTCGGAGTCGTAGAGTCTAGTGATGTCGAAGCCAAGTCAAGGATCATAGACTACACTCTAAGTTCGTAGAGTTCAATAAGTGAAGGCATAGATCGTAGTCGGGCAAGATCAGATGAAGACAACAAGCACAAGGCAGAAATCGTAGAGTGTCAAGATCTTATCTCAAGATCGTAGTGTCTACACAGCCAAAGCTGCATCGTAGAGTGCAGAACTACGGATCCAACAAAAGTGCTCAGAATTGCCAAGTCAGAATCATAGAGTAAATACGGTTCTCAAAGAATGAGCACTCCCAGAATATCTAAAGGTACGAAACCTCTAGTTGGCACTGCAAAGATGCAATCCACAGAAAGGGAACCAGAGAGCACTCAACGAATGGCATGCAGGCTAACAGAAGATCTCAGCACAAACCTAATCAGAATTAAGATTGAGGTATAAGGCCATTCGTGATGAAGTCTTCCACAAGGAGAACCAAAGAAGACTTCAGAAGCTGACTAAGGAAAGTCAGTTTATGCAGTAGCTATCAAGTGTAAAGAAGACAACGATCTTGGAAGCAACCGAGATCGTAGTCTTTGCCAAACAAAGAAGGAACTGATGGAAGGTGAACCGAGATACTGGTCAGCTTCTGAAGAGCAAGGCTAAAGTGATTAAGTGCAGGGTTAGCTCATTGATGATAAGTGAGCGGAAGATCACCAGGAGAAAGCAAGCTGGACATGCCACAAATATGAAGTGTCTTGATATTCAGAAGGGGACCAGAGCAAGGAATTAGGCCATCAGTATTTGAGAATAGTCGAAGCAAACAGAAGTATTGAAGCACTGCACAATACAACGAAGAAGTGTTTTACATTGAAGATCCAATCAACACTCTTCAGGATCGTAGTGTTAACTCTACTAGTCAATGAGCAACAATTAACAAGACACTACGATCAGGTCCTTGAAGACATACATCAGAATCGTAGAGTTCGAATACCTGAAGACTGAAGCATTAGCAATAGTTCAATCTGAAGGGTAACATTCGAACAAGTGCTTATTGAGAGCATCGATGCAAAAGGACAACCTCTGGTCAAGAAATCAGAAGAGGTAATAAAGTCTTCAACCTTCCCAAGACAGTAAAGTGATACATCTGACAAGGTAGGTGAAACAGTAGACTGCAGCATCAAAAAAATTTGACAAGTCACATCGAGCAGTCTACATCAAGCAACTTGAGATCTGTGAAGATATTTGAATAACTTCTAACGGCTACTTTCCAACGGAAGGATTGGGAAGATGTATAAATGTAGAAGAGCATCAAAGATCAAAGGTTACTGGAGTTGTGTATTCCTGGAGAAAAGGTGGACTGATCCAACCGAGTAATAGTGAGTTCGAAGGCTCACTCTACGATCCACCAAGAACACTCAGAAGTCAGATCAAGAAAGAAGTAGAAGTGTGAGTTCTACTACATGAAGAGTGTCCTGAACTGCCGAGAAAAATAAGAGCATAATGTCATCTGGATGTCCATCATGGGAAGACTCTAAGTACAATAGAGAAGTGCTTACGGTCACCTTAGCAAGTCCATCATGGGAAGGCATCGAGTAGCAAGAATGGAGATCACAAAAGTCATCTTGGTGTCAAGCATGAGAAAGGTTCTAAGTACTTTATAGAAGAGCTTACAGTCATCTTAGAAGCCTCTCATGTGCAGCCATCAAGTATCAAGGAGAATGATCTTCAAGGCAGTTCATCAAGGGATCATCCGGAGTAGTTGAGCAACCTAAAAAGCTGAGCATCATGCAACACTCAACTGCTCCTCAAGGATGATCAAGCCAAGCTGCTAAAGAGAAGATGTTCAGAGCATGAAGACATCTTAGCAGCTCAGCATCGACTCTAACAACAACAAACAAATAACTCAAAGAAACCAGGGCCTGAGGGGTCCTTGTCCGGAGGGACTAAACAAAGTAGGGGCAAGGGGTCCTTATCCAGATGGACTAAACAAAGTTCCAAACCTGCTGGGCTTGAAGAGTTCCTAGGGAACTAGAAGAGTCCCAAGGCTGCTGGCCATGAAGAGTTCTTAGTGAACTGAAGTTTCAAAGGCTGCTGGCCTTGAAGGAATCATAGAGATTCAGGGTGCTGCCCTTCCTTAGTGGAAATCCTGCTAGTTGAAAGCAGAAGAGTGGATTAGGAGCTTGAGTCTCTGAACCACTTAAAACCTCTTGTGTCTTTTACATTATGTCATTTACATTATGTCTATAACTGCTATAACTGCTATGTATGTTTTAACTGCTTACAACTAAACTAACCCAATGAACAATGTATGTATGATTATGAATATATCAATGAAGGGGAATCTTTTACTTATTCCGCTGTGCTTGAAAAGATTCTTATGTTTGTCATATACTCTAATATGAACAATACATTATAAACCAGAAAAGTATTTGAAAGAAAAAGGATCTATTCAACCCCCCTTCTAGATCTATTGTGCCCTCTGGAAACTAACAATTGGTATCAGAGCAGGTTCTCATGATATATTCAAAAGCTAATCACTTTGAGTCTGATCCCAGGTACTAACATTGTTTTAAACTTAGTTGAGTAGTAAGTAACTTGTTATATGCAGAAGAGCTCACATGTTGAAAATATTGTGTATAGGTAAAAATGTGTATACACCTGAAGCTGCTCAGATTGGTCCATATCCTCGATTGTTATATCAACAAGACCAATCCTAGCCTGCAGTCAATCTTGTAGTTTGAAGACCAGATGAGAGAAAGAGAGCAAGAGACATCAGTGACAAAGAGTAAAGCATTCATCATTCTGAAAGATGAAGAGGTCACGCGTATAAAGAAATGCTGATTAAGAGGAGAAAGAAGATCTTCTCAAACCTATGAGTGACCAACCATCAACTGGGTGCTATCTTTGTAAACTCAAAGATGTCAAAGATCTTAAGGCTACGATTCTCTTGATCTATATCTTCAAGACCACAACTGATTGATTAAAGGCCAGGAAGAGCAATAAGCTGTCAGGAGCAAAAGTAAAGCCATGCACATCAATACCCAACCTCAGTATATCTTAAATAAATGACTGTTTCGTTACTGACAGTAAAAAGGTACGGTTCTTCACTATTATAAATGTACATCATTATTACATCTTCTTATGAACTATAACAGTATTCTGTCAAGGAGTCATAATATACCTAAAAAGGTTAAGAGAGAAAGTGACATGAGGATAGAAACTCAAATGACTACAAACTTTCTCTCCATCCAAGTTTTAGGTTGAAGATGATATCTTGAAGGAAGTCTGACATGGATCATAAGAGCATCACAGACCTAATGAACATTATGTGAAGTAATCTTTGCTGATGGGTTAGTATGTATGTACAAGCCTATGTTCTAAGTGTTTGAAAACACACATAGCATGATCAGTTCTGCAAGAGGATCTTGCTGACTTGTAGAAACTGATCACCATAATGAATCAACTAGATACTCCTAAAATCGTAGAGCTGATTCTCACTCTATGAACACTTAAACATTGTGAACATAACTCAGTGAATGATGAAACCATTATAGATAGAGAGTGTGTTATTAATGCCATATTCCACACACGCTCATCAGCATGCATTTCGAAATATATTATCATAAGATAGTTGCATGTATGGATATGTCTGTTGATGATAAATATGATGATTATCCAAATAAAAGGAACATGGGTTTAGAAAACTAACCTAGCAGGACCCATTTAACTATGGGTACCAAAAATAGAAATATATTTAAACCTGCAGGTATTTGGTCAGTCTGACCACACTAAGGAATGATGAAGCAGAAGACTTCAGTTAAGAAGATACAACCAGTAGAAGTCTAAGGAATGTTCAGAAATGAGTCTGATAAAGTTCTTATATGAGCAAGTCTGTCCTTGAAGACCCTCTGAGCTAACCGGAATGGAGCTCACATGACTGCACATCTGTATGTGGGAGCATGCCATGAAACAGAAGATAAAGAGGATTCTATGTGCCCATATCAAGAAAGACATGCTTTATGGAAAGGATCCTCAAGGGAAGCTCACAACAAAAGATCATTGAGCTTAAGACAAAAGGAGTTCTTTACGAAGCAAAACTTCTCAAAACAAAGGACTATCAAAGATGACTACGTTCGTAGTGATGTCAAATAATCGTAGAGTGATCAATCCTGAAAATAATCATCTCTACGATACAAGGAAAACTAAGCAACGATGATGATTCCAGTCAAAAGGAGAAATGTTGGGCAGCCTTCAAATAAACATGAAGAAGGAATCACATCTATCTGAGGAGACAACATCAACAATGGGGGAGCAGTGATCTGTCAAGGAATAACAACATTGATAAACTTGGAAGAGATATACCAGCTACAAAGTCTCAAAAATTTGTGGCTGATGAACCAAATAAAGATCCATAGTCATTAGGAACGTCTCAAAATGTATTACTGATAACCCTTCAGCCACCCTATCCATAATCGTGAAGTGCCTACAATCAAACATATGATCGTAGTGTAAAAAGTAAGAGGACACCACGATTTCAGTAATACAGTTGTCTAAAGCTGGTAGAAGACCTCCCCACTAGAAAAAGGTCTAATGAGATGTTTTTTTTACAAATCAGCGTCATAGCACTTCATCAGGAAAGCGCATCAAGGACAAACCTGACCCTTAGCTCTCACTAAGAGGTTGACCCTTCCTGAGCTACCTTATCCCAGAAGGAATACTTGATCTAGTTCATCTCAGAAGAATCAAGTCAGTCAATGATCGTAGAGTTGAGTTTGAAAAGGACTAAACGATCGTAGTGCAACTGCAGCGATCGTAGAAGACAACTCAACGATCGTATTTCTACCGAAGGGTACTCCAATTTACAAGGAGCATGAAGAATGAGACATCTGCTAAGCCATTCAAGTTAAGGAGATAAGTTCGAATAGATCAGTGATTGAGCTATGTTGAATCGAAGTAAGGAGGAAAGACGAAGCCATCCACTGCAGCATCTCTCAGAAATTGATCATTGAGTCAACAAATGAAATCGTAGAGTCTATAGCTATCTCATCATGTTACTCTACGAATCAAAAGGTCAACGGTCAAAGCCACGTAAATTAAACGTCCACTCCTCTAACAACTAAAAAGTTGTGGAGAGTTACAGCTCATTACTGGGTAACGTTCAACTAATGGACAGTTGACACATCACTGAGTATGCAGAGTTAGAAGGAACTGCCTTAAAGACAAGTTCAAATCTGCAGACAGTTACCAAAAGATATCGAACCTTTCTCCCTCCCATTTTCAAAACCCTAGAAAGCTTTTCAAGAGCAAAATCAGTTAACCTTCTAGGGTCTTACCAAATCTCAGTCATCCATCTCACATAATCTCTCTAAATCAAACACCCACAGTCTTCGAACGATTCTAATGGAGAACTGGAAAGTTATCACCGACATTCATCTTGGAACCAAATCGTTTGTAAAATCTGAGAAGAAGTTCGGGGACATCCTTAGACTCGTAAAGGAAGCTGGGTTTTTAGAATGTCTCAAGGCGAGTACTCGTGTATACATTGACATGGTTATGGAGTTGTACTCAAACGTCTCCATAAATTCTGGAACTCTATCTACCAAGGTTAAAGGTCAGATTCTGAAGCTGAAATCTTCTGACCTTAATCAATGCCTAGGTTTCCCTAGCCAAGGGATGAAGAACCTTGAAGATGTCAACATTGAGCAAGAAAAGGAGTTGATGGGATACCAAAGAAACCCTAGATTCAAAGATATGAAGAAGAAGGAGTTCCCTGAAGAGTATAAGTTCCTAGCTGAAATTGTAGGAAAGTGCATACTGTGCAAAAACACTGCACATGATACGGTGATTGATCAACAACTGAAGATAATGGCAGCTATAGTTCTGAAGAAATAAATTGACTTTGGAGCTATTTTGTTTGATCATATCTCTAAGTGGATAGAGAAGGCTGAGAAGAAGCCACTGACCAAAGTATTTCATGGAAGGTTGCTGAGTATCATTCTGAAGAAGAAATTAGAAGGAAAAATCAAGGAAGATGAGGGAGAAACCTTGAATGTGCACAAGGTGATGTCTCCACAACTATTTGAGAACTGGAAGAAGAATCCCAAGGAGAACAAAAGGCTGATAGCTGGGATTAGCAGTAGAGCCTCTGCAAAGAAGAGAAAGATAGTAAAGACAGAGAGCTCTGAGTCCAATGACTCTGCAGTAGCTGAAATCACACCAGCCAGGAAGAAATCAAAAGTGCTGAAAAGAGCTGGTGATGTGAAGAAAGCCCAGGCCCCACCAAGGAGAGTCTCTTCCTTGAACAAGAATGAAGAAGAAAAGGCCCAAACTGCTGAAACCACAAAAAGAAGAAGCAGCAGGTTATTTCAAGGGCCAATCAGCAAGAAAGTTAAGATGGATGACAAACCAGCCTTAGCTTCTCAAATCAATACATCTGCTGAAGAAAGGGACGTGGAGTTAGAAGAAGGGGAAGAAACAGAAGATGTAGTCTAGTCCCCACAGTCAGCATCCAACAATGAGAATGAAGCAAATGCTGAAGAAGAAAGGTGCTCAAGCCCCATGGCCAATCCTCAGAGCAGTCACTCTGATGAAGAAAAAGAAATTCATGATGATCAAAGTACATCCCCAAATGCAACTGCCCCAACCAGCCCAGAGAATGGGTCAGAAAATTCTATTCAAGAAGAAGAAGAAGAAGAAGAACATGTCCCCTCAAACCAAGAATGCTCTCATAATGGCTCAAAAGTGATGAGGCCAAGAAAGAAGAGTCTGCTCCTGCCAATGCTGATCTCCGAAGAAGTCTATCTGATGAGCAAGAGGAGTCAGAGACTGAAGAAGAAGAAGAAGAAGAAGAGTCAGTGTCTCCAATAATTGAACCTCCACGAAGAAGGAGAAGCTACAAGCTACAAGTCCAGTTTGCCTTCAAAAGGAACAGTGGCCAATCAAATGCCATCATTGAATTAAGTGATGATGAATCTATATCCCCAGGAGAAGATGCTGAAGAAGAATCCAGCAGTGAAGAAGAAGAATCTAAGGAAAGACTTGCTGAAGAAAGTTCAGATAATGAAATTCAGCAAGAAGGATTTTCTGTTGAAATGATCAAGAAGAGTCTGAACATGAAATGCAACAAGAAGACCTCTCTGCTGAAGCTGATCTAAACGGTTCTGGTTCTGAGAAGAAAGAAGCAGGAAATGATTCCAACTCTGAAGATCAGGAATCAGAAAACTCAGAACTTCACCCTGTTCTCTCACCTGCAAGATTTACCAAGAGAATTGTGGTAGAAGTTCCTAATGAACCATCAGAAACTCCTCCTGACAGATGGGTAAACCATGGAGGTGAAAAGATCAGAATAGTAAGAATGACCTCCTTTGACTTAGTAAAGAACTGGAACAACATGGAAATGGATTGCACAACCATTCTCCACAACCCTGATGATTTGCTGATGAGATGGTTCTTCCAATCAATGCCTTGGTTGAAGGCCTTTACTGAAGGAGATGGAAGTTACTTCAGCTGGTGTTAAAATACATTTCCAAGCATGGAACTGGTAGCCCAAAACTTTCCAAGGGTAAAAACTTATGCTACCAAGATGATAACAAACCAGCTTCACTTCAAGGTCTATCGACAAGCTGAAAATCTCTACATCCCCTACAATCGTAGAGTAGATTCTGAAGGAAGAAGGGTCATGACCAAGGAGTTGATCATAGAGTCTGTTCATTCTACGGCTGATGGTGTTCAAGCCCAATCTCAGAAGCCTCCTTATGATCAAGCACTGCTATCAGTCACTCCATCATCCTCCACAAGAAATTGGTACTCCACGATTGTTCAATTTATCCAAACATTTAAAAAACTGTCCAAAGATGATGATCGTAGAGTCCAATCCTTTGCTCAACCTAAAGCTGCCAATCAAGAGGATCAAACTGCTTTGGAGCAGGAACTACTGAAGAGCTCTGATGATCTAAGCAAGAAGATATCTATGCTCACTGAAGAATCAGAGAAGCAAACAGCAGCAGGAGATGATTCATTCCAGCACCAGCTTCAAGCTATTTTGGCTGATGTATCTCTCAAACTCCAAGAGAGAGATAACATCTATCAGAAGGCCATACAAGATCAGAAGGCAGTAACTCTACAAATTCAGGAGGCCAATGCAAAGTAAATCGAAGCCCTCTCTGACAAGATTGATGATATGAGGCAGACCTTCTCAGTACAACTTGAGCTCGGCCAGCAAGAACTAAAGTTTGAAATTGCCAACTCCTCCTACCTGTTGGAGTAGCTTATGTTCAACATGGAGCATCTCTCTCAAATGATTGATGACAAAAAAGGGGGGAGAAAAAGAGGTGAAGAAAGAAGAGGATTAAGAGGCACCAAAAGAAGAGCAGAGGGTTAAGGGAGAAGAAGTCAAAGAAGAAGAAAGCAGCAGCAGATAAAGAATTATCATCTGAGGGGGAGCCTAAATATGATGATACCAATTTCACAGAAACTGAAGGGGAGCCATATAAGAAATGTGATGAAGGGGAATCAAGCAAAGATAGAAGGTCATCATCAGAGGGGGAGCAAAAGCAAGAAGCAGAAAAAGATGAATAGCTGATCAACAACAAGCATCCTGAAAACACAAGGAGCCAAGGAGCACACGATTTTGAGAAATCACTCAGTTTTGTTCAATTATTGCTATAGTAATTGTTGTGAATTTTGGCGTATTTTATGGACCCCCCCATTTACCCATTTTCAAAATTATTGGTGGAAAGTTATCTCGATTTTGTTATATATATATATAGGTGTTATATATTTATATGTATATATATATATATAAAACGTGTTTGTCAAGTGGGGGGGGGGGGATTTGTCTAAATCACATAAAGGTGTAGTATTGCATTATTTAATATATGTAAGTTTGAAAAGGTATAGTATTACATTATTAAATATATGTAAGTTTGAAAAACTTGGCAGAATGTATCAATTGAATTCACGGGGTTGTCACCCGTGATATTAGTCTGCATAGATTATATATATAATATTATATAATATTTAAAAGATTTTGCTTTAAATATGGACCGTCAGATTAAAGTAAATCAATCTGGACCGTTCATGGGTTAGTTACTATGAAGTCCATTCTTCTATAAATTGAAGTTCATTCCTTCATTATTTCTTACGAATTCACAGAAACTCTAGAGAGAGAAATTATAGAGAGAAATAAGAAAAGTATTCTGCTACTTCCTTACTCTTATATTCAGTTTCTTTTACGGTAAAGAGGTATTATTCCTTTTGTATTGTTGGAATATCCTGTCTGTGCGTTTATGTCAGACCTGGTTCTGTCTTTATTATTCTGTTGAAACATCCTGTCGGTGCGAATTTTGCCTGACCTAGTTCTGTTACTTGTTATTCTGTTGGAATAACCTGTCTATGTGAATTACCGCATGCATAGTGATTTCTTTTGTTATTCTGTCAGGAATAAGCATGTGAATGATATTCCTATTTATATATGATTTGATTATGATATATATGTATATGAATGAATAATATGCAAGTATGCTTGCATTAAGAAAAGTTGTAAAGTCCTCTGATAGATAATAGAAATATGTGTACAAGGACTTAGAATGAATTGATCAAATATGTTAGGTTGATCCTACATAAGAAAGATAGCTTTGTAAAGTCCTTAAAAAGAAATGATGTACAAGGACTATAAATATAGAAAGATCAAGCTTGTTAGGTTGATCTTATGATGTAATAGATAGGCTAGTCTAATCGTCGAGCACTTCACCAGAAGTCATAGTCTGCCAGGAGAGTTAAGGTTAACTCGGGAGCTATCAAGGCAGAAAAGGAGTATGCAAGATAGTAGATCTCGGAGTTCGTAGACTGCCAGGGGAAACGAAGAAGGATCGTAGTGTATCGAGAAGAGCTTCCTCGGGATCGTAGTGTGCTGAGGAAGTCATGTTCAGAATTGTAGAGACAGTCTGCCTATGAGCCGAACGATCATCTGCCGAAGCCAAGTCCGAAATGTAGACTACACTCGGAGTCGTAGAGTCTAGTGATGCCAAAGCCAAGTCAAGGATCATAGACTACACTCTGAGTTCGTAGAGTTCATTAAGTGAAGGCATAGATCGTAGTCGGGCAAGATCAGATGAAGACAACAAGCACAAGGCAGAAATCGTAGAGTGTCAAGATCTTATCTCAGGATCGTAGTGTCTACACAGCCAAAGCTGCATCGTAGAGTGCAGAACTACAACTCCAACAAAAGTGCTCAGAATTGCCAAATCAGAATCGTAGAGTAAATACGATTCTCAAAGAATGAGCACTCCCAGAATATCCAAAGGTACGAAACCTCTAGTTGGCACTGCAAAGATGCAATCCACAGAAAGGGAACCAGAGAGCACTCAACGAATGGCATGCAGGCTAACAGAAGATCTCAGCACAAACCTAATCAGAATTAAGATTGAGGTGTAAGGCCATTCGTGATGAAGTCTTCCACAAGGAGAACCAATGAAGACTTCAAAAGCTGACTAAGGAAAGTCAGCTTATGCAGTAGCTATCAAGTGTAAAGAAGACAACGATCTTGGAAGCAACCGAGATCGTAATGTTTGCCAAACAAAGAAGGAACTGATGGAAGGTGAACCGAGATACTGGTCAGCTTCTGGAGAGCAAGGATAAAGTGATTAAGTGCAGGGTTAGCTCATTGATGATAAGTGAGCGGAAGATCACCAGGAGAAAGCAAGCTGGACACGCCACAAATCTGAAGTGTCTTGATATTTAGAAGGGGACCAGAGCAAGGAATTAGCCCATCATTATTTGAGAACAGTCGAAGCAAACAGAAGTATTGAAGCACTGCACAATACAAGGAAGAAGTGTTCTAAATTGAAGATCCAATCAACACTCTTCAGGATCGTAGTGTTAACACTACTAGTCAACGAGCAACAATTAACAAGACACTACGATCAGGTCCTTGAAGACATGCATCAGAATCATAGAGTTCGAATACCTGAAGACTGAAGCATTAGCAATAGTTCAATCTGAAGGGTAACATTCGAACAAGTGCTTATTGAGAGCATCGATGCAAAAGGACAACCTCTGATCAAGAAATCAGAAGAGGTAATAAAGTCTTCAACCTGCCCAAGACAGTAAAGTGATACATCTGACAAGGTAGGTGAAACAGTAGACTGCAACATCAAAAAAATTTGACAAGTCACATCGAGCAGTCTACATCAAGCAACTTGAGATCTGTGAAGATATTTGAATAACTTCTAACGGCTACTTTCCAACGGAAGGATTGGGAAGATGTATAAATATAGGAGAGCTTCAAAGATCAAAGGTTGCTGGAGTTGTGTATTCCTGGAGAAAAGGTGGACTGATCCAACCGAGTAATAGTGAGTCCGAAGGCTCACTCTACGATCCACCAAGAACACTCAGAAGTCAGATCAAGAAAGAAGTAGAAGTGTGAGTTCTACTATGTAGAAGTGAGAGTTCTACTACATGAAGAGTGTTCTGAACTGTCGAGAGAAAGAAGAGCATAATGTCATCTGGATGTCCATCATGGGAAGACTCTAAGTACAGTAGAGAAGTGCTTACGGTCACCTTAGCAAGTCCATCATGGGAAGGCATCGAGTAGCAAGAATAGAGATCACAAAAGTCATCTTGGTGTCAAGCATGAGAAAGGTTCTAAGTACTTTATAGAAGAGCTTACAGTCATCTTAGAAGCCTCTCATGTGTAGCAATCAAGTATCAAGGAGAATGATCTTCAAGGCAGTTCATCAAGGGATCATCCAGAGTAGTTGAGCAACCTAAAAAGCTGAGCATCATGCAACACTCAACTGCTCCTCAAGGATGATCATGCCAAGCTGCTAAGGAGAAGATGTTCAGAGCATGAAGACTATTGTATTTGAATTTTGTACACGACTGTTGTATAATTAATTTGTATTTGAATTTTGTACCATGTATTTGGTGACTCAAGATGGATGATGTATACCAATTTTGGGGGCATCACAGTTGGTATCAAAGCTTAGGGATATGATCCCTGGCTAAGATATGAGAATAGAACTAGGAGGGGAGAGACGGAGAATTCCTTCGCTAGTATGACCTACCTAAGTTTTTTTTGGTATTTAGTTGGTCGGTCAGCATATAGGGATAATATGTTACATGTCAATTAACCTTTTGTTTTTTGGCAGTATCTAAAAATGACATCCGAGAATGTTGAGAATAGCAATGGAGCACAGGCGACCGTTGATTCACCACATATCAATAATCAGGATAATGTGCATCAGGAAGGCGACAATCCTATTGCAAACAACAACACTGACCAAATGATGAATGATGGAATGTTCAGAGGCTTTATGCAATTCATACAATAGCAGGCGAGAGCGGCTCTTGTCCAAAATGTAGGTGGAACCATTGGAAACTCTCGGACGGTCACCGCTAAACAGTTCAAGGAGCTGGGACCACCGGAGTTTATTGGAGAGCCAAAACCACTTAAGGCGAAAGCATGGATAAAGTAGATAACCAAGATATTTGATGTCTTGGGATGCTCTGAGGAGCAAAAGGTTCCCTTTCCCGCCTTTATGTTGCGAGGAGAGGCAGATTATTGGTGGGAATCGGTAAAACATACTCAACCTGCCGCACTGAAAATATCTTGGGAGAAGTTACAAGAACTATTCAACGACAAGTACTTTCTCGAAAGTATTCGTCATATGAAGGAGGTGGAGTTCATCAAGTTGGAACAGAATAATATGACCGTGTCGCAGTATGAAGCAAAGTTTGTCGAGTTATCCCGGTTTGCGTCCCACTTGGTGGATAATGAAAAGAGAATGACACGAATGTTTTTAAGAGGTTTAAAGTCGGAGATACGTCAACATCTTATTTATCATAAACTGTGTTTGTATTCAGATGTTGTAAATAGGGCTCAATTAGTAGAGCGCGATAACGAGTCAGCGCAACCAAAAGAGAGCAGCCGGCAAAATGATAATACCAATGAGAACAGTCATCGAAGCGGTGACAACAAGCGTTGAGGGAATCAACAGGCCAAAACAATAAGAATGGACATTTCAAGAAGAAGAGATTCAACAATGATGGAAAGACGTCAGCACCAGCACCAGTTATTAAGGAAGGAGAAAGACCACCTATCATATGCTTCAAATGCGGAGGGGAGGGACACATCAGTCCAAACTGCATGATGCCGTCCAAAGCATATTATAATTATGGAAGAGAAGGTCACTTAGCCCAATTTTGTCGTTCACCGAAGACAAGTTCAGCTAGGATGGAGGTACCAAAGGTCGTCCCAAAAAAGTCAAAGCCGGTAGTGCAAGGGAGAGCGTTTGTTGTGACCTCCCAGAAAGCAAGGAACCCAAATAAGGTCATCATGGGTAAGCTTATCATAAACTCTAGCAAAGTCTATACTTTATTTTAAACCGGTTCTACCCATTCTTTTATTTCTTTTACCTGCGCTCAACGATTAAATTTGACTCCGGAGAAATTAAACTTTTACTTATCTGTGGAAACTCCATTGGGAGAATCCTTCATTACATCCACTGTTTATAAGTCTTGTTTGGTTCAAATCGGTACCCTCACATTACCTGTCGATCTTATTTCATTGAAAATACTTGCATTTGATGTTATTCTAGGGATTGATTGGTTAACTACTTATCATGCAAAAATTGATTTTTTTCGTAAGGTTGTTAGCTTTCATATTCCTAATCAACCTATTATGCGAATTCAAGCAACCAAACCATTAAAATCAATCACGCTCATCTCAAGCCATAAAACTATTCGTTTATTGAAAAACGGATGTCAAACTTTCTTAGCTAATGTCACAGATTTAAACAAAAATACGTCAGTTTTGAACGACATTTCTATTGTTAATAAATTTCCTGACGTATTCCCTGAAGAACTTCCTGGCCTACCCCAGAGCGTGAAATTGAATTTTGTATCGACCTTGAACCCGGTACAAAACCCATTTCCAAAGTCCCATATCGAATGGCTCCTATTGAACTTCAGGAGTTAAAGACCCAACTGCAGGAATTGTTAGACATTGGCTTTATTCATCCTAGTACTTCTCTTTGGGGTGCTCCTGTTCTATTCGTGAAGAAGAAAGATGGGAGTATACGACTTTGTATTGATTATCGGGAGTTAAATCATGTCACCATAAAAAATAGGTACCCATTGCCACGTATTGATGACCTGTTTGACCAGTTGCAAGGAGTCAATTTTTTTTCAAAGATTGATCTTCGTTCCGGATATCACCAATTGAAGATTAGAACAGATGACATTCCAAAGACGGCTTTCAGAACTCGGTACGGGCATTATGAATTCCTAGTCATGTACTTTGAATTGACTAATGCTTCTGCTGCCTTCATGGATATGATGAACCAAGTATTCAAGGAATATTTGGATCACTTTGTGGTCGTCTTTATTGATGACATCCTTATTTATTCCAAAAGTCGTGAAGATCATGAGCAACATTTGAGGCTGACACTCCAAAAGCTTCGTGAATATAAGCTTTATGCCAAGTTGAAGAAATGCTAGTTCTGGCTTGAGAAAGTAGCATTCCTTGGGCACGTGGTATCAAGTCATGGAATATCTGTTGACTCAGCACAGATTGAAGCTATTCAAAGCTGGGAGAAACCTAAATCAGTGACCGAAGTACGTAGCTTTCTCAGTTTAGCTGGTTATTATCGGAGATTCGTGGAAGAATTTTCTCGAATCGCTACTCCATTAACTCAGCTGACTCGGAAAGATTCAAAGTTCGGTTGGAGCGAATAATGTGAGAAAAGTTTTCAAGAACTCAAGAGGAGACTCATTTCAGCACCTGTTCTGACAATATCATCTAGTTCAGAGGGATTTGTCATCTACAGTGATGCTTTGGGCAAAGGGTTAGGATGTGTTCTCATGCAACATGGGAAAGTCATAGCCTATGCCTAATGACAACTCAAAGAATATGAGAGGAATTATCCTACTCATGATCTAGAGTTGGTAGACGTTGTCTTCGCACTAAAGATTTAGAGGCATTACTTGTATGGGGAGAAAGTGGAGATCTTTACGGATCATAAAAGCCTCAAATATTTCTTCACTCAAAAGGAACTCAACATGTGACAACGATGTTGGCTTGAACCGTTGAAAGATTATGATCATACCATCCAATACCATCCTGGAAAAGTGAACGTGGTAGCTGACGCATTGAGTAGAAGATCATATGCAAGTGCGAATGCGATATTGTCAACGCAAAGGCCCGTTTTGTGTGACTTGCAAAGGATGTAGATAGAGTTAAAAACTCTAGGGACCCATGTGATGATGACGAATATACGAGTAGAATCGACTTTAATTGATAAAGTTAAAGCTGCTCAAGCTACAGACCTGGAGCTGATGCGTATGAGGAAGAAAGTGTAAGAAGGTGCTATGCCGGAAGCAAGAATTGATGAAGAGGGAATACTTCGAGTCAACTCCAGACTTTGTGTTCCTAACGACCCTGATTTAAAGTATAAAATCATGATGGAGGCTCACAACACACTATTTGTAATCCATCCTGGGAGTACCAAAATGTATCATGATATTCGTCATACATTTTGGTGGAGCAATATGAAGAGAGAGATAGCGTTGTTTATCTCAAGGTGTTTAACTTGTTAACGAGTTAAAGCGGAGCATCAAGTACCAAAAGTTCCATTGCAACCACTTGAAATTCCAGAATGGAAGTGGGAGCACATTACCATGGATTTCGTTACCGGTCTTCCTAAGGTTTCTCAAGGTATAGATGCAATTTGGGTCATTGTTGATAGATTGACCAAGTCTACTCATTTTTTACCGATACGAGAAACTTATACACTTGAACGTCTTGCTCGTATGTACATAAACGAGATTGTAAGACTGCATGGTATGTATGCCGGTATCCATAGTTTCTGATCGAGACCCAAGATTCACTTCACGATTTTGGGTTAGTTTACAAAAAGCTATGGGCACGGATTTATGATTTAGTTCGGCATATCATCCTCAGACAAACGGACAATCAGAGAGGACTATTCAAACTCTGGAAGATTTATTAAGACTCTGTGTCCTTTACTTCAAGGGAAGTTGGGATAAGTTCTTACCATTGGTGGAGTTTTCCTACAACAATATTTATCAAGCAAGTATTAGCATGGCTCCATTCGAGGCGTTGTATGAAAGAAAGTGTCGTTTTCCAGTATGTTGGGATGAGGTGGGTGAAGCAACGTTCTTTGGACCGGAGTTGATATGTATGACTACGGAAAAGATTCAAACGATCCGACAACGTATAAAACCTCACAAGATCGACAAAAGAGTTATGCTGATCTTCATCGAAAGGACGTGGAATTCGATATAGCAGATCATGTGTTGTTACGTGTTGCTCCATGGAAAGGAGTTACGAGATTTGGAAAGAGAGGAAAGCTCAATCCTCGATTCATCGGCCCGTTTTTAATCCTCGAACGAGTAGGAACTGTGGCCTATAGACTCGTTTTACCACCAAGTATGTCTCGTGTTCATAATATTTTTCACATATCCATGTTATGTAAATATGTGAAAGACCCGAACCACATTATTGAGTTAGAACCGGACGAAATAGCGGAAGATTTGACGTATAAAGATGTTCCTGTTCAAATCTTGGATAAGAAGGAACATATTCTACGCTCCAAGGTTATACCTCAAGTCATAGTTTTGTGGAGAAATCACGATGTTGAGGAAATGACTTGGGAGTTAGAATCTGAAATGAAATCAAGGTATCCTTACCTCTTCGACATACCAGGTACGTACCCTAATTTTGAGGGCAAAATTTCATAAGAAAGGGAGGTTGTAAGACCCCAACTTTTTGAATAAAGATGAATTTTCTATAAATATCATTTTTGAATATTATGGAGTAAATTTGATATAATGTTACAGTTGTGGATAATATTTATAAATTTTGCAAAGTACGCAAGTTGTATATAATATTTGATTGGTCAGAAAATATTCGTTTTAACAGGGAATATTCGTACAACGGCACAATCATTGGTGGACCCCACAACGAAATTATTGTCGAATTGAGAGAACGACAAAAATACTTTATAAAAATAACGGCGAAAGTTTTACCGTTAACTGTTGAAACACTCGGTGTTAAAAGTACAGTTATACGCGTAGTTACTCAGTAGCACACGGTTTTGATTATTGATGTTTACGTGAGAAGTCACTCAATTTTGTTGAATTTTGGCGTATTTTATGGACCCCCCATTTACCCATTTTCAAAATTATTGGTGGGAAGTTATCTCGATTTTGTTTATATATATATATAGTTGTTATATATTTATATGTATATATATATATATAACGTGTTTGTCAAGTGGGGGGGGGGGGATTTGTCTAAATCACATAAAGGTGTAGTATTGCATTATTTAATATATGTAAGTTTGAAAAGGTGTAGTATTACATTATTAAATATATGTAAGTTTGAAAAACTTGGCAGAAGGTATCAATTGAATTCACGGGGTTTTCACTCGTGATATTTGTCTGCACAGATTATATATATAATATTATATTTTATTTAAATGATTTTGCTTTAAATATGGACCGTCAGATTAAAGTAAATCAATCTGGACCGTTCATGAGTTAGTTACTATGCAATCCATTCTTCTATAAATAGAAGCTCATTCCTTCATTATTTCTTACGAATTCACAAAAACTCAAGAGAGAAATTATAGAGAGAAATAAGAAAAGTATTCTACTACTTTCCTACTCTTATATTCATTTTCTTTTACGGTAAGGGGTATTATTCTTTTTGTATTCATGAAGAGAACTTCTGTTATTCCATTCTTTATTATTCTGTTAGAATAACCAGTATACGCGAACTACCCTATACTTGGTGACATTCTTCTAATATTCCGTCTTTATTATTATTCTGTTGGAATATCCTATCTGTGCATTTTACGCCGGACCTGATTTCGTCTTTATTATTATTCTGTTGGAATATCCTGTCTGTGCGTTTACGTCGGACCTGGTTCTGTCTTTATTATTCTGTTGGAACATCCTGTCGGTGCGAATTTCGCCTGACCTGGTTCCGTTACTTATTATTCTGTTGGAATAACCTATCTATGCGAAGTACCGCATGCATGGTGATTTCTTTTGTTATTCCATTCGTTATTATACTCAGTTGGTTAAAGTTTTGACTTCTATACTCCATGAAATTAGTGGAATATCCTTGATATTTGCGCTTCATCCAGTATCTTTTCATGGAAATATTCTTCTGAGCATTCTTGAATTTTACTCTACAAAATAGTATCATGTTGACAATTTGGACATTATTAGTTCTTGGATAAATTAATTCTTGAACTTGTTTTATTGAATTCTTATATCATTGTCATCATCCTCATGTTTATATTATGTTGAAATTCATCTGTGGCCTGTAGTGCATAGATGGACTTGGTATGATTATGACCAGGGATTAATCGGTGTAATCATGACCGTAATAAAGGATGTGCAAAAAGTCCTCATTGACCCGTAGTGCATTGATGGACAGTTGTTGGCATGATCATGACCAGTAATGAATACACAAATATTCTTGGCCCATAGTGTATGGATAATTGTGGTCGTGATACTAAAGAATATCCTTGGCCGTAGTGCAGGGGTGATTCGATGATGTGGATTATTTATTAAGCTGAGTCCCAGCGATAAAAGTTATGAAAAACCTTTTAAATCATAAAATATAGTAGATTTTATTCTCTACTTGACTCTTTTAATGGATTGCTTGTTCCGCTGCAGTTAAACTTGATGTTTATTATATTGTATCAGTTTAACACTGTTTAAGGCTAATGATAATTTATTCTGCATTATCTTAGTCATAATATTTCTTACTGGGCTAGTTGAGCTCACCCTTTCTTTCACTGTTCTCTTCAGGAAATGAGAATATAGCTGGGACGAGTCGGAGAACGGAGTGATGGTCCAGATGATAGTATTAGTAGTCCTCACTATTCTGTTAAATAGCGTGACAATAAATGTAATGAGGACCCCATTGAGTTTGTATATTGTCTAGATGACAATATTTGTATTAAAACTCACAGCATATGTTTAGTCGTAGTTTACATGACTGTTGTATAATTAAGTTGTATTTGAATTTTGTACCATGTATTTGTCGACTCAAGATGAGTGATGTATACCTATTTTGGGGGCGTCACACGCTTTCTATATGTTTTTTGGTGGAGTTTTTCTATGCGTACATAAAAATTGGACATGAGTATATTTAATTTTATCTATAGGGTTAAAATTCTATTCCAAATCAGTCCACCAAATCCAAATCCAAATCACTCGTTTTCTATATATTTTTGGTTCATCTCCAATCCAAATTTATGCTGACATAAAAATTGGACATGAGTATATTTAATTTTATCTATTTGTTGTTTTACCTTCCATTGGGGGGTCAAAATACAAATAAGTAAAATTCAAATACACGCATGTCCAATTTTCATGTTCACATATAATTTTTGTTTTTGGTGTCTTGTCATTCAAAATTCTGCTCCAAATCTGCCAGGTTACCCCATTTTAAATTAGTATCCATATCAATCCTATTCCCATCTATAATGAGGTGCTGGAATTAGGATCCCCTCTATTTATGGTTCAAATTAATTGTAGCGGCCTATATCTTGAAAAGTCATGTTTTGACTCGGTATCGATTTTAGAGACTATCTATTACACATATTTTCAAGTGATAAAACAGACATATCACAGATATGTTTAATCAATATATTATGTTTGAATAAAATCAATATTGATGTTGTCTTAGTTCAAACGGTCACACATATATTCTATAGAGCACACATGTTATGTATAATTTAAGTACAAATAAACTTAACCAAGTATTTTTTGAATTGTACTTAACTCGGTATTTAATTATTATTGAAGTACAATTTAGCTTGACTAATTATATATTAAGTATATTTTTTAATATTTTTTTAATTAGGTGCGATATAGGCAATTTAAATATAATTTAAGTAGTAGTGGCAATTAATTTTCTTTATTAATATGGCATTTAAAAGCTTATATTCCTAAAAGAGGGTAGACATCCGGTTGGGTGAATAAACCGTAAATTGGGTTGAGCGGTTCATCATAAATTCGGTTTAATTATGAAGGGTAGAGGCTGCCAAGAACAGAGCACTAGTTTTAATTAAAACCCAATTTGATTTAGGAAAGTAAATATCCCTTTAATGAAGGCGGGAGATTTATTTCGCTAATCATGTGTTAGAACAGTCCTGATCCTCATTTACCCTAATCGTTCCTAAATCTATATATAAGCAACTAGGTCCTTGTACTATCTCACATATATTACTACGTACTACTGCTGCGGTCTGCGCTAGTAAGTCATTTGATGTTTATGCCTCAGCCTCCTTCAGTCATGAATGCCAAAACCCACCAGCACCCTACTTCTTCTTCTTCTTCTTTAACCAAAACCAGAAAAACATCCCCTCCTCCTGTAAATTCTCTGAAATTGATTATCAAATTCAAAAATTCATGGCCTTATGCGATTCTTCCTATGAGCAAATGCAGTGAATCAAGAAAGAGAAAAGAACCTGCAGAGAAGAAAATCAACACGGGTATGAATTTGTATGATCAGACTTGGTTTAATATCAAGAAGAATATTACCCAAAACAAGAAAACCAAGATTCTTTATCCTGAAGATATCCGAGTGGCTAAACAACTCAAGAGTTTTAGTGTGTATAGCCATCAAGAAGAACAAGAGGAGACGTTTATGGGCGTTTCAACAAAACTGACTCTCCTTGCTCCTGCTCATTAGATTAGATTAAATATTGTTACAGAAAGTTTTGATTATATATAAATCACATGAAAACAATATTGAGATACTTGTAATCAAAGAATAGATTGAATAAAATTCAACAACTTGCTTGTACAGAATTTAGGAAGTTATAGATAGAATATTTGCTTACAAAGATCCATTCCATAAAGTAAATGCAAAAGTTAAGATACTTGCTCAATAAAGAATAAGATTTAGATACTTGCCTTGACTGTGAGCTATTGATAAAAATTCAGCTTAACTTCCTTTCACAAATCCTATACAATCATATTCACACATACAAACATATTATCCATGTATCCACATCATATAGTTTGTATGTTTATATATTACATAATCACAGTGGCCATGTTTTTACTTTTGAGAAACTTTTATACATTTTTCAAATACCTCATCATTTTACTACAATAACCACTTTTCTCTTTAATAGAGTTTGATACAATCCCAGTTCATGAATTCCACATACTTTTAGTTTATAATCCTTTTGTAATTTAATACATGAGAATTACATACTTCTTATGTATAACTCAAGCACACATGGTGAATACTTGATTCATTTTGTCTGTTGGCATAGTTATAACTTGTATAGGTAGATCATAGATTTATTTGTTATAAACTAATGCATTAAAACTAGCATGCCTCAACCCAACGTCAAAACAGCCCCCTTGACGCCAGGCCACGCCAACAGCCCAAGCTTTGCTTGGCCCTGTGGGGCTCAGCTGGGCTTGGTGTGGCCTCGTTTGGCCCTGCAGCCCCAAGCATAGCAGCTATAGCAGCTCTCTGCTGCTACCTACTGCTGTCATTTAGGCAGCAGTCCCTGCTCCCTATCTTGCATACTTTCATCTCCTTATTTACTAATTCGGTTGCAAAGGAGTTTTGGTAATTGGAAATGATATAACCACCTATTAGAATAACCCATAAACTGCAGAGAATACATAATCTACATGAACCAAAATGTTTGCCAAAACAGACTCTGCTGTTGCGAATTGAATGGCAGCAGCTCCTTTCTCTTATCTTCCATGTCTCTAATTTTTATCTTACAATCTAATCACTTTAATATGCTAACTTTTTGGAGAGAATATAGTTAATATACTCACCTATTTAAAAAAAAATACTAACCAAGTTATTTGAACAACTTAGCTTTGTCGACTGAGAGCTCAAAAAGAGCCCCCAGCCCAGCCCAGCCAACCCGCTGCTATTACTGCTGCCATAGGCAGCAGCCCTACACCTATCATGGCCAATTCTCTATTTTCCTATTTCTAATTCATATAACGGATTACATCTATTTTTAAATATGTTGTACCTAGCATATGAGAGTATTTATAAAGCCTCCCTTTCAGACTCATTAAGCTGCCCAACACAGAGCTCAAAAATAGCTCGACATACTAATTTCTAACTTTTCGTTTTAGCTCATAATTATTTTTCGTTTTATTCTAACACGCCCAAACTCTTTAATTATCATTATATGTAATATATAAATCTATCCCAAGCCTTGTTTCTATCTAATATTTGATTTTTAGTCAAAACAGTCCATTATAGGACTTTTATCGAGCAAGTTGTGAGCACTGTTTTGAAATCTTATTTTCATAGTCGTTTGTTTACTCTTCAATCCCATTTTAGTCTCCTTATAACACCACACAACCAACCTATCTCCTTCATTCTAATTCAAACAACAAAAATTCAAAACACAATCAAATTTATGCTTAACCAAGTAACTAGCACACTAACTAGTTTATTTCCTTTTTATTACAATTCTTTCGATTCCCACATAGCTATACAATATGTCAATCCTTATGATTATGCATACCTAGGATCTAGTTTTTACACTGTTTTACACCATCAATTGCATCTAAACTGATAAATTACTAACTAATCATACATGAATCACTTTGGTCTAACATCACTCCTTGCTCCCCACGTTATAGCCCAACTGAATATTATAATTATAATCTATATCAATCTCACTCAAACAGCTTCTGCTAAAGAAATCCCCGTCACACATATGGCCTTTAACTTAGTTACAACTATATGATCTGAAACCGTTACGTACTAGAAGAAAAATCCTTATTTTTGACCAAAATTTTCGTTGGAAATATTCTATAATTTCTAAAGGGAAATTCGTCATAAATAAGTTATTTACCACGATAAATTCCGTTGGAAATAACTTTTATTTATTTTTTTAAAATATTTTTTTCCATTTTTTTGTTTTCATATGGCCATATGTAGTCATCAAATGTACTAACAAACATCAAAGAGATTTCTGTAGATCGATGAATAAGAAACTTCCAAAGAAGAAAACAACAGACCTGAATGGAGTGGAGTTAAAACTAGAAACTAGGCAGGAGAAAAAGGCATTGATATCAACACTACTCCATTATAGTGAGAAGAACACTTTAATCATTCTAGAATAAGTTGGCTTAACTTAAACCTTTAAGAAAAAAAATTTATATAAAAAATCTATTGCAACTTTGAAATAATGAACGAGATATGTCTATTTGGAAATCTAAGAACATACAACCTAAAACTAATGCACAATAGCTTGTAGCTTTCATTTCCTAAGAACAATTAATATAGGTCAAGTTTCATCACTCACTCCGCTTGGAAGTGGGTACAATAATCAAATACTACAACATTATATTGTAGTCGTTGCATGCAGAGAGTATGCAGCTTATCACTGAAAAAGTCTACTCCTAATTGACTAGCCACTTATACTTAATAATTGTCATTCCAACCCTTCAATGCGCATCCTCTACAAGCTCTACATTGTTTATAACAAAAATTAGTACAAAAAAACAGTTCCTATAATCTGCAATGAATGGCAGACTTCAATATTAATAGAGAGAATAAACAATAATCAGGTTACAAGTGGAATGATAGAAATGAGAGAATCTTCCAAAAAAAAATAAAAACATCCAAAGGCCTTGAATTTAATAATATTGCAAGCATATAGGGATCTACAAACTGTAGACGATAGATCCATGTAAAGAAAGAGAACATAAGTACTTGAACACAATAACTACGATAGATGCACAGAAGCAAAATCAATAAGTTCAAAATATCCATCTACAAAATATTAGCTCTATTAATAACAAAGAAACATAGCAAGACATGAAACAACACAAAAACTTAAGGCAATACATATATAACTCGTCATCCGCTACGTACAATAGTAGCGGACGTAACCTGTCGTCCACTACTAATAGTAGCGGACACGAATTTTTCAGTTCTAATCTCAGTCGTATTATTTTGTACATATAGTTTATATAATATTCAATATCAAACTTAGTTTAAAAATAACAGAATTAAGAAAATTTATTGTACTTACTTGACGAAATCAGATTCTAGATATACAAGACTGATAAATCCGAGTCCTTTGAATTCACAAAGTTTTCTTAAAGAAAATTTATTCCCTCAGTGCTGCTAAAGGATCTGTTGAATAATTGCTTCCAAAGATAAAAACGGATTCCAACTCTTAATTGGCAGCACTTCGAAATTAAGAATTCGTCGAACACAATTTCTATGTTCCGTACTCGAACCTTACTTTGATGATATGATAATGATAATGTTATGATTCTGGGAATGAGAACAGTGGAAAATGTATGTAGAAACGGGAAGAGCAGAAACAGAAATGGGAAAAAACTTATGTTTTTTAATGCACACCCAGATGGATTATTTATAGAATAATTTTGTGGCTTATCAGTTGGGATATGACCGTTGGCGCTCAACCGTTCGTTAAAACGACGTAGTATCATGATGATAATTTTAAACATATTTTGTCCAAAAAATTATATATTATGACCCGACCCGCCCGTCCGGACGACGATGCGCGCGTGGGTTCAAACCAACGCTTGAATAAAGGCTTGGATTGTTGCTTTGAGTTGAGACAAACAAAAATGACTAAAGTTCAAAGTTATGCAGATGCTCAGATTGGAACATAGAACCTCTAATTTGAAACATTGGTCCAATGACCAACTGAGCAACATGAGTTTTTGTTAATATTTTGCAAGGATTTATATTTATAACTAAACAATTAAATCACCAAATTAAAAGACAACAGATCCCAAGCGGTTCCCATAGCAATAATAATAATAATAATAATAATATTATAATAATTATAATAATAA